>JAVJIF010004312.1:0-376408 GCA_038442645.1 Agave tequilana | reverse complement strand
CCCAAAAAGATTTGAATACTAAAAAATACACCCAATTTAATTGATATAGGTGTGTCGCCCTCCTCCAAGACATAGGGGGAGATGGTGCCTTGGTAGCGGATACATCGAAGCTCAAAGGATCAACCGTCATATTGCATCGCTGTCAAGAAGCACCTATTTTGGAGATTGCCTATGATTTGGTAACTTCTCCACTTGAAAATTTCAATTCTAGTTATATCTATATATGCATAGGAATATCTAGCTTTTCATGTTTGTTAATATGCTTTAGTTATGTATACATATTTTTTTTGGCTTGCTTATACTTGAGCTAGTCTCTTGACTTTGCTTTTGATCTTTATACTAGCCCATGTTTATTGTGTTTACCCATGCTCACTTGTTTGATAGATATCTTTGCATGTATGTGTACATAGATTAATTTATTTGCTCATATATATATATATATTATATATATATATATATATATATATATAAATATAATTTGTTTGTATATCTATCTTGTGGTTGGGTATCCTATTTAAACTATGTTTAAGCAAAAATGAAGATAGCAATTGCGCCTCAACTCTTATCTAGAGGATGACGAGGAGAAGTTCAGAACCCGTTAAGGGTATTCGGCTTCAATATCTTATTTTTTTAATTGCTTAATATATGAGTTAATTATTGAAAAATATATTTTAAATGAAATAAAATTGTTTTGATATCATTTTTTGTGTTTTTCATGTCTATAAGATTTCTAGTATTATATCTCTGCTTTATGTATAAAATATCCAAGTTAAAATATTTTTTAAAACTCTCATTTTAATTTTTTTTAAAGACTATTTTTTGGGTAGTCCCGGTCGACCGAGTTGGCCTGGAATAGGGCTGGTCGACTGAGCGGCTGACCTAGGAAACTTGTAAATGGAAAAGAAAATTTTGGCTTAAGCCGGTCGACCGATCAGTCGACTGACTAAAACCGAGTTGCTCTCAGTTAAGCCCTGGTCGACCGGGCGGTCGACCGAGTGTTGGGTCTGCTGTGTTTTTACCCATTTTTAAAACCCTAACTTCCCCATTTCTCTCTTATTTCCTCTTCCTCCACCGACTCTCTCTTCTCTCCTCCTTAATTTCTTTTATTCCCTCTCTTCCTAACCTCATCCAAACTCAAATTGGTCCCTAAAAATCGTTGGATCTCACTTCCAGTCTCCAGATTCGCTTGATCTCAAAGAAAATTTTCAGCTTCTTCAAGGTATAAACCCTAAATCTCTCTAATCTCCTTGTTTCAAAATTTTTCTTGAAATCTCTCTTTAATTTGTGCCCTAATCTTGATTATTATCTTCCTATTGTCATCAAGTCTAAGAGGCTTAGATCTGAGAAGGGTAAACAATCTGAATCTTCATCAAACCGCCTTTGTTTCATAAAATGCATCACATAGGTTTTCTGTTATCCACAATAACATGTGATTTCTGACAGAACTGTAGCATTTGCTGATTTTGAACACTTAAATCTTGCAAATATCTTGAATACAAGCTTTTTAAAATACCTAGTCACCATCAAGGACCTGTCCACCCTGAGCTTGTGCATTACTTCTACTCTAATCTGACTTTTCAAGATAATCATATCAGATCTAGAGTTCTGTGCAAAAATATTAACATTTTCTTAGATAAATTTGCCCGTCTGCTACACCTCTCCTGTGAGGGTGCAGGCACATGCAATGTTGATTTATATGATTTTGAATATCCTGACGGTGAATCTTCCCTTACCGCATCTCTCTTACTTCATGATGATGATAACCCGGTCTTAGTTAGGAATGAGGAGGTGAAGTATTACACGCTCACCGCCCAATTCCTAACTAAGATAGTGTTCTATAATCTCCTGCCAAAATCAAAAGAATATAGTCATGCTCGGGGTTTTGGGCCTCTCTTGATCTATTACCTTCTTAAAGGCATTAGAGTAAACATTCCGAAGCTCATCATCAACTTCATGCTTTCTGAACACCTCCTGATCCCAACCGGCACTTACCTTTTTGGATACTCATTACCCGGCTTCTCAAACTCTTAAAATTTGATCTTTCTGCTGAATGATCCATCGAACCATCTGTTTATATCAACAGCACTCTCTCCTCAAGGGATGCGTGCTAGGGAGCGTATTCTTGCTCCTCAGCCCCCTCCTATCATTCCAGCTGTTGCTCCAGGATCCTTTTCAGCCTCCTCAGTCTCTGTTGACCCTTATACTGCTCTCTCTACTCAGCTTCGTAAACATGATCTGAAGATAGCTGCTCATCTTGAAAGGATTGAGCATGGAGTTTAGAACGACCTGCAGTATTTCTGCTCATCCATTCACTACTTTCAGACGTGCGTCGACGAGAGGTATAGTAGGCACGCCTGGCCTGTTCCTCTTCCGAGAGGCTACGTGCAGCCTCTTCCTGCATCTGGTCCCCCATTTGACCCCTGGGTACCTCCTCCAGCTCCTTCTGAGGTACCAACTCCTCCTGAAGATCCAGACTTTCAGGAAGAGTGACCCCTTTTATGTTGATGACAAAAAAAGGGAGAGAGATTTTGGAGTTATCTAAGAGTTTTTATGTTTTCATTTATGTACTCTTTTATGTGGACTTGTAGTATTTGGTTTGGACATATGTTTTTATTATAGTACTTATTTTATGATTTGGAACCTGATTGTAGTACTTATTTTATGGTTTGGAACCTGTTTTTGAGGTTGGCATGAACCTTTATGTGGATAATTTCCTTTATGATATCACTGTTGTTTTTGGGAAGTTATGTATCTTTTTTATGTTGATATTTGATACATTTCTTTTATGTGGTATGTGGTGTGTTTGTGTTCTTGAGTATCCTCTGTAAACCATCCATTTTACCACTTGATTTAGAGGTTAGAGGATATTGGTTGTTTGGAGAAAATCTTTTGTGCATACACCTTTATAATTCTGCATTCTTGGTATGCATGGATGGGTTGTATAGAGCTTACTTGATATATTTATTATTCTGTTATTATTTGATGCATCTTGCTTATATGTCACATTTGATATATGCATGTGTTTAGGGGAAGCTTCGCTTGAAGTCTCTCCTCAAATTATTTGTGATAACTCCATATATTTTGTCATCATAAAAAGGGGGAGATTATTCGCTCAAAGGCTATTAGCCCTAATTTTGATGATAACAAAACATATGCAGTTATTTTCTAACAATTTCGTTTAAACAAGTTTCAGGTTAACTCTTTGTTGCATTTTGACTCCATCATAAGACTCACACTTTTGGAAGCCAAGAACATGTCGATCCCAAAACCTAAGCACATAGTCGAGCTCAAGGATCAAGATTGCAAGGGAAGGCTATACAGGATTTGTGTATTTTTTCTTTTTGCATTTTAGATATGATTTATAGTCATTTGTTAAAGTCAAGATGAGATAGGTTGATAACTCTTGAGATTGACACACACACACACACACACACACACACACACACACACACATCTTTCACATTCCTAAGTGATTTTGAAAAGAGTTCAAAATATTTCTCTTTTCTGTTTTTAAAATCGAGTTTCAAAAAATGAGTTTTGAAAAAAATTAGTTTTCGATTTAGAAAAGTGTTTTTAATATAGTTCTACTATATTTTGTGTTGATCCATAATCACACACACGGGTTCTATCAAGTCTCTAGAACTTTATTGTGTTTAAAAACAAAGTTTATTTTGTCAAAAAAGTTGATTTCAAACAAATTTTCAAATGTGCTTTTGGGCCCTTGGCCGGTCGACCGTAGATAGACCAGAATTGCTCTGTAGGTCGATCGAGTGGTCAACCTACATGCACAAGTACTTCTTTGAAGTGCTAATTGTGCATTCGGTCGACCGGTCAGTCGATCGATTGCAAGAGCCTTGCTCTCGGTTTGGCACGGTCGACCGATAGAGAGCTTTGCTCTCTGGTTAGGATAAACTGTCAACCGACCGGTCGACTACTAACCCCAACGGTCGAAAATCTGACCATTGGCAGTCGACCGGCCTGTCAACCGACAGAAGGATTTTCTTCTGATTTTTTTCCAACGTCTAGTTTTCTGTTTGTCTTTTTCTGGGTCTTTTCCGAACGACTCTATTGGGTTTTCTCCTCATGTTTTCATCCCCAATAAATAGTAGGACTGTAAAAAAAAATCCATTAACAAGTTTACAATAAGATTTAATCATCAAAATCAAGTTTTAGTTCTTTTTCTTAAAGATTTTCCTTTGAGCCAAAATTCCATACACTTGATTTTTAGCTTCAGCCTTTCTTGTACATCTTTACAAGCTATTTCCGCTACACAATCCCAAAGAGCTTCACCTCCTCATCTTGGTTATAGGATTGTACTTGTAAGCCTTTTGTGATCAAGAGAAGATCATCAATTTTCTTCTGTAGTGAAGTTGTAGAGGTTACTACTGCCTCAAGTGAGCTTGTGAGCTCCGTTGTTGATGTTGCGGTACCGCGAGAAAGGACTTCTGAGTCCATAGAGTTCTAGTGAGAACTTGTAACGATTGACGATCCAGTGAGATTGGTCATAGTGAAAATCCTTCATAATGTTGAAGGCGAGGACGTAGAACAGTGGCTCGAACCTCGGAACATATCATCTTGTTTGCGATTGCTTACTCTTTCCCTCTTCACTCTACTCTCTCTTTACTTACTTGCACACTTATCTTATTTACTTATTTGTAAGTATTCCTTGTCTTGTGATTGGTATTTACTAGGTTGCTAGTAAGTAAATTTTAATTCCGCATTATTTGTCATTTAGTATAACCATCACATATTCACCCCCCTAGGTGATTTATAATACCCTAAAAAGAAAATAATAGATCAATCTTCTCATTATTAGAGTTAAAAAACATATTACCCTCAAATTCATCATAATTTTAGAGCTTTTGTGCAGTAGTGACGATATTAAAATAGCATTCAGAACAATCTAAATTCAAATCCCATTCAGAAACCGCTGCACAAAAGTACAAGTCTCAACCTATGGAAATGGACCTCAACCATGTGTGTTTATATCAGAGCAACTCATCAAAAGCAGTGATCAAAAGTCAAGGTTACTATATTATAATTAATAATTTTATAAAAAATCTATAAATTTAAAATATTATTTATTTATTGTCAACCGGGTTCACTCACCCCTGTTGTTATCATAAGAATGCCGGGTCAATTGAGTTTTTCGTGTTTTAAAACAAAATCAAATCCTGCTTTCTAGTTTGCAGTTGAAAAAAAAAAAAAAAAAGAGGAAAATGGATCTCAAAAAGACAAAATTCAAATCCTCTTCTAATCAAAACCGGCCGAATGAATGTTTTTTTCTCTTATGATTCCTATATAAATCTTGTCCGCCTTACCTGTCCGTTTTTATCCGCACGAGAGAGAGGAGAGAGAGCAACGAGAGAGCGACCGCGACGCCACCGGAGCAGCAGCGAAAAAACCCTCCTCTATCCACTCTGGCCTCTTCCTTCTACTCATTCCACCTCCCTAGCCTCCTCCTCCTCCTTATTCGTTCGCCGCTAAAATTCAATCGGTTTCCACCACTGACGCGGTATAGTAGCAATAAAAGAAAATAAAAAATAAAAACAATATTTAAAACTTCATATTAACAAATTTACATGGGACTCTCCCAATCTGTTCTGAGTCTGATCCACGAGTCAACCTATTGTATTGTTTTGCTTGACTCGGCGCTGACTCGACCGAGTCACCCGAATCAAGGCCGAGCTTGTCCCGAGGACTCGGCCGAGTGGGCCCCGAGTCGAGGATGAGTCAAGCCAAAATTTTATATAATTAATTTCATATAATTTAAATTTTTACACTACTTTTGTAAAAAGAATAGTTAATTTAAATTTAATAAATTTCATGTAATTTACTAAATTATGCATTTATTTTGATATTTTAATACTGTGATACATGTGTTTATGTATTATCTTTATGTTTAGTGTGCTAAGTGATATGTTTTGGATATGTTATACGTCAATTTTGATATCTACATTTTTTTTTTTAAAGATTTGTCTTAATTTTTTCAGAATTTTTTGAACACTCTATGTAAAATTTAACGTATCTGTTCAAATCAGAAACGTGAGATGATGACCGATATGAAATAGTGCCCATCAAATCAACAATCGAGAACGCCACTTTGAACCATGCTCCTCCCTCTTCAATTTTTTCCCCAAAAAAACCCCGACACTTGACCTGTACTTGCACCCAGGTTGCGGGTCCCAATTATTATTTTGGGCATTTCTTGGGTTTTTAGGGAACCGGTGCCGGCGCAAATAATCTCTACATTTGGCATGCACCAGTACAAGGCGGCGGAGTCGCATCCGTCTCCTTTTCTCGGCTCTCTTCCGGTGCAGCACTGAAGTTTCCCCTCCTCCGTTTTCTTTCCTCAGGTACAAAACCCTTTTTTTAAAACCCTATTTCTAAAATTGAGCCCCAATTTCTGTGAAATTTACGCAAATAATTGCAGAGTTGTTATCACTTGTGAATGGTAGTTGCTCTGTCTTCTTCTTCTGATGGTAGTAAAGTTGTTGGTTTGATTTAATGCAACATTCTGTTGGATTAGGGTTTTGTTTCCCTGATAATTTCTCTTCGTTTTAATCTCGGTTTGCCTTTCTTTATTTTTTGATTCGCCCTTTCAAGTACATTCATGTTTGAGACGATCACTTGATTTTTTTGTGTTATGAGAGAACGTTAGATAAGAAGGTGTTTGTTTGTTTGTTTGTTTGGGTGAGGGAGAAAGAAATAGGATTTTTTATTCAACTGAGGAAAAATAGTTTTTTTTGGTTTAGAAGACAATTAATGGTTATGCAATAGTATGGGTACTTGATTGGTCTTATTAAGCTCTCTCAAATTAACTTCCATTTGGTTGGTATATGCAAAAAAGAAATTTGGAATGAAACTTAGCCTCATGATTAAAGGATATATAGAAAGGAAAATAGGAGAAAGTACAATGCAAAAAGGAGATATGTTGTTTTTATGGAAATATAGGGTACTGATTTTTGTTATAGTGTAAATTTTTTAGGGCTCATAGACTAATGTCATGTCTTTCTCCTGCTCTTCAGATGGATCCTAGCCGTCCACATGTTAAGATCACCATCACCATGGAATCCTAACTATATAACCTTCATTTAGATCCAACTACTCGTTTCTTTAGAATTATAATAACTTTCACTAAATTCAACCTATTATATTTCTGAAATTTAAGTTGTGTTTTCCAATATATATATATATATTATAATATATATATATATATATATATATATATATATATATATATATAGACTTGTGTAGTTTGGAAGGATTCGAGCCTGAATCCTTCACACTCAAATACAACCATACATATCTGAACACAAGATCCATTCTGTTGAAGTTGATCTATATTATTTCAAGCATCTATAAACCAAAAATTAAGTATTTTAAATACTTTTTTCCCATGCATCAAGCAGGGAAAAAATGGACGGCCTAAATAGTGAGTTGATTAGTTTAACGATGTAGAACATTTGAAACCTAACAAAATAAGTTTATAGGGTTTTTTAAATGTTTAGATCATGATCAAATTGTCGGATCGAGAATTTGTATGTCTAAAGACATAAATCTAATCAACTCACTAATTTCGGCTGTTCATTTTGCGCCGCTTTATGATGGGCAAAAAGTATTCAAAATACTTGATTTTTTATTTTTAGTTACTTTAAATAATATAGATCAACTTTAACAGAGTGGATCTTGTATTTGAATGTCAGATGTTGATATTTGAGTATGAAGGATTCGAGCTCGAATCCTTCTAGAACTACACAAGTCTATCTCTCTTTCTCTCTCTCTCTCTCTATGTGTGTGTGTGTGTCATTTCGGCAGGATTCGAGGCCGAATCCTTCCCACTCAAATACAACCCTACGATCTTGGAATGCAAGATCCACTCCGTTGAGGTTGATCATATTATTTCATGTACCTAAAAACCAAAAATCATGTATTTTGAATACTTTTTTCCCATCTATCAAGTAGGCGCAAATGGTCAGCCGAAAATAACAAATTGCTTAGATCTACATTTTTAGATATACAAATTTTTGATCCGACCATGATCTAAACACTTAAAAAACGCTCACACACCAATTTTTATTAGATTTCAAATATTCTAAACCGTTAAACTAACCAACTCACTATTTCGGCCGTCCATTTTGCGCCTACTTGATGGATGGGCAAAAGTATTCAAAATACATAATTTTTTATTTTTAGTTACTTGAAATAATGCAGATCAACTTCAACCGAGTGGATCTTCCATTCGGATGTCGTTGGGTTGTATTTGAGTAGGAAGGATTCAGCTTTGAATCCTTCCGGAATGACACAAGACTCTCCCCCCCCCCCCCCCCCTCTATATATATATATATATTAAGTCATTTAGTTATCTAGAGAATATGTAATGATTTGTTCTTTTAAGAATAATGTAATAATATTTTGAAATTTCAATCTTGACATGACTCTCTCAAGGGATAAAAAGAACGTCCTTTTTGAACGTGTCTAGATCTATTTTTTTTTTTTTTTTTTTTGGGGGGGAAAGACAACCAGGGTCATAACTAAGGGGCAATTCCTTACCAGATAAGAGTGAGGAGGAAAAATAAAACGAACTAGGGGAAAAGGTCTCGAATCTACCTTGAGCACTGATCATAACTGTTTGATTTTCTCTCTATCTGACGTCTAATTTTATGAGTTGGCATAAAATTATTGGCCATAGGCTATTTTGAGCAATTGAAGCATTCATGGCTTACCATAATCTGTTGAAGGCCAGTTCGCTGATGAGGTAATTTTACCTCTTTGATCATCCAGGTTGAGTTCTTGTAGCATATTAGGAATCCTCTAAGTTCCTCTAGAATATTGAGTCTAGACAAAAGAGGTAAGATATTATATATAAGAAATCACAGAACTATCCTATAGGAAGCCTTAGTGCTAAATGGGATGACATTCGTGAAATCTGGTCATGATTTTGAATGATTGTGATGCATATGTACTCAATTTGAGATAGTGAGCTTTTCACAATGTGTTGGGGAAAACCATTATGGACAACTTACCAAAGCAAGTTGGTTAGACCAATGGTTTATTTTACAATTACATATTAAACACGGGTGTCTGCTTGAAATCAATTATGCAACTTCTTGATATACATCGCGGAGCATATAGACTGATAAGATTTGCTGATCCAGCACTGTGTAAACTAAGTCTACTGCCTAATCACCAACATTAATAAAGAACTGTTCATTACAAGATGTAATTTGATTTTCGTTTGTAGTATAGGCATTTTGATGTCGTGACTTATGGCCCAGTGCGTGGATTTTTCTCTCTTTTCTAGTAGAAAAGGCTATAGCAACAACTACAGCCTTTGATCCAACACAGCACTAGCATCCCTCTGTGCTAGTGCTAACAAATCCTCTGGAACATTACATAACCAAACATTGTGCATAGCCTGATCAGATCGACTATATAGAGCAATCCAGTCTGCACATTCATTGCCCCGCCACACATGCTTAATCCTCACTTGATCAAACTCCTTTAAGGATAGAATTACGTCATCAATCAAAGTAGAGAAGCCTAGTTCCATAGCAGCCTTCTGCATGACCATAACAACCTTCTGTGAATCACCTTCAATTTGAACACAACGAACAAGGAAATGCCTTGAAGACAACTCAAGCCTTCCCAAACTCCACAAAGATCCGCTTCAGCCACTGAGCTAGATAAGAATTTAGCATATCCCATAGCTAACACCCTCTCTAAAAAATTCTCTGATAATAAAACCGCCCACAGAGACAGTTGATACAAAATCGAACCCACCATCAAAATTGATCTTAGGCCAACCCCTATGAGGAAATTCCCATCTCACCATTTTTGGGACACGAGCAGTGGACACAGAAACAGGAATTGATAAACTCTGTAGGAAATTCCACTCAGATCGCTCAACCTAAATCTTTCTAGAATTTTGCCAAAAATTCAAGAGTTTAACTCCCATCCTTTCTTTGCCACCTGACCAGCAACATCAGTTTGTCCTCCTAAAATAAATCAGAGTGGATTTGCATTTCACTTCATTTAACTTGCATTTATTAGAGGTTGAATCCTCCTAAAATGAATAATTGCATCTGGCAAGTTGATAAATTTATTATCTAGAAATAGTCAAACCCACTGAAATCTAGACAATGTAAATTTATGTAGGCGAACACTACAGCTTTAGTTTTTCTTATTTTTGCTAGACATAGTTCATCTCTTCAATTTGCTGCAGTAATCTGTTCATTTTTTATGCTTCTATGTAAGTAGCATCCACACATTTTAATCGAGATCTGACAAAGTTGATCAGAGATCTGGCAATGCTTCATACTAGCTGTCAATATGCAATGCTAGCCATCCTTTTCCAGGCTTCTATAATCGATGTTCTTATTGGGAATGTGTTCGATTTGGCTTTTTCTTTATAGGTGAACACTACTCCTTTTTGGGAATGTGCTTCTACAATAGCTTTCACCAAAATTTTATCTAGGTGAAACTGCTTTAGGTCTTTGAGTATTTTTGCAAGACATTTTATCTATTCAATTTGCTGCAACAATCTGTCATTTTGTGTGCTGATAGGTAAGTAACCTCCAGAGATAATGTTGGTCAGAGATCTAACAATGTTCCATACTAGTTGTCAGACATGCAATGCTACCCATCTTTATTCAGGCTCCTTTGATAGATATTTTTATTTGGAATGTGTTCGATTTGGCTGTTTTTCCTTATGTGTACCTTAGAGTTGAATGTGTTCTTTGTTGCAAACCTGTCATCTTCATCCTTCTATTCTCTCCTAGTCATGGAGGTAGGGGTCTTGGTTTCAAGGTTTATACCATCTGGCATCCCAGAATCTGTCCGTAATTTTGTTGGCGATGAATTTGGCAGCAACTTTTAGGTTTATAGAGAATGGAATTTGCCAATTCTCTTCCAATAAAACTGCAGATATTTAAGAATTATTATGATTCTACATGGGCGTCCAATTCACCACTGAAAAGCGGTAAAATAGAATTAATTCTCAAAACGAGTGAGGTCCAATTCTAATAGTTGAAAATGGGTGATAACCTGACACTCTGAGTTTGAACATAATCATGTAAACATTTATAATTATATTACATGAAGCAACATTGGTTACAACAAAAAAAATTTAAAATATATCTAACAAGTGAGATTTACTCAAATACACAATCAGTGGAAACCAACACCATTGATTAGAATTGCAATTCCATGAATTAGAATTGCAGTTGTGAATTATAAATTCAAATCCCACCAAACAGATGTGAGCTGAAGTTTGTTATTCTGCATTGTACTTTTTGAGAAATAACTATAGTGTGGTAGTTGGGTACTAATGCTGCTTCCTTTTTATTCCTTGACATGCTTGTCCGTGTTATAAATCCTACTCAATAAATTCCTAAGCCAACATTTCCAGGTGTTACTGAGTTTGAATATGGTTATTTGGACACTATACATGGCTTTTTTTTAATCTTTTGGGAAATGGGCCTGAAAATATATGTGATTTATGGATTACTGTCCCTTTTGTCTTAAGGGTATTTAGGGTATGTTGTCAATGTTCTCAACTTTCTCATTCCTGAGTTATATCCAACAGCAGCATGCTGAAGTTTGGATAAACTCATGTTTTTATTGATAAATGATAATTTAGAATTTTTTACTTCGTTACAGTGCATTTGCATCTCTCTGTCATTTCTGTTTTCATATGTTTTGGTAGATGAAAAAATAAATCTTCATCTTTCTTGGCTTGTCTCCCAGGTTCCTGCAGATTCAGAATTACCTGGTTCTTCACTGGATATTCTCTTCACTAATAGAAGACGCTGTAAGTATCTGTTTGATATTCCCTCGAATTCTGGAGCTCTTCAAGATTTTACTAGATGATGCTTAGAATGCTTCTATTTCTTTGGTTCACTTCTCTGCAGTCATGGATTATAGCTCAGGTGAAGCATCAGATATAAGTGATTCTGACATCGAGGATTACGAGGCCAAATCCTACTTGCATCTGACAACAAGGAAACTAAAGTTAAAATCTCGGAGGGCATTTACAGATGTCCATTTGTCTAGGAAAGAAGAAGCAAGATTACCAGTATAAGGATCTGCTTCAGCATGCCACTGGGGTTGGAGCATCTAATAACCGGAGGGCCAAACTGAAAGCAACACATCTGGCGTTGTCAAAATTTTTGAAGAATGACCTTGTTGATTCTGCTGGTCCATCACTGCAGTTAATGGTTGTCGAACCTCCTAAGCCGAAGGAGGATAAATTTGTCTGGCCATGGATGGGCGTTATCGTCAATATTCCAACAGAATTGGTAAATGGAAAATATGTAGGTGAAAGTGGAACACGGCTTAAAGAACAGCTTTCTAGATTTAACCCTGTAAAAGTTCATACATTGTGGACTCCTAGAGGTCATACAGGAACTGCAATCGTTGATTTTAACAAGGATTGGATTGGATTCAAGGATGCCATGGCGTTTGAGAATCATTTTGAATCAGAACGTTTTGGGAAAAAGGATTGGTACAGAAGTACACATCATCAGTTCGACATTTATGGTTGGATTGCAAAAGCTGATGATTATGAATCTGTCGGCCCTATAGGAGAGCATTTGCGAAAAAATGGAGATCTGAAAACAGTCTCTGATTTATCAAATGAAGAACATCGTAAAAAGGATAAACTTGTAGCTAATTTGGCAAATGAAATTGAAGTTAAAAATAAACATTTGCATGAACTTGAGTTCAAGTATAATCAGACATCTTTATCCCTTGATAACATGATGGCTGAGAAGGACCGGTTGCAACAAGCTCATAACAGAGGTAACCTACTCATCTAAATTGTACTTCGAGCTAATTATTTTCTTTAGTTATTGCCACTTTGATTTTAACCTTCACTAGTTTGACTTTGTAATTTTGTCCATAGAAATTGAGAAGATGCAGCAAGCGAACCGCGACCATTCACATAGGATTCTCAGAGAAAATAAGAAATTGAAGTCAGAGTTGAGCTGCAGAGTGCAAGAACTTGAATCAGAAAGAAGCAACTGGATAAATTGGCTGCTCGAAATGACACTGACCGCAGGAAGTTAGAAGATGAGAAGAAAAGGTATAACATTGCATCTAAAGCCTAATAACTCTTTAGTCATGCATGCTTTATTTTCCCAAAAAAGTCCTGAACGGATCTCAATTGAAGCCAGAGGCAGATTTGTCGGTTTTACTGACCATTTGGATGATTTGTTTTTTGTTGTACCATTCAAGTGCGGGACCTTTTCAGCTTCTTATTCCTATTGAGTTTGTCATTTGTTCTCATCTGAAAATGACAGTCAGGTGGGGAATTGCTATTCCATGAAGGACATACTATTTTCGATTTTACATAAGATACTGCAGCAAAGCATTACGGACAGCATATTCATGCACATTTGATAAAGTTTGCTCCTTTTATTTGATGCTTTCTCCAGGATCATAATCACTTTTACCAAACTGTTGATTTGAAATGTGATACAGAAAACTAATGGCTAGATGTCAACTCAGCAATTTGCTACTGAGAAAAATATATTATTTTACAGTCTTTCCTTTCGATCAGAATGTTAAATAGTGTTAATCTCTGAAAGGAATCATAAAACCATCTTATTTTTCATTCTGGTACAGGTGGATATCACCGCTATTTATGTTTTTGCATCAGTTGCCATGTTTATTGCATAGTTTTCTGAATCTCAAGGAAGGATGATATATCACTCGATGTAACGGTCTCAGATTTAATCGCTTTTATAGTGCATAAATGAAAGGTGACCACGGTCACATTAGCTTACTCCAAAGATTTGTCAATATCATATTCACATTTTTTTTTCACAGAATAATATACATTTATATAAACATTCTCCTCAAGAGTACACCTCAAAAAGTGTTCATTCTCATACGTTCAAGTCATTTGTAATACAACACTAAACCACATAGGTTATCTACCATCCACTAACACGCAGTATACACACACACACACACACATATACAACTCATGTACTGTTAATGCTTATCCAAAAGATACATATTAATGATAACAAAAAGTGTCCCCACAATATTCCTTCCGGCCCTTTCTTGCGCTTCGCGAGGCCTTAAGCTTGATCCTTACCCTTGCCATGTTTTGAGAAGGAGATTAAAGAATAATGGGGTGAGCTCAACAACTAAATGAGTGAAGTCAAATAAAAATTTATTTAATCTTATGCATTAGCAATTATGTGAAACAAAATAATGTAATTCAGGAATACCATTAGAGTTTCATTTATCTTGTTACCCCAAAAAATTATTCAATTAGTCTAACACTCCCCTTCTATTCTTTCCCATCCGAGTACTCCCCTTCCTCCACGAATGAGAAGAAAAGTATCATTTGAGCACTTCTCTTCTGTCACGAATGGGTACCAATGCTAACATTGCCCATTAATTCATCACCACACCACCTGATATACCATCACCTCACATCACCACATACACATTTTCATCATGTGCATACATACAACCAATTATTTCTATGTATTTCAAATACGCTATAAATTTATGGTAATAATTACAATCAACATTTATCACATACATAACCTAGTCGACTTATAACCCAGACCAGTCGACTAATAGACATAAACAGAGACTAACCAATGTGTATAGAAGCAACCTAGTCGATTTATCCTTTATATTAGTTGACTAATAGATGTAAACAAAAGTTAACAAGTTAATGTAGAAGCGACTAATCAATGTAACAGAAATTATCAAGTTGATGTATTATTAGTCTAGTCGACTAATAGGACAGACTAGTTAATTAATTAATGTAATAATTTCACAAACATTAGTAATTCGTTCTCACCACTACCATGATTTTAATTAGATTAAGACTTTACTCAGCCTTTGAATAAGCTTCCCGAATATCTCGCTTGGTTCACCAACTCCACTAATCTCTACACAAATATAATCACATCACTTAAGAGTACTTATTATATTTATTAAAATTTTCATTAACCACTCATTCAATTACCTTGATTTACCAAATAAACACCCTCCCGTTTCTCTTGTTCTCGCCGTAGCTTGTCTCACAAGGGTTCTTGCTCCTTCGATATCGTCTTGCTTCGTTTCTTCACCGCACCAAGGAGAGGTGGTTAATCAAGGGTTTAGAGTGGTGATTTTAAAACAAGAGAGAAAGAAAGATGGTGTATGTGTGGGAAGAAAAAGGGACACAATGGGTTGCAGCAATGGTGGCCGGCGACGGCTAAGGTGGCCGGTGGCTAAAATGGAGGAGGGGGAGAGAGGGTGGGGGAGAGAGGGGAGAGAGAGTTGCAAATGAGAGATCTCTTCTTATGAATTCACTCTTTTAAACCCTCCCCAGCTCCATCATATCTTGCCATGTGTCCATTAGATTTCCCTCACTCCATCTCCACCGTACCCTTAGCCTTCATCTCCCTTTTTATTATTCAAGTATGGTATAAAGTTTAGTGAATGAAGAGAATAAATAGAAAGAAAAATCCATTTATCTCATGTATGCATATACAATTATATATACATGTATATACTCATTTTTATATCCAATTTAGCATGATATTAACCCTAATCTTCGTACCTCAATACTTCTCTTGGTATCATTTACACAAAAATTCTGATTTTGTATAATCAAAAGAGAATCAAATTTAACAAGTTATCGGTTTACTTAACACAAACTCATTTAGAGATCAACAATTAGATTCTAATTGTGATTAAAAATAAACGGGCTTTGCATTACCGTTGAATTGACTTGAGATTGCTAAGTAATCATATTTAGAGTACTAATTCATGGTTAAAATAAAACGGTGTTACACTTGAGGCGGTGGGAACACGTGAAATTGTGTTTGTCATATTTACTTTCATATGTTTGTTTTAAAAGTGAGAAAGCAATCATTACTTGCCAATTGCGATCTGTAGGATGAGCATAGTTTATCTGTGAAATGGTCAAATGAACCTTTCATTGTTTTTTGCAGAACGAACTGAAAACAGTTTACTTCAAATGGCAACGAGGGAACAACAGAAGGCTGATGAAGATGTCCTGACACTTCTTAGAAAACAAGAGGTTTGTACTGTCTGTACAAATATGGTCAGATATACATATTTCCTTATTGCTTGAAGTTTGTATTTGATGTCACAAAGTTATACAGGAAGAAAAAAAGGAGGCTTTCAAGAAAATAATTCAATTAGAAAAGCAACTGGACCATAAACACAAAATGGAATTGGAAATCCAGCAGCTTAGAAGTAATATACAGGTAATGAAGCATATGGGTCATGAAGAAGATGCAGCACTAAAGAAAAAAATGAATGAAATGGATGAAGAACTGAAAGATAAAGTTGAAGAAATGGAAGCTCTGGAAGACCTGAATCACTCTTTAGTAGCCAAAGAACGAGAAACCACTGATGAGCTGGTAGAGGCTCGAAAGGAGTTAATCACGGTAGAAACTTGGCCCAAATAACATCTATCTAAGAAAACAGTCAAAACCAAAAGCTATTGATATAGTGTGCTACTATCCTTGATCTCTTATTAATTTTCCCATTACGCAATTTGTTCGTGTTATAGGGCCTGAAAGAAATGTCAAGCAGTAATCGTGCATTCATTGGAATAAAGAGAATGGGTGAAATGGATGAAAAACCATTTCACATTGCATGCAAACAAAGATTTTCTGCAGAGGATGCGGACATTAAAGCTGCAGAATATTGTTCAAAATGGCAAGCTGAACTAAACAAACCAGAATGGCACCCTTTCAAAGTGATAGCTGTTGATGGAAAGCATAGGTATAGATATGACACTTCAAAACTCTTTTTATCTTTTATTTTCTGGTGCTTTGTTTTTCCTGCGTGTCCCTAGAATCTGAGAAGGATGATTTCAGATAGAAAAGAGTGGAAATGATCTTTAAAGAAAACAACGCTATGTCTGAACCGTATCTTAGTTCCTGAATCAGCATTCTTTCCTTTTATTTTCCTAATTATAGTGTTTGAATTTCCTAATTTCTTAATACTAAATTTTGGTCTCTATCACACTGGAACAGACAGAAATCAAAATTTAGTAGAATTAGGTACTGAGAAACTGTCTGATTTTTTGACCACTTGATGCACAAGATATTCAGGCCTTTTTTTTAGGTACTAGGCAAGTTTGATTTGTGCATCATGATGCACCATGTTTAAAGATGTGGATTGTCAATGCTTATATTACAAATGCAGTACTATTTTAAGAGACTTGCTGATGGACCCACACCTGTAAATCAGTAGCAGGCTCCACATGTACCAGTCTCAGAGAACTATCAAAGCAGAACCATTTTTGTAGTGCATTAACATTACTCCTATAATTTCTCACATGAGCAGATTTCAGCCTTTGCAAAGTCCTCCCAGAAGAATTGTAGCTCATCTCTGTGATAAATATGACACATGTTAACATTGGTCCTTTGAGGAGAAAAATTGAGTCTGTTTTAAATTATAGTTTAACTTGTGGATTATGTTGTGCTGCGATGCAGGAAGTAATACATGAGGAGATGAGAAATTGCAAGAATTGAAAAATGAATTGGGCGATGATGTCTATGAAGCTGTAACTACAGCCTTGTTAGAGATGAACGAGTATAATGCTAGTGGTAGGTATGTCACAAGCGAAATTTGGAATTTCAAGGCAGGTCGCAGAGCAACCCTGAAAGAGGGTATAGCATATCTAATGAGGCAGTGGAGAACACATAAGCGGAAGCGGTGAGTGCATAAAGCATTGATGTACATTTATGTGTATATTTTTGTTTAATTGATAAACCATGTGATTTTGTATTTCAAAACTCAAGCATTACAGTGGAAGATAAACATGAAAGCTTTTCCCAATTAATCTGGTTTCCTCTGTCAAAATTGTGATCCATATATAACTCCAATACTCACATTCTCTTTTGTTTATATTTTACGACGCATAGTTGTTTCTCCTTCCTCTATTATGTCTTGTTTCTGCTCAAATTATCTCCTTTTGGGTCCCAATTGCTCTGCTCGTCCGTTGGACTTCTCATAAGATGGGTTGATTGAGGAGCCTGTCTTGGAAATTTCATCCCAAATCTGACCTGCCGTTTCTTGATAGCAGTAAGTGACCAGATGTTGATATTATTGCTATGATTTGGCCTTTGAGATTATTGCATTATTATAGAACTGAGATCATGATGCGGACATCTGGTCCAGATGAAAAAGCCGAAGAGACAGATCCAAGAAGTCCCAAATCGAGTTGAAGAAGTAGTAGAGTTTTGGATCAGTGTTTTAAAAAACCCGTTATATAACCCGTTATAACTCGTTATATAACGTAACGTCGACCAATCGTTATATAATAGGTCTAAAAAGCGCAATATTTGATAACTATGATTATTTTGATCGTAACTTACATTGCGTTATTAACATAACCAACCATAACCTACGTTATGGTGCAAGGCGACTTTAAAAAAAAAAAACCCATATTCTTCTGGTCTCGGGCAAAAAAATCCCCCTAAATTCGCTCGCTCGTCGTCCTCTCTGCAACCTCGTCGCCGTCTCCTCGTTCGGCGCAGAGAAGAAGAAGAAGGCATACCTCTCTGATTAACAACAAAAGAAGAACTACCTCTGGTGATTCTTCGTCGTGGTGGTTCTCGCCTGCATCGTCTCTAGGCTGTGGTTTTCCGTCTCCAAGCACATGTAAGCTCTCTCTCTCCCTCCCCCGATCTCTCTTTCTCCAATCTCTCCCCGGATCTCTCTCCCCCCGATCTCTCTGCTTTCTCTCTCGATCTCTCTCTGCTCTCTTCTGAGGGAGAAATGGGGAGAGATCGGGAGAGAAAGCCAAGAGAGATGGGAGAGGGATCAAAGGGAGAGAGAGCAGAGTGATGGGGAGGAGAGAGCAGGAAGCGATTAGGGGTAAATATCAGAGAGAGTGAAGGACACAAGAGGTATAATTGAATAACATATTGTAAATTGAATTATGAATTATAATGAATAGAATGACTACAAATTATGAATTATGAATTGTTGTAGATTGAATTATGAATTTTTGTGTAGATTGAATAGTGTGGCTAAAAATTATGAATTATAACTTGTGAATGCAAAAAATTATTGTGATACTTGTTAAAATTGTTGTGAGACTTACTAATTGTGTTATATATTATTTTGATATTTTTTTTAGATTTTTTAAATTATTTTTTTATTTATAAAAATTCTTAAATATAGTATATTTATTTTTTTTATTAAATAAATATTAAATCGCGTAACTTACGTTATGTGTTACAATATAACCTATGTTAACATAACAGAAGAAAGATGTTATCTTTACTTTATCGTTATTTTAAACATTATTTTGGATATTTTTCTCTTTCTTTATTTTTGTTATTTTAGTTTCTTTATTTTGGTTTTTTTTAGTTTCCAAATTTGGATTGTAATTCTATTTTGATTAGGAGCTTGAGTTTTAATTGAATTTAAATCTTGTAAAAGCCTATATAAGACCCTCTTGTATCAACAATAAGTAATGAAGAATTTTGATAAGAATTTGTGAGTAATTTTATTTCTCAAATTTGTTTAAAATTGTTCTTAATTTTCCCTAATTAAACCCAAACCCTACTTTTTTCTCCCTTTTGCTTTCTTACCTCAGTCACCATCAACTTTCTTCTTCTTCTCTCTCTTCTCCATATCAGTCCAAGAATCTGACGCTGTCTCCTCTCTCGATCTCATCTCACCCAGGCCATTGGCCATCACCAGCGTGCCATCATTTTCGACCATAACTTTCACATTCAGACTCTGATTCGAATGATTTTTGTGGTATTTCGATCGTGATAACGAGCACTGTTCTAAAAATTGGATTAATCGACCAATTAATCCTATTCGGTGGCAGCCCGCTTAATATTACATTAATCGCTCTGATTATGCGCTTGGGCGATTAATCAGATCTAAAACGATTAGTCCCCAATTAATGTCCGATTAATCTGATTAATCCCTGACTAATCCAATTAATCCCCGATTAATCATTTAGGCATTTCATATGTTTTTTTATTTAAAAATTTATCACTGTGTATGTTGGATCGCTAAGTAGTTTATGTTGTGATGTTGATGATTTGATAATGATTTTTTGTTAAATAGTAGATGAACTGTTATTTATTAAATTGTAGATAAATTATGATATTTTATTATTGTATATTTTGCATAAAATGATACTTATATTTTATTTTTTTGATTATTTTTTAAATTAACTTATTTAGCAATTTTTCTTCATCATTCTTTAAAGCTCATTATTTTGATTGATAAATTGACTAATTTTTTATTTATCTTATTTTGCAGGTAAGTTTTTTATTTTATATTTATGTTGTAAAATAAGTTATATTCTTTTTTTATTATTTATTCATATTGTCTTGTTATTCATCATATCATGGTTTATAACTTCACATTTAGATATTGTCTTATATAATATTTGGGTATTTTCAACAATTAACTGTATATACTCATATGTAGTTGTGTATAAATATAATTTATATATTAAATATTCAAAAACGATTAATCCCCGATTAATCTGATTAATCATTATTTAGTGTTAGACCGCACGAATAATGAAGCCGATTTTTAGAACATTGATAACAAGATCTTTGCATTGGCATCATCCACATGTCACTAAGATCTCTGTAGTTCTCAGTAGGTTATTTTCTTTAACACAGTCTATTTATTTGTCAGTTAATATCTGCTTCTGTTATTTCATCGAATTAATCTGTTACCACAAATAGTGAGATTGTGAGATTCTGATAGCCCTGTAGTTGCTAGATCTTTTACATTAATTTTACAAGTTTTTGTCATCATAACTAGTAGTGCATCACTTTATTTCTGATCTAAATCGGTACTGTTGCATCAACACTTTTGTTAAATCCATCATCATGCATTATAGTTTGACTATTTTTCTATCATGATCGTATAGTTGGTGAAACGTAGTGAAGTTTTATTGTATCACTGATTTCTAATGCACACATCACGTTTCATATCAATTTGGTATCAGAGTATGGCTAGGTAAGATTTGCATAATTAGTTCACGTTTATTTGCTTTATTGCATTTACTTTTATTTTTTATCGAAAAATAAAATAGAAATTAGGAAATATTGAAAGGTAAGCTTTTCCCTAAAATTCGTACAATTGGTGTATTACTAAGGAATAGTACTCAATGTGGTTATATGATTTAAAAACGCCAAGTGCGAAAAACCTCACCTGAGTTACGCCGACCTGGCCAATTGGACTGGTAAAATTGGGATTTGACTGATCCGATAATTTTAGAAAATAGATTTTTTTTAAAACCAAACAAAAAATTCAAATCTAAAACCCAAAAAATCATCTAGTCTAGAATTGCATATTCTCATCTTCATTTAGATTTCATCTTCATTTAAGTTTGTGTAGTGCATGCCCACTTATAGTGGTCGCTCATATCTATTAGGAGAGTCCAACAAGTCTCACACTGCCCCCGATGGATCCCCAACAAATTGTAATGTTTGCCGAGATAAATGCTAAGTTAGATACCTTTAAGACATTTAAAGAGAGATTAGCCAAAGTAGAAGCCATGCATGAACTACTTGAGTCACCCATAGGTAATCAAACCCATCGAGAAACAACCAACATAATAATACCGATAACCCACCAAATCTCGATGCTCAATATTTAAAAAGCATCAAGATTTATGTCTCTAACTCTGATGGACGTCAAGACTCACAACTTTTCATAAATTGGACACTCCAACTACATAGGTATTTTACATGGTTCGAACTCGCTGAGCCTAAAAAAATAAACACGCTGCAATGAAGCTGTCTGACCAAACTAGTCAGTATTGGATTGACCTAGAAAACAGGCGTGCCGCCTGAGGTTGACCACCGATTGACACATGAGATAGGATGAAAGAAGAGTTAGAAACAAAGTATGTGCCACCATCATTTAGTGCTCGTCTCATAGACAATTGGTACCAATACACTCAAGGCAATAAATCTGTCAAGGAGTATGTCTAAAAATTCAATGAATTTCTCATCAGATGCAGTACCCTTCATAAGAAAGGTGAATCTCAAATTCTTTCTAGATTCAAAGCCGGTCTTAGAGATGACTTACGTACTGAACTATTAACTAGAGGAGTTAGCAAGTTAGAGACAACATATGCGTTAGTCAAAGATCTAGATTCTGTTAGTACTAAGCATACCTTCAAGAGTCACGATTATAGAGTCTCAGTTTTTAGACCTTCCCATCTCCCCAACCTAATAGGTTTAGAACCCAAACCTCTTCACATGGGAATGATATCAAGGGCAAGAGTCTTAAACGGGACAACAAAAGAAAAGGCCCCGAGTTTCCCTAAGTTAATTCCATAACCAAGTGCTACAAATATCAGAGTTATGGATAATTAGCCGCTAGTTGTCCTAATCCCGTTAAAATCACCATAATAGATGGAATACCCACCGAAGCCACTGAGTCACATTCTGAAGAGTGCACTTATCATCCAGAAGTTGAAATTGACGACGAGTCATTAGCGATGATGTTGATCTCATCTGTATTAGGCCAATACGGTTTGCCCTTTTGTCTGTTGTCAAGTGTGTTCTCTCTCAACTAACAGAAAATGATGATTGGAGAAGAACTGCAACTTTTCACACGTTATCAAGATTCAAGACGAGTTGTAAGGTGATTGTGGGCAGTGAAAGTTGTATCAAAGTAATATCGTCCAGGCTGTATGAAAATTTTGGATTAGAGATTATACCCCACCCACACCCATTCGACGTGTCATGAATTGACCCCACGACACTTGAGGTCAAATAACGATGTCTTGTCCCCTTCAGTTTCAATCATTATAAAGACAAGATTTGGTGTGACATGATCACCATGAACGTGGGTCAAGTTATACTATGTAGATCATGGTTGTTCGACAAAAAATGTCACCATTTACGGTCGATCCAACATGTGTCAATTTGAGCATGAGGGTAACATATTAAGTTGCTATTCTTGAGACGCAAGACTGGACAGTTTAAGCAAACATCTACTTTGGCTTTACTGCCTACTCCATCTTATTCACCTCATTGCTATTGTTCCCTCCCTTTCTCCTATTAATCATGCGTACCCTGTTCGCAAACCACTTCCTCTCGTGCTGTCGATACCATCCCATTATAGATCATTCGAGTCTGCATCTGTATTTGCATCACATAAATATGTGCACAAACTACATAAAGAGATCAGTGATGGAAATAAATAGTGTAATGTGAAGCCTACTTTGCGAACTCATAGTAGAAAAATATTTAAAACTTTTAATATAAGTGATTATGTGATGATTTGAATTCATCCGAAATGATTTATTTCGGGAACTGTTATAATGTTGTATGCACGCAGCGCTGGACCCTTCAAGACTTTGAATAAGCTGAATTACAATACTTTTGTTATAGATCTTCCTAGAGATTATGATATTAGTTATTTTTTCAATATTAATGATCTAGTGAATTATAAGAATTTTGATTGTAGCCCATTAATTGATAAGCCTCTGCCTAAGTCTTTGTCTGGGAACCCCTCACTTAGTCCACTCATAAATACTCATCCCATTACAAAACAGAGAGTTGATAAAATTTGAGAGGATGAGACTATCACTACCAAATCTAGTGGAACTCACAGGTATTTGATCCGTTGAAAAAGAAAAGCACTAACTATTGATTCATGGTTAGACCAAGGTGATTTGCAGTGTTTTGATCCAGTTCAGCATGGGAAATCCAATCCATTTAACTTGATGGGGTCGAATTTTCTCCCATTGGGGAGAATGATGCGGACATCCAGTCCAAATAAAAGAGCTGAAGAGACAGATCTAAGAAATCCCAGTTCGAGTTGAAGTAGTAGAATTTGGATATTTTTCTCATTCTTTATTTTTTTTTAGTTTCTTTATTTTAATTTTTTGGTTAATAAAATTTGGATTGTAATTCTATTATGATTAGGAGTTTGAGTTTTAGTTGGATTCAAATCTTTAAAAGTGTATATAAGACTCTCTTTTATCAACAATAAGTAATGAAGAATTTAGATAAGAATTTGAGTGATTTTATCTCCCAAATTTGTTTAGGATTATTTCTAATTTCTCCTAATTAAACCCTAACCCTACCTTTTTCTCCCTCATGCTTCTTTGCCTTAACCACCACTTCTTTTTTTTCCCCTTCTCTCTCTTCTCCACACCAGTCCAAGAATTTGACGCTGACTCCTCTCTTGATCTCATCTCACGCATGCTATCGGCCATCACTAACGTGTCATCACCACAGTTAAAGTATCAATTGACCATAACTTCCACATCCACACTCTGATTCGAATGATTTTCGTGGCGTTGCGATGTGGCAACGAGAGTTTTGTATTGGCATCCTCCACATGTCACTGAGATATATGTAGTTCTCAGTAACTAATTTTCTTAACACGGTCTATTTATTTGTGAGATATTTGTCTCTGTTATTTCATCGATTTAGTCTGCTGCCACAAATATTGAGATTGTGAGATTCTGATAGCTCTGTAGTTACTCTTTTTTGTTGATTTGACATGCTTTTGTCATCATAATTAGTAGTGCGTCACTTTATTTCTGATCTAAATCGGAATCGCTGCATCAATACTTCTGTTAAGCCCATAATCGTGCATTATAGTATTGATTATTTTCCTAACCCAAGATCGTATAGTTGATGAAACGTAGTGAAGTTTTGTTCTATCACTGATTTTTTATACATATGCATCACGTTTCACATCAGATCAGGTCAAATGCTAGTCTGTTAGCTTGTTAGATCATGAAGATTTGGCCCTATCTATGAGGACAATTAACTGTAGGTGGTTAAGGGCAAGGGGAAGAGTGTTTAAGAGATTTACGCATGAGGAGATGCATCCATTCTGTACGGGTTGTTAGTTAGATAGTTTATTTAATCGTCTAAAAATGCTGATTCTTGGCATTATTGACGTGTTACAGTATCAAGAGAGCACAGAAATGCAATCCTTGAGCACCCAAAATTTCAAGCCTAGAATGTGTTAGGGGTCTGACCAATTGGATTTAGAAAGAACCTAACGTCCATCCATATAAGTTCTGACAAGCAATCAGGAATATTATAGCCTTCATTGAACTCCTTTGCCCAACATTCACAAGCAATATCAATTGTTTGAGAATGGGATCTGAAAGTAGTACATATCAAACCTGGGATATGGAGAAATAAGCAATCTTTATGTATCCAACTTTATGCAAACTTCTTATGAACATTTACTTATCCAGCCGTAACTTGAATTCTGTTCAAATTTTTGGAGTCATCATTATGTATTTTCAGTTAGTTACTTGGTTTTATTGTTTAGTTTTTCTTGCCCAAAGGATTATACTCGTATCATTTATTTTCCTCTCTACAACAACTAAGCCATTTATTTTTTTCTCTGATGGCAGTTAAATGCTGGGGAAAGGGAGATAGTAGAAAGCTGGGACTGGGAAAAGATCAACAGTTCTGGAGGAACCTGGCAGTATAACCCATTCATGCACGTTTCAAGTTGCTAACCGTGTGGCTTCTCACATTTCCCTAGTTCACAGATTTCACAGCGCGTAGAAAATTTGTTGTGATCCAAGGTGTATTTGATTCCATAGATTTTTTGAAGAAACCGGGAGTTAAGAATTAAGATACATTTGATGGATTTCCTTCTACATTGTCTGAATTGCTATTTCTTTGAGCTTCTTCTCTCTGCTCCTTGTTACAGCTACTGATTTTTCAGAGAGGACTCGATCTTGCAACTCTTGTGATAATGTTACAGAAATCACAAATGTACATCGAGTCAAATGATCCAAATTGTTCACTTCTAATAACAATTTGCATGCTTATAGTATGGAATTATGTGCCATTAGACTTCTTTATTTCGTTGGTCGCTGGGGTTGTTCTGTTCATTCAATGAACAATCTGCCCTTGGTTCGAAGGAGGAAAAAAAGGCAGAATTTACTTGTTTTTTTCTTCAAAAAGAAAAATAGACAGAATCATTTATCAGATTGTATGTTGCATATGTAAGCAAACTGAGTACAACAGACCCTGCTGCATCTGTCCATTAACATGCTAGTGATCAAGATCTAAACTTGTGCTATTGCTCATGATAATTGCTAGCTAGGTCATGTGATATTAAGCAGGATTACAATTTACATATAAACATGACAATACAAGGTGGCAAGGAAAAGAAAACAGAAAATCTAACAGAATTGAAAAAGCAAGACACTGCTGAAGATCCTAGATACTCTTTAAAGATGTGCATATTGATTGCAGAAGCTTTCAAACTACTAGTTTTAGGCTTTCAGGTCTCAAGTGATCTTCCTGTTGTAAGCGCAAGTGATACGCTAAAATCTTGAACTCTGCTTCTGAGTCGAAAACGGTTGAGGTGGTTGTTCCAAGCTATATATTTAAACTTTGAAGGTGCGAGACTGGGAGATTCCGCAGTTGCCAATGAAGCAAGAGGCCCCTTACCACTGTGTTTCAGTGGCACCTGCGACATCTAGCAATCTGCATCTTACAAGTGAAATATGAGCATGGGAACAGCCACTTCAGCCATCAATGGCGCAAAGCAGAGTTCAGGAGAGAGCGCGTATTGCTTGCGTTCACAGTGATCGAGGTGCCATGGCTCGTACAAGTATCTAGGATCTTGGCCATACAATGCAAGATACTTGCTTTTGTCTTCTATTGCTTTTTCCATATTTCTTCCCATCCTACAACTGATCATAGTAGCTCCTTGCATAGGCTCAATACCATAGAAAGTTACAAGTATTCTCTCGTGAAGACATCTATCTATTCAATTGAGAAGAGAAAAAATGAAACCAATAAATATTTACATATATCCCTAATATTTAACATGAGGAGTTTCTTTTGCTAGTTAACATGAGGAGTTTATATATATATATATATATAATATATATATATATATATATATATATATATATATATATATAGGGGTTACTGTACCTCAGCCTGCAGGCTGAGAGAGTTTCTCAGCCGGCAGGACGTGGCAACATCAGAGCCACAAATCTGTCATAAATTTTGGCGGACAAAAACTTCAAAAATCTCGCCTAATTTAATGTCAGTCATGAAAACATTGTATTTTCCGAAAATACCCTCACTCACAACTTTTTACCTTATGTAAAAACGTGTCCTTTCAAAAAAATTTACAGATCTAAAATTTCACCTAATCATTTTGTTTAAAAAAATTTGTTTAAAAATTATAAATTTACAGACCTGGTCGCAGTGTCGAACCGGTCGCAGTTTTTTTACATTTGTATTGTACATGACTGCGACCTTGGTCGCTGTGTCGTCCCGGGTCGCAATTGTTTCAATATTCGTTGTAGTGTCATACGACCATTGTCGCAGTGTATTTAACGTCATTTATTTTTTAATTTCCCTAGTCGCAGTTTGTTATGTTTGCAGTGTACACTGTAGATGACTGTGACCTTAGTCGCAGTGTCGAACCGGGTCGCAGTTTTTTACATTTGTATTGTAGATGACTGCGACCTTGGTCGCTGTGTCGCTGTGTCGTCCCGGGTCGCAGTTGTTTCATATATTCGTTGTAGTGTCATACAACCATGGTCGCAGTGTATTTAACGTCATATGTTTTTTAATTCCGCTAGTCGCAGTTTGTTATGTTTGCAGTGTACACTGTAGATGACTGCGACCTTGGTCGCAGTGTCGAATTGGGTCGCAGTTTTTTACATTTGTATTGTAGATGACTGCGACCTTGGTCGCTGTGTCGTCTCGGGTCGCAGTTTTTTTACATTTGTATTGTAGATGACTGCGACCTTGGTGGCAGTATTTTAAAAATTATTTGTTTTTTATTCTCTTATAATTTTTAAATAATCATTGGTCTAAATTTTTTTATTTTTCTAAATCTGACAACTAGCGGTCAAAAAAATTGTCTTGTGGGAAAATAATATAACAATAAGGAAAGTTACCAAAGAGTAGCTATTCATAAGGGGTATTTGGTAATTTAACTTCTTCCTATAAGCGGGCCGCAAGTCAGTGAGGTGACAAATTGAGCCACGTCACCGCAGGCTGAGAGAGTTCTCTCAACCCGCAGGCTGATATACATTTTTCTCTCATATATATATATATATATATATATATATATATATATATATATATAATATATAATTATATATATAATATATATATATATATATATATGAGAAAATGGATATCAGCCGGCAGGCTGAGAGAACTCTCTCAGCCTGCGCTGACGTGGCTCAAATTGTCACGTCACTGAGTTGCGGCACGCTTTTAGGCGACTGTTAAATTACCAAATACCCCTTATGAAAAGCAACTCTTAGAGCGTTCCCTTGATTATTGTTTATTATTATTTTTCCCCCCTTTTTTTTGCCGCTCTTTATAGGGTATTCTATATAAATTACTTTTCACCCTATTTTCCTGACCTCTTTTTGAAAGATCTAGTTTCATCTTTTCAGTCTGCGATAAACTTTTTTTCTGAAAATATAAAATCTTTTTAGATCAATTTTTTTTTCGAAAAGTTTTAATGTCGACGTCTGAGCAGTATACCGACGATCTTAATTTGGAAGATATTACATCTGGATCTACTTTCTCTCAGAATATTGAAAATCTTGAAGGGTTGACATCTCTGCATGCCGATCAACAGGTTTTTATTGTTTATATATATTTTAAAAACAATTTTTGAAATATTGATTTTTTTTTCTCTTTAGACTATGAGGTACTGCGACCGTTTTAATATTCGGTCGCAATCTTATTTGAAAATAATCTCCGGCTGTGAATTCTTTTTTTCTAGGGTATGCGTTTTAGGTCGCAGTCTTTAATAAGGAGTAATATAGATTTCTTCACACATACGGATAACTGCGACTTAGGTCATAGTCTTTAGTAAGGAGTAATATAGATTTCTTCACATGCGGATAACTGCGACTTAGATCGCAGTCTTTAATAAGGAATAATATAGATTTATTCACATACTGATAACTGCGACTTAGGTCGCAGTCTTTAATAAGGAGTATTATAGATTTCATAACTGCGACTTTGGTGGCAGTCTTGAATAAGAAGTAATATAGATTTCTTCTCATACGGTTAACTGCGACCTTGGTCGCAGTAATTGATAAGAAGTAAATTATTTTTCATCTGTTATGCGACCTTGGTCGCATTTATATAACTTATATTTTATTCATTTAATTGGTGTAATTTTTTTTTTGGTAGGATATGAATGCACATGGAGAAATGTCTGGAAGCTCAGATAAGTTTTTAGGGAAACAGTTCTTGTCGCATATGGAAGCATACAATTTCTACAATTCTTTTGCAAGGAATAGATGTTTTAGCGTGAGAAGAAACGGTACAAATAAGTCACGGAAGCCTCCACATGAGATTATTTGCAGAAAATTTTGCTGCAACAAGGAAGGTCTGAAGAAATTATGTGACAAAAGACAAGATGGGCTTACAGTGCATCGTCGAGTTAACACTAGAGTAGGTTGTCCTGCTGAGATGCATATCCGTCATAGGAAGAAAATTAAACACTTTAGACCAATGATTATTGAAAAAGTCAGAAAATACTACGGTGCAATCAATAACAACTGCGACCCTAGAACGTACTGCGACCAAGGTCGCATTGCGACCAGGGTCGCACTACGATCAAGGTCGCATAAGACTACAGTGCAATCAGAACAACTGCGACCCTAGTCAACAGTGCGACCAAGGTCGCATAAGACTACAGTTCAAACAGAACAACTGCGACACAAGTTTGATAAAAATATTATTTAAAATAAACTGCGACCTTGGTGAAGACTTGAGACTACAACTCTGATTTAAACAACTGCGACCCCCATGTCGTCAGTATGTGAGAAAAAAAAGTAAATTTCATATACTGCGACCAACGTCGCATTCGTCTACAAGGAAAGGTAAAAAAAAAAAATTTCCAAAGTCGCACAGATCTGAACTGCGACACAGTAAAAATAGAAGTAAATAATAAAAACTTTTCAAAAATAGGACCTTTATCGTCTAAAGTTTGAAAATCTCTTTTCGTAATTGCGACCATGTTTACAATATTTAAAAAAAAATTTTAAAAAAATGCGACTTCAGAAATAAATCTTGAAAAAATTTAAAACTATGAAAATACACAAAACCCTAAAAATTTTTGAAAATATCAATTTTGTGGTACCTTTTTCGACGGATGATTTCTTAGGCGCCATCAGTTGCAAATAATTTTTTTCAAAAACGGATGAAATTTTTGAAGGAAAAGAACTAATTGGATCAGAACCGCCGTTGAAGTTTTAGAGCCGTAAATTTTTTTGGAAGACTATTTTTTTTACAATAAGGTAAAAGGTTGTGATGGAGGGTATTTTCGAAAATACAATGTTGAGGTGACTGGCATTAAATTGGGCGGGATTTTACAGGATTTTGTCCGCCAAATTTTTTAACAGATGTGGGGCGGTGATGTTGCCACGCCCGCAGGCTGAGAAAACTCTCTCAGCCCGCAGGCTGAGGTACATTAACCCCTATATATATATATAATATATATATATATATATATATATATATATATATATATATATATATATATATATATATATATATATAGACTTGTATCCTTTCAAAAGGATTGGAGCCCGGATCCTTCCCACTCAAATTCAACCCTCCAACATTCGAATTCAAGATCCACTCCGTTGAAGTTGATCTATATTATTTCAAGTATCTATAAACCAAAAATCAAGTGTTTTGAATACTTTTTACCCATCCATCAAGTAGGGGAAAACGGACGGCCTAAATAGTGAGTTGGTTAGTTTACGGTGTAGAACATTTGAAATCTAACAAAATTAGTTTATAGGGGTTTTTTAATGTTTAGATCATAATGAAATGGCCGGATCGAGAATTTGTATGTCTAAAGACATAGATCTAACCAACTCACTACTTTCGGTCGTCCATTTTGCGTCACTTGATGGATGGGAATAAAGTATTAAAAACACTTGATTTTGGTTTATAGATACTTGAAATAGTATAGATCAACTTCAACGGAGTGGATCTTGTATTCGAATGTTGGAGGGTTGAATTTGAGTGGGAAGGATCCGGGCTCCAATCCTTTTGAAAGGATACAAGTCTATCTCTCTCTATATATATAATATATATTATATATATATATATATATATATAATATATATATGAATGACAAACGTTTTTTTTTCCATTAAAAAGAAAAGGGGAAAGAAAGGAAAGGAAAAAAAAAGAACTGAATCCAGTCGACCCGGCCCAATACGGCCTTGTTTTGGCTGGGGCCGCTCCTTGGCCCATTTTTAGTCAGGACAAAATAATTGGAAAGACAAGGACGCGGTCCTATAATATTTTTCATCGGTTCCCGCTCTCGGCCTCATCGAAAACGGAGAAGAAGGAAAAAAAAGACTGAAATTAGATTCTGGGGTTTCGTTCTTCACTGGTGTGCTATTCTCGTGCTCAATTCTTTCATTTTCTTTGGAAATCTCGCGTGCTTAGATTTTATTTCTTTCTTGTTTCATATGATAGAATATCTTCGATTATTTGTTGCCTGAAATCAAAATGAGAATATCTAATATAACAAGTTTTCATCTTTTCATAGTTGTTGGTTTTGTATGATTTTTAAGTATCTGATAATTTTTATAGCTGAAACTGTTGTCACTCGCTGCAATTAAAGAAAAGCTAAGTTCTTGATTTCATGCCATTATTATTTGACATATTTGTTCTATATGCTTTTAATTTTATTATAATTTTTGTAGCTGAAATGCCATGTGATTGTCAGTATCCATAAACCTAATACTAGCTAATTACTTGTATGTTCTTTTTTTTTTTATTTTATGGCTTTTATTGTGTCTACCATTGTTATTTGTAGGATGCTTTTATTAGGGTATTTCTTCCTTCTAGAAGTTGCTTTGGTAAGTTTAGGTATTTAGAACTTGTGCATTTGCTTAATACTTGTTTCCAAGTCCCAACTTCCATTTTTTTTTGATTATTTATCTTCATAGGATTTTGAGATATGTAACATATTTTTTGTTACTTGTATAAAAGAATCAATTTTAAGATTTTGAGGGTTGCTTTCAAATTAACTAAATGATGCAACATTGATGTTTCTTGACTGGTGTTCTAGCTATTCGAAGTGCATTGACTGCCTGTCCACATGCTCATGTGCTGAGCTCCAAAGAAAGAAGAAAGTAAACAAGACAAACTTGTGGAGAGGCTAGTCCAGTAGATTGATGCCAAGAATGAATACCTGAAAGAGCTGGAGTGCAAGTATAGTGAGATTAGGCTGAGCTTTCTCAAGCATGGGAAACCCTTCTCCTAGCAAGGGGAGACAAATATAAGCAGTATATTACAAATGTTGTGTAGAGATATCAGTGACAACACGTGACTCATGTTAAATATGTGACCAATGTGAAAGAAATCTCTCAAGAAATCAATCAGATCCTAAATCTATCCATGAGGATAGAAACACATGGGACTCATGCACCATGTGTTTCTCATTCTCTCTTTCAGTCAATGTTTCCTATTATTTCTCCTAAATCAGTGTAAACACGTGATCAATATGTGTATATATATACAACTAAGAACCATAACTAATGGTATCTTGTCATTACACAAATAATTATACTTCTCCTTCTTCTTTATCTTGGTATCAGAGCCACTCTTATACCATGTCGAGTATCTCCTCTTCATCTTTCCTCACCTCCATCCAAATACCTGCTTCCATGGTTACTTCCAATCCCAACATCACTCACTTTTTAAATGTCAAACTCGACAAGGGAAACTATCTAATGTGGCGTTCTCAGTTCCTTCCTCTTCTCAAACTTCATGATCTCAAAAGCCTCGTCGACGGAACTTCTCCGTGTTCAGTCCGGTTCCTTCCTTCTACCGAGAAGGATGCTCAGCCCACTATCAATTCGGAGTACACCCGTTGGATCAAACTTTATCAGATGCTCTTATGCTGACTTATCTCCTCGCTCACCGAAGCTATTCTTGCTCATATCGCCAGGCTCACCACATCTCGTGATGTGTGGTACTCTCTGGAGCTAATTTTTGTGTCACCCTCCAGAGATAGAGTGCAACAATTCAAATACCAGCTGCACATCATCAAAATGGGCTCCTCTTCTATGTCAGAGTACATCCAGTCTGTCAAGTCCATCGTGGACAACTTGGTGGCAGTAGCTAATCCAGTCACCGACTCCGACCTCGTCTCTACCTTACTCAGTGGTTTGTATCCCGAGTATGACTTGTTTGTCGCTTCCGTCAACACACAAGTCGATCTTGTACTGGCAGAGGAACTCATCGGTCTCATGCTTAGCCAGGAGATTTATCGTGGGCGTGCTAGCACTACACCAGACTCCACCGCCCTCATCTTCCTTTCTCCTGTGGTTCATACTGCCTCCCTCACTCCAAGCTACCACTCGCTCCATCTTCTTTTCGTGTCGCGGACGTGGTCAAGGCAGGGAGCGCGGTCATGGTCGTGGAGGTTCCTTCCCACCACCATATCAGTTTGCTTGTGGCCGACCTCAATGCCAGATCTGCAATCGTTTTGGCCATTATGCTAATCAGTGTTACAATCGTCATGATGGTCCTTCTCCTTCAGCTAGCCCAACTGCTCTTCTCCACTATTATGAGAATAGTCCAGCGATTTCAACTGGTATGTTGACTCTGGAGCCACTCATCACTAACAGCTCACATGGCGAATCTGGCGGTTCACTCAGAATATCAAGGACCCAACAGAGTTCGCATGGGTAATGGGACAGATTTGCCTATCTGCTCTACTGGTGCTTCTTTATTGTGTTCTCCTGCGTCTTCTTTTGTCTTGAAATTTTTTACATATTCCTAGCTTTATCAAAAATCTTATATCTGTTAGTCAATTTATTTCTGATAATAAAGTCTTTCTTGAATTCTATCCTGACTATTGTTTTGTCAAGGATCTCTCCACTCAAAAAACTCTGCTGCGGTGTCACGCCCCGCTTCCCAAAATACGCGGAAAAGGAGGCGCGACGAGAGTCGGCGACGTATATACGTAAGGAAAATACCCCACGTATACACGCTAAGCCTAAATGTAACCTGATCAAGCTATAAATCAGAAGCATAATAATCAATGGTCACTGCAATAATACATGTAAGACTACACAATGATAGCAGATGAATAATGAAAAGAAGATGGCAGCTGAAAGCGATAAAGGTAGAATCAAAGATGGCAGAAATATAAAGAGATGAGGATACCAGAAACGGAAGAATGAGCGTCCAGTTCCTCGCAAGACGTACAGTCTCGTCAAACACCTGCACATTAGAACAATCGTCCAATATCTGGACGTGCAAATCCAGGGTCGTCAGAACGCGACCATGGTGAGTGTGTGTGTAAAGGGGAAAGAGCTCGTGCAGAAGAAACAATGTGCATAAATAATAATAAGAACAACTGCAAATATAAGAGACTAAATAACAAGATGAATAACTGAACAATAATATACATGAAAGCAACAAGAATAAAGATAGCAAGAATAAGAGTACATGTACAAGACAAGTAAAGCAACTGTAGCAAACAGCAGATGTCTAGATGTGTAACCTATCACATGTTACTAGGTTGGTATCCAAGTCTGGTCATAAGTCTGGTCCTGGTTACAATCATGGGTCTATCATAATGATATATAGATATTCAACCAGGTGATTACAGTCAGTCACAAAGCATCAACAGTTTATTATTAATTATGTCAGCGAACACCAATTGTCACACATAATAGACGCATCCCATACTACGCCTACCACACATGCCAATCGATGTCCTAAATTATTGACATTAATAGAAGAGACTTTGTCCATGCTTTAGGTGGGTCCCGTACATACCCGGGACCACGGCCCAGATGCCTGGCGCTGAACCAGGCCCTACCGCCAGGTAGTCAGTAACAGTAACAGTACTCACAGTATCACTGTGGAACAGTAAACTCACAGTAACACTGTGGAACAGTAAACAGATGGGATGTCAGTCATCCCCCGAAACCCTGCAATGGAACCGTAAGTCGGCTGCGCAACCTGTATCCTAGGTTCACCCAAAATACAGACGCTGTCTCCTCCATCAATTTTCCCAATCCCGATGTAAGTTGTCCATTTACATTATTATTCATTCAATTCAGTTAAATCAGTCCATGTCCATATTATCTAGAACACTGGGACAATATGGTGACAGTAACAATAACAATACAGTAACAGTCAATCAGTAATCGTATACACGGTGAACAATATCAGTAACAGTGAACAGTAACAGTAACCGTGTATACGATAAACAATGGGACTGTACAGAGTGTTACGGTCAAACAAATCCTTTCCCAGTAACTTTTAGTAACATGAATAATACAGTAACAGTCTAGACACCTCTAGCCAATATACGGTCTCATATACATAACCGTCTCATGCTAGTACTAAATACAATACTAATGAATCTGTCAACTCATATAAACTCTGAACACATAATATGATCACCAACAAATAGTCTCACCAATAACTGATAAACTGATAATTGCTATCTAATAGCTCTGAAGTACAAGATCACTGACATCGAATAGATCACCATCATAATAACTCAATCTCTATTAACTGATGTAATCAATATCTATACATGAAGCACATGGCATGTCCTCGAGATTAACAAGTCACTAGATACCGAAATCATATCTAAAGACGAAACATCCTCAAAGAACCGCAATCTAAAATAAGTCCACTCATGAGTCAATACTAACAGCTCATCCTTACTCATTTGATATAATCAGTTGAAACATCTAGGAGCCCTTACTTCTAATAATCCAAAACCAATATGATATCACATATCGAAGTCCAAGGTAAGATATCCACCCATCTGGTCACAATCTAACAAAATCAGTCACATCTAAATACTGATCAATATCCAATGTAAATAACATAAATCCCAGTTCGACTCGAACTCCAACTAACTCCATATTCTGATCCAAACATCAAGTGATCCAATTTCTTAGTAAAGTAACATCATATCAAGTCCATCATCAATATCCGAATGAATCATCACCTAAGTTATTTCCAATGAAAGAATAACAAGTCTGGAAAGTACTCTAAATGAAATGTATCATCTGTCCTCAAATACCCGAATAAATTCTTAACTGAATTATCACCAGGTAAGGAATATTAAGTCCGATAATTGTTCAGATAAAATATAGAATGTAAACCACAATCACGAACCAATCCAACATAAGATCAATCTAGTATACAGTCCAAGTTCCTTTACAATTAGTCTCAATCTGAAACAGTAATCATCTATTCATGAAATGATATAACTCTAATATCTCAATGTCCAAATATAAGATCCACATATATCTGATACTCAACTATGTACTTAATCTATCCAATCAATAGATCGAGTCGAGTTACAGTCAAAAGGTATATCAAAACTAGGCCTAAGCCAACAGTGACAACTACCAACACATAAAATGACACTGTAACAAGCTCATATCAACTAGGTAATTAAAGTGAACATTCATACATGTCTCATGAAGTAGTACAAATAATCAAACTGGTAAAATGCAATAGAAAGTCACATGAAATGATAAGATCAACATGTAAAGCATACCAACAACGGTAAATACACTAGAATGAATACTCACATGAAATGACGTGGTTTTGGATCCGAATCGCCATCTGGTCTTCATTGCACGAACCGGCACTGATCTACGGATCATCCTATGCATCGGTCTTCGAATCTCCTGTGTGTCGGGTCCACAACGACACGAATTCGAATCGTGTCCGGGTCTCCTGCAATAGGTCTGGATCTCACCAAACGGATCCGAAATGCTGTAACACGCAACCAATATATACAAATAAATATAGATGCACGCTAAATACCCACACGTGCATACGGATACATACGCGTATACCCCTACGCGTACATATACAAGCATACACATACATACATACATGCACACTTAAATAAATACCAACACATATTATTATAAGTACATACACTTAATTAAATGACATACCCATCTACACAAATAAATAGAAACCCATGCATATAAATCATGCATACATATCCAATTTAATAAATACCTATACATTAATCACTAAACTATACACATAAATGCTTAAGGAATAAATTCATGCAAATATATGTACCATGCATAAATACATGCATATACATGCAAGAACCAACATCCCACTCACGCACAACCAACACATATAAATGAACTTTCAAATATTTACAATATTGCCATCATACAATAAAATGTAAAGCTAACCTCGAGCCGATTTGCGGCGCACCGACGGAGGCTCCGACGGAGGCGTACGGGGTCGCGGAGGGTGTCGTTGGATAGAGCAACTCGCCGTGAAGGCGTGGGGTGCGTTCGCGCTCGCCGACGGCGATCAACGGCATCCCGCGGGGAGCCCGAAAACGGCTCGGAGAAAGGTGCTTCAAGGCCAAAAAGGGAGAAACTTGGCATGCCTTGGTGTAGTAGCCGTGAGCTATACATGAAAAGGGACATTCCAATAGAAACAAGGTATATACCCAAATCTAAATTATTACCAAGTAACTAAAAATCAAAACATTAATTTATGTACACAAATAATAATATACCCATGGGAAAGGAGCTCACGGCAAGATGGCTCGGCCATTATTTGGGGTGTCGGCCAATGGGGATTGAAGCTCGGCTGCAAGAAGTGCGGCCTGCCGTGTATTGCAGGGGCAAGGGAAGAGGAAATCCGACGCTGTTCCGACATTCGCCGGAGAAGAAGAAGGCCGGCCTGCTGGGGAACTCGACTGCGCCATGGGGATTTGCTGCCATGGATGGATTTTTGGGCGGCTGCGTGTTGGGATTGGGGGGGAGAGATTAGTTTTAGGTTATTACTTAGGGTTTGGTTTAGGATTAGGAAATATAATATAGGATTGGTAAATGGGTATTGGGTTTGTGGGTTAGGATCAAGGAATAGAAGTGGGTATGGATAGATAACGGGTATAGGATTTTGGGTCAAGGCTAAAGGGTAAGGGAGAATACCTCAAATAATAATAAATAAAATAAACTATAATAATATTGATAATCAATAGTGACACCAAAAATAAGTAAGTAAAATACTAATAAAGGTAATTAGTCTTAACCACAGTGATAATTATTAATAATAATTAAAATGCTAATAACCATATACTAATAATAACAAGTAATAATAGTAATCCTAATTAATAATAATAATGACAACAATAATAACATCACTAAATAAAAGTAAATAATTATCATAATGAATTAATAATAGAATTAATTACTATCACAACCAATATTAGTACAACTATTAGAATAGATAAATAAAATAATACTAACACTAATAATAATTAATAAGCACCGATAATAAAAATAAAGGTATCACTAATAGTAATAACAATAAATAATAACCTTAATGAAATAATGGAAATAATAAATATGTAACAATTAATAATAATAATGGTAAATATAAAATAATAGTAACAAGTAACTAAAAATGTTTATAGGAAATAAAGGCAATAAATATATAAAGCCAAATTGTCATTTACTATCTCAAAAATAATTTGCATATTTAATAATAATAATCACAGGAAAAATAATAAATTAAGTTGAGTAAATAAAATTAATCAGTAAATCAAAATAAATGCTTTAAGAAAATAAAAATACAGTATTATCAATTAGGGATCTTACATTCTACCCACCTTATAAAAATTTCGTCCCCGAAATTCAAATAGGGCAGGGATAAGTAAAAGAATCCCAAAATCAAGGAGAAAATAAACAAACTTCACGTCGCTTCTCTGCACATCATAAATCCACCACGCTTCCGCTGCGCTTCTCTGATTTCTGCTACCAACTTCAGCAAGAAGTAACCAATCTCAAGAGACAAGTCAAAGAATAGAATCGGGAAGGATGGCAAGAAGTAAGATGAAAATACAGATCACTCAAAAGAAGAGTAGAAATCAAGGATATCCAACGATCAAAGATAAGGATTCCCAAAGAAGGATGAAATCAAGATGGAAATTCTAAATCACTCTAAAGGGAGTGTTGGAATTATGGATATCGAATGATCAAGAAATGGAATTCCAAAGAGAGGACGGCCAACTCCAAATGGACTGAATATCATAATGGATAATATATGTATATTGCAGTATAACTATAGCTTGTTTTCAAGTTTTTGGTAAGAACTAGGTTCCCTTGCGAATAAAAGTCAAAAATTCAAGATCGCAAGTCGAAAACCTAGGCTCTGATACCAAGAAAATCCTGTCACACCCCGCTTCCCAAAATACGCGGAAAAGGAGGCGCGACGAGAGTCGGCGACGTATATACGTAAAGAAAATACGCCACGTATACACGCTAAGCCTAAATGTAACCTGATCAAGCTATAAATCAGAAACATAATAATCAATGGTCACTGCAATAATACATGTAAGACTACACAATGATAGCAGATGAATAATGACAAGAAGATGACAGCTGAAAGCGATAAAGGTAGAATCAAAGATGGCAGAAATATAAAAGAGATGAGGATACCAGAAACGGAAGAATAAGCGTCCATTTCCTCGCAAGACGTACAGTCTCGTCGAACACCTGCACATTAGAACAATCGTCCAATATCTGGACGTGCAAATCCAGGGTCGTCAGAACGCGACCATGGTGAGTGTGTGTGTAAAGGGAAAGAGCTCGTGCAGAATAAATAATGTGCATAAATAATAATAAGAACAACTGCAAATATAAGAGACTAAATAACAAGATGAATAACTGAACAATAATATACATGAAAGCAACACGAATAAAGATAGCAAGAATAATAGTACATGTACAAGACAAGTAAAGCAACTGTAGCAAACAACAGATGTCTAGATGTGTAACCTATCACATGTCACTAGGTTGGTATCCAAGTCTGGTCATAAGTCTGGTCCTGGTTACAATCATGGGTCTATCATAATGATATATAGATATTCAACCAGGTGATTACAGTCAGTCACAAAGCATCAACAGTTTATTATTAATTATGTCAGCGAACATCAATTGTCACACGTAATAGACGCATCCCATACTACGCCCACCACACATGCCATCGATGTCCTAAATTATTGAAATTAATAGAAGAGACTTTGTCCATGCTTTAGGTGGGTCCCGTACATACCCGGGATCACGGCCCAGATGCCTGGCGCTGAACCAAGCCCTACCGCCAGGTAGTCAGTAACAGTAACAGTACTCACAGTATCACTGTGGAACAGTAAACTCACAGTAACACTGTGGAACAGTAAACAGATGGGATGTCAGTCATCCCCCGGAACCCTGCAATGGAACCGTAAGTCGGCTGCGCAACCTGTATCCTAGGTTCACCCAAAATATAGACGTTGTCTCCTCCATCAATTTCCCCAATCCCGATGTAAGTTGTCCATTTACATTATTATTCATTCAATTCAGTTAAACTAGTCCATGTCCATATTATCTAGAACACTGGGACAATATGGTGACAGTAACAATAACAGTACAGTAACAGTCAATCAGTAATCGTATACACGGTGAACAATATCAGTAACAGTGAACAGTAACAGTAACCGTGTATACGATGAACAATGGGACTGTACAGAGTGTTATGGTCAAACAAATCCTTTCCCAGTAACTTTTAGTAACATGAATAATACAGTAACAGTCTAGACACCTCTAGTCAATATACGGTCTCATATACATAACCGTCTCATGCTAGTACTAAATACAATACTAATGAATCTGTCAACTCATATAAACTCTGAACACATAATATGATCACCAACAAATAGTCTCACCATAACTGATAAACTGATAATTGCTATCTAATAGCTCTGAAGTACAAGATCACTGACATCGAATAGATCACCATCATAATAACTCAATCTCTATTAACTGATGTAATCAATATCTATACATGAAGCACATGGCATGTCCTCGAGATTAATAAGTCACTGGATACCGAAATCATATCTAAAGACGAAACATCCTCAAAGAACCGCAATCTAAAATAAGTCCACTCATGAGTCAATACTAACAGCTCATCCTTACTCAATTGATATAATTAGTTGAAACATCTAGGAGCCCTTACTTCTAATAATCCAAAACCAATATGATATCACATATCGAAGTCCAAGGTAAGATATCCACCCATCTGGTCACAATCTAACAAAATCAGTCACATCTAAATACTGATCAATATCCAATGTAAATAACATAAATCCCAGTTCGACTCGAACTCCAACTAACTCCATATTCTGATCCAACATCAAGTGATCCAATTTCTTAGTAAAGTAACATCATATCAAGTCCATCATCAATATCCGAATGAATCATCACCTAAGTTATTTCCAATGAAAGAATAACAAGTCTGGAAAGTACTCTAAATGAAATGTATCATCTGTCCTCAAATACCCGAATAAATTCTTAACTGAATTATCACCAAGTAAGGAATATTAAGTCCGATAATTGTTCAGATAAAATATAGAATGTAAACCACAATCACGAACCAATCCAACATAAGATCAATCTAGTGTACAGTCCAAGTTCCTTTACAATTAGTCCCAATCTGAAACAGTAATCATCTATTCATGAAATGATATAACTCTAATATCTCAATGTCCAAATATAAGATCCACATATATCTGATACTCAACTATGTACTTAATCTATCCAATCAATAGATCGAGTCGAGTTACAGTCTAAAGGTATATCAAAACTAGGTCTAAGCCAACAGCGACAACTACCAACACATAAAATGACACTGTAACAAGCTCATATCAATTAGGTAATTAAAGTGAACATTCATACATGTCTCATGAAGTAGTACAAATAATCAAACTGGTAAAATGCAATAGAAAGTCACATGAAATGATAAGATCAACATGTAAAGCATACCAACAACGGTAAATACACAAGAACGAACACTCACATGAAATGACGAGGTTTTGGATCCGAATCGCCATCTGGTCTTGACTGCACGAACCGGCACTGATCTACGGATCATCCTATGCATCGGTTTTCGAATCTCCTGTGTGTCGGGTCCACAACGAATCGTGTCCGGGTCTCCTGCAACAGGTCTGGATCTCACCAAACGGATCCGAAATGCTGTAACACGCAACCAATATATACAAATAAATATAGATGCACGCTAAATACCCACACGTGCATACGGATACATACGCGTATACCCCTACGCGTACATATACAAGCATACACATACATACATACATGCACACTTAAATAAATACCAACACATATTATTATAAGTACATACACTTAATTAAATGACATACCAATCTACACAAATAAATAGAAACCCATGCATATAAATCATGCATACATATCCAATTTAATAAATACCTATACATTAAGCACTAAACTATACACATAAATGCTTAAGGAATAAATTCATGCAAATATATGTACCATGCATAAATACATGCATATACATGCAAGCACCAACATCCCACTCACGCACAAACCAACACATATAAATGAACTTTCAAATATTTACAATATTGTCATCATACAATAAAATGTAAAGCTAACCTCGAGCCGATTTGCGGCGCACCGACGGATGCTCCGACGGAGGCGTACGGGGTCGCGGAGGGTGTCGTTGGATAGAGCAACTCGCCGTGAAGGGCGTGGGGTGCGTTCGCGCTCGCCGACGGCGATCAACGCATCCCGCGGGGAGCCCGAAAACGGCTCGGAGAAAGGTGCTTCAAGGCCAAAAAGGGAGAAACTTGGCATGCCTTGGTGTAGTAGCCGTGAGCTATACATGAAAAGGGACATTCCAATAGAAACAAGGTATATACCCAAATCTAAATTATTACCAAGTAACTAAAAATCACAACATTAATTTATGTACACAAATAATAATATACCCATGGGAAAGGAGCTCACGGCAAGATGGCTCGGCCATTATTTGGGGTGTCGGCCAATGGGGATTGAAGCTCGGTTGCAAGAAGTGCGGCCTGCCGTGGATTGCAGGGGCAAGGGAAGAGGAAATCTGACGTTGTTCCGACATTCGCCGGAGAAGAAGAAGGCCGGCCTGCTGGGGAACTCGGCTGCGCTATGGGGATTTGCTGCCATGGATGGATTTTTGGGCGGCTGCGTGTTGGGATTGGGGGGAGAGATTAGTTTTAGGTTATTACTTAGGGTTTGGTTTAGGATTAGGAAATATAATATAGGATGGGTAAATGGGTATTGGGTTTGCGGGTTAGGATCAAGGAATAGAAGTGGGTATGGATAGATAACGGGTATAGGATTTTGGGTCATGGCTAAAGGGTAAGGGAGAATACCTCAATAATAATAAATAAAATAAACTATAATAATATTGATAATCAATAGTGACACCAAAAATAAGTAAGCAAATACTAATAAAGGTAATTAGTCTTAACCACAGTGATAATTATTAATAATAATTAAAATGCTAATAACCATATACTAATAATAACAAGTAATAATAGTAATCCTAATTAATAATAATAATGACAACAATAATAACAGCACTAAATAAAAGTAAATAATTATCATAATGAATTAATAATAGAATTAATTACTATCACAACCAATATTAGTACAACTATTAGAATAGATAAATAATAATACTAACACTAATAATAATTAATAAGCACCGATAATAAAAATAAAGGTATCACTAATAGTAATAACAATAAATAATAACCTTAATGAAATAATGGGAATAATAAATATGTAACAATTAATAATAATAATGGTAAATATAAAAATAATAGTAACAAGTAACTAAAAATGTTTATAGGAAATAATGGCAATAAATATATAAAGCCAAATTGTCATTTACTATCTCAAAAATAATTTGCATATTTAATAATAATAATCACAGGAAAAATAATAAATTAAGTTGAGTAAATAAAAATTAATCAGTAAATCAAATAAATGCTTTAAGAAAATAAAAATACAGTATTATCAACTAGGGATCTTACATGCGGGGACAACTTAAGGATGGCATGTGTCTTCTCCCTTGGGAACCATAACTTCATCGCTTCTCCCCAGGCTCTTCGGTGAACTTGCATCTTTCTCCGTCTGACATGAGCGCTTAGGTCATCCATTCACCAGAGTTGTCTCCAGTATTTTATCTCAGCACCGGCTTCCTTTCTTCATTGACTGTACTGGTATCCCTCTTTGTATCCCCTGTCAGTAAGGAAAAAGTCACCGTCTCTCTTTTTCGCCATCTTTTACGGTTGCTACTGCACCTTTAGAGCTTATTCACTCCTATGTATGGGGTTCGTCTTCTGTGTCCGCTGTAAGTGGTCATCGCTATTATATTAGCTTTGTAGATCACTACAGTAAGTATGTTTGGCTTTATCCTTTAATTAGTAAAAGTGATGCTTTCTTCATTTTTCTTGAGTTCAAAATTCATATAGAAAAATTTCTTGGGCATTCCATTAAAGCACTTCAAACTAATGGTGGTGGCGAGTTCATCAAATTCAAACCTTATTTATCTTCTCAGGGTATCGCTCATCGCATATCCTGTCCACACACTAGTGCCTAAAACGGCACTACAAATAGAAAGCACCGCCACCTTGTCGACACCGGCCTTACTCTTCGAGCCTGATCAAATGTTCCATTTCATTACTGGCCTTATGCTTTCTAAATCGCCTCATTGCTCATCAATAGAATGCCCACCCCCGTTCTCCATAATCTCTCTCACTATCATAAATTATTTCATAAAGCACCTGACTATCTTTTCTTACGTATTTTTGGTTGTGCTTACTATCCTCATCTACGCCCATACCATACTCATAAGTTTGATTTTCGGTCCAGTCAATGTGTCTTCTTAGGTTACTCGGCTTCACATAAAGGTTATCAATGTTTACATGTCCCCTCTGGTCGTATTTACATCTCCCGGGATGTTGTATTTGATGAGTCCTCCTTTTCTTTCCAATCCCCTATGTCCTCTCTCTCCACCTGCTCTCACGCCTTCACCATCGGTCCCCATCTCCACGTCTCTGTTATCTTCCATTATTCCAGTCTTATCTTCTCCCGCGGGCTCCACCATTAACTCTTCTCCTCCTCCACCACCTCCCTCACATACTTCTTCTCCACCACCTTCACCAGCGCCCGCCGATGTGTCCTCATCGTCCTCATCCTCGGCCTCTCCCATCCCCTCCTACAAGGACTCACCATATGGTCACCAGAACACAGGATAACACCAAAACACTAAAGGTTTGTGTCATGTCCCGCTTCCCAAAATACGTGAAAACGGAGTCGAGGCGAGAGTCGGCGACGTATATACACGAGAAAAATGTCCCACGTATACACGCTAAGCCTAAAGTAACCTAAACGAGTTATAAATCTAAAACATAATAATTCAGTATCACTGCAATATGACATATAAATATCTAACACGATGATATCAGATGAATGAAGGAAAAAAATGGCAACTGGACACGATAGATCGAATCAAGAAATAATATGAATAAAAGAGCAGGAATACCTATAATCAAAAGAGAGAGACTTCAGCTCCTTGCAACATGTACGATCTTAACGAACACCTGATCAATGAAATAAAGCAGATCCAATATCTGGACGTGCGAATCTAAGATCGTCAGAAGCGACCTAATAAGTGTATAAGAAAAGGAGAGTGCTCGTGCATATAAACAGTGTGTACAATAACAACATGATAAACTGAAAAAAAAAGATAATTGAATAATCAATATCATGAACAGAAAGCAATAAAGTCAGTCAATGCAATATCAGATGTCCAAATCAGGTCAAGTGTACAGTCAGTTGTTTATCATGGTTTATATACATGTACATCAGGTGGCTACAGTCAGTCATTATGTCAGCGAATACCAATTGCCACCTGTAATAGATGCATCCCATACTACGCCTATCACACGTATCAATCGAGGTCCTAAGTTATTAAAACTGATTGGTTGGAGACATTATCCATGCTTTAGGTGGGTCCCGTACATACCCGGGACCACGGCCCAGATGCCTGGCGCTGAACCAGGCCCTACCGCCAGGTAATCAGTAACAGTAATAGTACTAACAGTATCACTGTAGAACAATACTCACAGTAACACTGTGGAATAATAAACAGATGAGATGTTAGTTATCCCCCGGAACCCTGCAGTGGAACCGTAAGTCGGCTGCGCAACCTGTATCCCGGTCCACCTAAAATACAGACGCTGCCTCCTCCACCAATATCCCTAATCCCAGTGTAAGTTATGTTTTTTACATTATTATTAATTCAGTCATGACAATCAATATCCATGTCACTTATAATGCTGGGACGATACGATGACAATAACGGTACAGTATAATAGTCAATAGTAATCGTATACACGGTGAATGATAATAATAACAGACGAACAGTAACAGTAATCATGTATAAGATGAACAATAGGACTGTAGAGGATGTTACGGTCAAATAATACTTTTCCAATAACTTTTAGTAACATGAATTAATTACAGTAACAGTCCTGTACCTATGGTCAATGTGCTATCTCATATTTCAACTGATCAAGACCTCATCCACTGATATTATATCTATAACTGATCCATCAACTCATAATCTCAAAAGCAATCCTCGTGAACTTCACGTATCAATCCATGTTACATATAATCTCAAAAATCATCAAGAACATCAAAAGCCATATCTGTGTCAGGATACTTGATACTATAAACCTTGAGTCCAGTAAATAGTTAATCAGCTTTTTCATCACAACCAATCTACTTTAATTCTCTGAGTCATCAATATGTCCCTCCTCTAAATCAATAATGTATACAAGTCTCAATATCTAAAATAAATGCACTCCACCATATCTAAATAGTCATCGCTATCCAAATTCAATCCAGATCATCGATCAACTCTCAGTTCCTTCAAACTCAATCAAAAGGATCCAAATCTAATGTAACTAATCAAATGTGCAAACGTATAATCCACGAGTTTTGATCAGTCCGGTCAAACACATATTTTTCAACTCAAGGTCAGCTCCACTCTAACTGAGTCTACTGATAAGTCTAAGTCCAAGATCCCTTCTTTTAACAAAGAATTTCCTATTTAATCAACCATCGATATTTAATTAACTTCCATCTAGTTCATCTCCAATAAGAAAGAATCAAGTCTGATAATAACTCATACAACTATCCACTTATCTAACTCTGATCACAACTAATGATCCTCAAGCCTCAATCAGCTTTCAAATTAAATACATTATATCAGGATCCGAATCAAAGTAGTAGAACGACTAAATATGAACTGAGAAACTGCTAATATCACAGTGTTAGAATACCGAGTCTAAATATCCTTAAACATCAAATATATCACTGATTCATCATCACCAAAATCTAACTCTGCCTCATCATAATAGTTTGTAACAAATAATTTTCTATGTATTTGTCACAATCTACTATTCTAATTAATCTGGTCTGCTATCAACCCTAAGTTAACTATACTTCAATTTAGCCCATCAAAATATCCAAGATAGTAAAACTCTAAGTCAATCTTCACTATTTGGTTCCAGTACCCAGTTCTAGTATAAGAGACCCAATTTGTTAATGAAATATCTCATTTAATTTATCCTCAATTTACATTTCAATTATCAACCTATTATTATCAAAAAGGAAGGTCATGCCTAATACTCATATACTTAGAATACTAGACCAATTCTATAATAGTGTAAATGACATATCAATAAAATAGTATCAAGCATCAAAGTATAATAATAGTTGGGCATGAGTAAAATAATGCAGAAATCACAAACATATTCACATGAAATGATAAGATAAAATGCTTGAATTAAAATAGATCAATAGACAAACATTCACGTGAAATGACGTGATTTTTGAACCGAATCGTCATCTGGTCTTCACTACATGAACCAGTACGGATCTCCGGATCATCTCATTTTTTCGGTTTTCGAATCGCCAGTGTATCAGTTTCATAACGAGTACAACTCTGAATCTCCTGTAACCGAGTTCGGATCATCCGAGCGAGTCCGAAGCGGGCAAAGCCTTGCGACGCGCCGACGGAGGCTCCAGCAGAGGGCGGAGGCCGCAGAGGATGGGAGTTTAGTACGGGTTGGATGTGTGGCTTGGCAAGGGGTTGCGGTTGTTGATGAGGGAAGGAGGAAGGGAAGAGGAGGCGGCTGTAGGGCATGGCTCAGGCTTGGGGAGAGAGGAAAGAAGGGTTATGGTTTAAGTTAAAGAATAAGATGGATTAGAGGATGCTTATATAGGGTAAGCTATTGGGTAGGTGGGCTTGAGGTTGAGATTAGATAGGATAATTAGTTAGGATTTGGGATTTAGTTAGGATTTGATTTTAATAGATAGGATTATGGGTTGGGTTTGGATTTAATAGATAGGATTTGGATTATATATTAGTTGGTATTAAGATATATATTAGTTAGGATTTGAATTAGTTAAGATTAGGATGGATTTGTTGTTAGGATTTAGGATTAGTTGTTTAAGATAGGATTTAGTTGTTAGGATTAGATATGATTTTGATAGATAGTTTAGAATTTGATTAGTTTAGGATTTAGATTAAATAGATAAGATTCTGGGTTGGGATTTAATAGATATGATTAAAATTTGAGTTGCGAGTTTGAGTTTAATGGATACAAGCTTATTGGATATGGGTTTAGATAAAGGATAATGGGTAGTGGGTTTGAGAGTTAAGATAATTTTGTTAGTTAGGATTTGATTTAATAGTTAGGATTAATTTTGGGGAGTTGGGTTGTTAAGATTAGAATTTATTAGTTATGATTAGGATTTTGGTTTTAGGATTTGGATAATGAGTTGAGTTTCGGTACGGGTTGGATCATGGGTATAGGTTTGAATTAAATGAGTTACAAGATAATAGGATTTTATGGATAGGATTTAGAATTAGTTGTGATATGATTAGGACTATAGATGGGGTTGTGGGTTTGGGCTTATTGGGTTTCATAATTAACTAGGAATGAAAATTAGAAAAAGAAGATTGCTTAACATGACCTGGGATCAAGTTTGGGCTAAAGGCTAGGAAAAAAATAAAGATAATAATAATAAGAAGAAGAATAATTATACAAAGTAATAATGAAAATACTAAAACATGTTAATAACAACAATAATAATATCACTAATGATAATTAACAATAATCATAATAATAATAACAATAATAATTATAAGCCATAAACCAAGTTAATTAATAATAAAATAATAAATAAAATTAGATAACTATAAAAAATATTAAAACTGTATATTGACTAGGGATATTACAGTTTGGCTAGCCACTCGGTATCCCATGCCTACCTATCTCATGGCCGACTTAGCCACCTCTCCTGTCGAATTCACATATTTCACGCAAGCTTTTAAAGATCTCAAGTGGCGCCAGGCAATTGACATTGAGATGAATGCCATACTTAAGAACAAAACCTGATCTTGTGCCTACTACCCTACCATGAGTCTGGTTATCTGCAAATAGGTTTTCAAGGTAAAATATAAATCTGATGGTTCTGTTAACAGGTATAAGGCCCGCCTGGTGGCCAAGGGTTTTCATCAACAATCAGGATTAGACTATGGTGAGATATTCAGTCCGGTCATCAACCAACCATTGTCCGTATCGTGTGCAGTCTGGCCGTCTCCAAGGGCTGGTCTATTCGACAGTTAGATGTGAATAATGCATTTTTGTGGGGTTTTCTTACTGAGACAGTCTACATGGAACAATCTTCGGGTTCATCGATCTCGCTCGTCCCAATCATGTATGCAACCTTCACCGCAGTATCTATGGTCTCAAATAGGCTCCGCGGGCCTGGTTTTCTCGCCTCAGCTGTTATCTAGTCACAATGGGCTTTGCGGGCTCCAAGTTCAACATGTCTCTCTTCCTCCAACGGGTCGGACTGATCTTTTTCTGGTTCTTATCTATGTGGACGACATCATCATCACAGGCAAGGACTCACGGGTTGTCACTCGTCTTAATCTTGAACTAGGCCGGGAGTTCTCATTAAAAGACCTCGGCCCACTGCACTATTTCTTAGGGGTGGAGTGTCACCGTATACCTTCAGGTCTCTTTCTCTCTCAACAGAAGTACATCTGTGACTTACTTCTCCGGCTCAAGATGGATGGTATCAAGCCCGTGGCTACTTCTTGTAAGCTCTCAAAGGTTGTTGACAAACCCCTCTCTAATCTTTTTGTTTATCGAAGTATGGTTGGGGCTCTACAATATCTAAGTTTTACCAGACCTGATATTCTCTTCTAGATGAACAAGGTTGCTCAGTTCATGCAAGCCCTAATCGATGAGCATTGGAGCGCTGTAAAATGAATCCTCTGTTACCTCAAATCTACTATTCAGCATGGCCTTTTTCTCTCACGTCATTCTTCTGTACAGCTTACTGCTTTTATCGATGCAGATTGGGCGGGGTCGATCGATGATTGAAAATCCATCAGTGGCTATTGTGCCTTTCTTGATACAAATCTCATTTCTTGGAGCTCGAAGAACCAGTGCATTGTGGCACGATCCAGCACTGAGGCAGAGTATAGAGGCGTGGCCAACGCTGCAATAGAGGTCGTTTGGTTGCAGTCATTACTTCGTGAGCTTGAACTTTCGCAGTCTCCCCAATAGTTCTCTGTGACAACCTCGGTGCAACATATCTCTCAGTTAATTCTATCCGTCACTCACGCTCCAAACATGTTGAGATCGACATTCATTTTGTGTGGGACTATGTCACCAATGGAGTCCTGGATGTTCGGTTGTGAGCACTAAAGACCAACTAGCAGACATTCTTATTAAGAGTTTGAGCTCACTAAGATTTTCTATGCTGAAAAACAAGCTCTCGGTTTTTTCGAATCCGCTTCGCTTGCGGGGGGTGTTGGAGATATCAGTAACAACATGTGACTCTTGTGAAACATGTGATCAATGTGAAAAACCTCTCAAGAAATCAACCAGATCTTAAAATCTCTCCATGAAGATAGAACACATGGGACTCATGCGTCATGTGTTTCTCATTCTCTCTCTCAGTCAATGCTTCCTATTATTTTTCCTAAATAAGTGTAAACATGTGATCAATATGTGTGTGTGTGTGTGTGTGTGTGTGTGTGTGTGCACAATCAAGAACCATAGCTAATGGTATCTTACATTACACAAATAATTATACTTCTCGGTCTTCTTTATCTCGTTGAAAGTTTGTTGTACTATTTGAAGTACTGCATTTTATGGTTTTAAACTGGCTCATGATACTTGAGTTCAACTACAAGCATGATGATCTTATAGTCAGACATAGATGACCAATCCTCATGTTTCTCAATGTTTAATGATTCATATTTCTAAATATTGCACATAGATTGTTCTTTTCAATTGTCTAAAAGCAAGAGTGGATTCCAGTCTTACATATACGTGTTGGAAGAACCGCTTGATGTTCAGATCATGAAGCTTTTTGTTTGTGTTCAGATTAACCTGAAAAATTCTGCATTGAAGCTTCTTCCCATAAAATAGGGTTTTCTATGGAGTACAATGGCTATTAAAGATTTGACCAAATTTTATGAGTGACTGTCAAGCAGACATCAAACTGGTGATTGAAATACTTTGGACTGCGAAATTGTGCAAGGCATCCTTTGACAATTCCTCTCTTAAACACTGCACTCTTAGTAGTCATTTCCTTCATGTAATATTTTCAAGTTGAAAAAACTGGATAGGATTGCTATTTTTATATGTTTACTGGATATTATTACCCGGAATAAAGAAAGAGGATTAATTAAAAAATGATCTACTTTCTGAATAAGATAGGGTTATTGGGATCTTGCTTATCCAACCTAGCCAACAAGAAATGTTTAGGTGTAAGACCAAGCTGAAGTTTTTAATCTGCAGACGAGTCAACCCCATGAAACAACAGCGATCATAAAGAATCTATTAAAGAAATTGAAAATAGAGAGTGTTTTAGGATCCATGAACGTTTGATAAAATTCTATTACCAGCTGTCTAACTGACGTTTACCCACTAAATCGGTTCCAAATTCCTGGCCAAGGAAACTATGGACAATAGAGGGACTTGGCATAAATCTAGATGTGCTTTGGTGCATAGGAAACATACCTTGTTGGTTTGTGCAATGTGAGCTTGTGTAACCAAAGAGCAATCCTCCAAAAGCCATTTGACAGAAAGGATATAAAAGAGCAGGGAAGAAAATAGATTTGCGGCTTGGTATAGTTCAACTCTTAAGACAGAAGAAAGCCAGATAGGCAGCTAAACTAAATAGATGCTGGTCTATTTTTCAAATAACATGTTTCCATAAACAGGTGCAGGAATGAGTAGAACTAAACTGAGTGTTTTCTTGGAAAAATATGTGCACCTTATTGCCCCTCACAGGATTGGTACTCTTGTCTCCCATTTGGTTACATCCTGCCTTTATCACCATACTGAACACCTCTTTCTTGGAATTAGAGTATTCAGGTAGATGAGAAAAATTACAATAGAAATTATGATATAATCGGAAGTAGCTCTAACATGGGCTGAGGGAAAACAGATATGCTAGTTGCTAAACGAAGGAGCTGGACCTTTATAGAACTGAATTGAGAAAAAAGAATCTGTGTAGCTAACCACAATTTTTTGGGATAAGGCTTCGATGTTGTTCTTGTTGTATAATTAAAGCAAAATGTGCATTCTCTTTCAATCATTTTCATTTGGTGTTGTTTATATTTGTTTTTCCAATCATAAATACAGAATAAGTGAATTTCCTAGGAAATAGCTGAAGTTGTTTTATATCTTGTTCTTCCTAAATATTCAAATTAGATTTAGTTCTCATTTTTAAGGCAATCCATGTACATATTAACATATCTTAGTAAACATTTTGTATTTGGCATGAGCTTGTGTTGGTTCTACTATCACTACAAATTGCAGAAATAACCTCCCAGTTTACATGTTGTATTCAATTATTTCATATTAAAAATAGAGCAAAGTACGCCAATTAACAGAACATGCTATGGATTTACGATCAAATATGTCCAGGACAGTAAAGCACTAAGTGCTTATTTGGCTTACAGATATTAAATGCTTCCTGGTCTGTGCAGTGATATATAACTACTTAGATAGTCTTGTATTCCTTTTGTTCAGAGAAGAGAAAAATAAGAAGTTAAAGATGGAGCTAGAATCTCTAAGGCAGGAACTAAAGCCCCACAAGCAAGAAATAGAAAAGAACAACGCTAAGCATACAGATGCTAGAGACAAACGAAATGATGGACAAGAAAATGTACTAGCACATTTTTCAATCCGTCTGTAGTTTGAATCCCTGTAAATAGTTAGTTCTTTGTTCAAATTGAATCTTATTTATATGAAACCAAATAGTTGTATGTTTTGTTTTTGGTGAATAGCTTGAAAATTTGAGGTAATTGTTGGTTATTACCTAATTCATGTTAGGATAACTTATCTTCATGTTCAAATTGTTGGAATTTGGGTCGAACAAATAGTCCTAAATTTGCTAGACTTGGGGATGATCTTGGGTGTAACACCCCGCTCCCAGAATACGTACTTAGTTGCGTATTCAGATTTTCGATCGTATTTTTCGATTTACTTCCTGTATTTGTTTTGTATTATGAATTAATTATATGATCGTTTTGTCTTGGATCCGGATTCACGGACTCGGAGTCAGCCCTAATCTGAACCGAGGGCCCGATCCTAGGGTGTTACTCGATTCGTTCTTTTTGGTCTTTAGATTTGACCGATTTCAGTTTTAAATATCATTTTCCAATATTTTAGATTTTCTATGATTTTCTGGAATTTTCCTGAATTAAATTGAAAATCTTCAAAACCGTGTCGGCCAGTGCTGCTGACCGATTCCCGGATTTTAATTTACAAACAGATTGGAATTACTAGAAGTGTCTTTTTACATTATTTCTTAAAATCACATTTCCCATCTAAATACTTTTTCTGAGGATTTTATGAATTTATGAAATTCCACTGGATTGGGTGTCGGTCAGCATCGCTGGTTGATTCCAGGATTTTTAGTTTACAATAGGAATTGAATTTCTGAATTCTGCTTTCACTTTACTTCTTAAAATCATATTTTATTTTTAATACATTTTCTGAGATTTTTCGGAATTTATCAAAATCCGGCTGACCCGGTGTAGACCGGTATCGGCGGTTGACTTCTGGATTTTTAATTTGAAAACGGGATTTTATTTCTGAAAACCGATTTCATATTATTCTTCAGGATGACGTTTTCTACCTCTGGGTATTTTTGGGGATTTTTCTGGAATAGTCGATATTTCGCGACCATATTATAATATTATTATTTTTTTCCAATCTCTTCTTTTCTTTCTTTCTTTCCCTTTCTTTTCTTCCACCGACTCCAGCCCACTCCTCTCCACGTGGGCGACACCACCTCACCCCCCCTCATTTCATCTCTCTCCCATCCATCAATCCCTATCACTCTCTCTCCTTTTCTTTTTCTTTTTCTTTTCTTTTTCTTTTCCTTCCCTTCTTCTCTTTTCTCTTCTTCTTCTCTTCTTCTTCTTCATTGAGTGGCTGACGCCCCAACCGAACCACCGCCGGCGCCTCTGGCCACCACGACGCCGGCGAGGAACCCCCAAACTCCGGCCATCTCCTTCTCCTCTCTCTTTTTCTTTTCCTTTCTTTCCTTTTCTTTTCTTTTCCTTTTCTTTCTTTTCTTTTTCCTTCTTCCTTTTTCTCTTCCTCCCCCTAGATCCGGCCACGGCGACCACCACCGCCGGCCTTTCCCCTCTCCTCCGGCGCCCCGGCGGGGGCTGACCGCCGCCGGCGCGAAGCCGGCGGCGCGAAGCCGGCGGCCTGGGCGCGGCCAGGGGCCCTCCTGGCCCCCTGTGCGCGGGCGTGGAGGGGGTAGCAGCCCCCTCCCTTCTCCTTCTTTGGGGTGGCCGGAGGCCACCCCTGGCCTGCGCCGGCCACTGAGGGCCGGCGTGGCCTCCCCCTCCGCCCTCTGGCCGCACTGCCGGGGCCAGAGCTTGGCCAGACCAGGGCCTGTTGCCTTGGCCGTGATTCTGTTGGAGGGAGGGGGCTGCTGCCCCCTCCCTGTCTCTCCCCTGGGGTGGCCACCGGCCACCCCAGTTCTGGCGCCCCGCCGGCGCTTCGCCGCGGCCGTTCCCGGCCAGGGAGCTTCCAGCCCCCTGTGCGTGAGTAGGGGCTGCTGCCCCTCCTGTCCTATCTCTCTCCTGCCCCATCCCTCTCTCTTCTGTCTCTCTCTCTCCTGAACACACACTCTCTCTCCTCTCCTCTCTCTCTCCTGTCCTCTCTCTCTCTTGAACTTTCTCTCTCTTTCTCTCTCTCCAGATTATCTCTCTCTAGATATTCCTCCTCTCTGTTATTGTTGACGCGGATCTCACCCCTGCGTCCAGGCAATCCTTAACGCGAATCTTCGCGTTCGTAATATCTATTTAACGCGGCCTTCGCGTTATTATATCGACGCAACGCGGAGTCCATACCCGCGTCTGTGTCCCTCTCGTGTCAGCACGACGCGGAGCTAATGCCCGCGTCTGTGTTCTCCTGTGCTAACGCGACGCGGAACCCACGTCCGCGTCCGCGTTTTCTCCTCGTGTCCTGACTTGAACGCGGGTCTCGAACCCCGCGTTTGTGACATCTTCGCGACGCGACTCCCGCGTCTGCGACCCCCGCGTCTCACTCTCAAAACCCGCGTCTCCCTGTGCACTCTCTCCTTCCATATACTTCTATATACAGGGTTCTCTCTCTAGGTTTCTACCTCTTTCTCTCTCTAACTCTTTCTCTCTCCTCTTCACTTTCTCTCTCAAATATTTATATATTATTATATTTTATGGCGCGTGCGCGAGTTCCATGGATTTCGGACTTTTCGGCATTCCGGTGATTTTGGCGAGTGTCCTCGCCTCCATTTGGGTTCCCCCGCTTTGTCGGGTCGACATGTATTTTATTCCGTGTTTAATTGTATTTTGTATTGGGCTGGGTCCCTGTATTGGTGTATGGCCCAAGTGCCAATGACTGGACATGTATTGCCCTGTGACGAATGCTTGTATTAGGGTAGTTTCATTCTTGTCCATATACCATGCCTGTGATGTATTTTACTGCTTTATACCATGCGTGCCGACCCTTCGTGGTCGTTAGACTCTGGGTTTCTGCCCACTCCTGGGATGGCTAGTAGTCACCGAGAGTGCGCTTAAACGCCGAGCGTACTTGACCTCTGGACCCTTCAGCCTCCGGTCTCTCACTATCTCGAAAGAGACGTGATTGGGACCGTCAGGTTTCTCAGCTCCGTCTGGTGAGCATACTTAGCGCTCAGCGCTTTATTCACTAAATTCGTCTAGGCGAGATGCTGTCGGATTTTCTACTCGTATTGTAAATCGGGTAATCTCGCCAAGCGCATTAGTGTCTAACCCTGTTCGTTGCCTGTGCCTCCAGCTTGTTCAGCTCCGCCTGGTTATCAGGATCAGCGTCCAGCGCTTTACCACTAGATTCGTCTAGGCGAAATGCTGCCAGATTTCCTACTCGCACTTTAAGCCGAGTTGTCCCGGTAACCTTGCCAGGCGCTACAGTGTTAAATACTGTTTGCTGTCTGTGCCTCCAGCTTGCTCAGCTCCGCTTGGTTGTGCTCAGCTATTACTACTATATCACATGTCATGTATTAACCTGATATGTTAACACTTGCCATACCATTACTTCATACCTGTCATTTACATGTTGCTATTTAACACCTGATATGTTATCACCTGACACCAAACATGCTACTACTTAGCAAGGCCCCTTGTTATGACATGACTTGCCACCGAACTAATATCAATCTCTTGACATGATTGGTCACCTGCCAAATATCATCCTCCTGTCATGCTATCACTTGACACCCGGCATGATATGCTTGCCTCTTGGCATATTAATACTTGACCTGTGATTATCACATTTACGGGAATACTATACTTGTTATCCTGCATTACATGCAGTGACTTGAATCTTGTACTTGTTATCCTGTATTATATATACAGTGACCTGAATTTGCAGTACTCATGTACTCCTGAACTCCTGATCATATCTTGCACCTGCTATTCCCGTAAATTGATAATTACATAATAAATCATAAAAAGGAACAACTTACATTGGGTCGGGGGAAACTTGCGGCTATCAATACATGTTCGTGTTTACAGTGGTACTAGGCATGTTGTGCAACTAAAACTTCCGGTCTGACCTGTGGGCCTCCAGGCGACCGAGGGGAGTGCTGGCTCCCTCCTTCTTGGTACCATCTTGATAAGGGCATCCTATAAGACCCTCCTGATCGCCTTGCGGCAGGTTCCGTCCACCAAGCAACGGAACAATCCTGGGCCGTGGTCCCGGGTATGTACGGGACCCACTGTAAACATTGTTCGTTGATACCCCCGTTGGTTTCTAATAACAACCTTGCTTTACTCGGATGTGGATATATGTGTGCTGGGACGCTAGTTCACATATCTATACATCAGGGTAGGACGAGTAATAATAATAATAAAAGATGCCAGCTATGGACCTGTGGTATGCTTTGTCATGATTGGTTGTATCGGGTTTTACTTCGGATTTCTGGTTTTATGATTATTATACTATACTTGCTTACACCCGGTTTCACCACCCGTATTCTATTCCACCAGTCTCCTGTTCTTATCTTATCATACCATGAGTACTTCCTGTTTGATATCACTTGTTCTATGTCTACTTGCTCCTGCATGCTTATGCTCACGACACGGTTTTCAATGCATGATTATGATTCAGTTTTATCGTTACACGTGTGCTTATCTTTGCTCGCCACTTGGCATTCGTATCACCACTCGCCTGGGGAGTTCTATCTGACTCCCCTGGATCCTCATGTCCAGGTCATGGAGCTTGGAGCGTGTGGATTCCCCCAGTTGCTGATCAGAGTGGCGCAGCGGTAGCGTGGATCTCCAGCAGACCGTTCAGAGCCCTATCCTTCCAGGCCCCCTGTGCGCCTCTCGAGTTTTCCTTTTGTAAACTCGTGAGTGCCTTATACTGTTCATACATGTACATCTCTTTGTATTCTCGCATTTGCGCCTATCAGTGATGTAATATTCTTGTAATATTTATCACCTCTGGTGATAACTTTGTAATTGTACTCATATGTTGGAATGTATAATGCACCATTTGCTTCCGTACTCTGATTCTTGCCTGTACTGATGCTTAGCGTATATACGTGAGGGTATTTCTGACCTGCGTATATACGTCGCAGTAACGTCTCCGTACCCGCAGGATCGGGGCGTTACATTGGGTATATAAAGATTTGAGCAACTCCATCTAGAAGGCTAGTCTTTTAGGATGGTGCCCCAAGTCCAACAATTGGTATCAGAGTCATGTCCCGAATTTAGTTGTGTGTGGATGATGTTCGACGATGTAGGTCCCCCAATGACGCAATGAGCCTGATCATCCCAATGGCGTAAAAAGGTGCAATAGGCTCCTGGGAAGCTAATGTTGGGCTCTCGAGAAATTTGACAGTGGTGCTCTTTTACAATGAGCGTGCCGCCTCTCACGCGGTGTAGAGGAGTGACTGATTACAGTTGGTGCTTCACATAAGGCGTACCGCCTTCCCACGTAGTGAAGAGTTGGATCTCGATGGAGCATTTAATCTTCCGATGTGAAAATAGTTGAGCTTGTAGGGAGACTCTTTGTTCGAAGGGGGATTGTTAGAATTTGGGTTGAACAAATAGTCCCACATTGACTAGACGTGAGGATGGTCTTGGGTATATAAGGATTTGAGCGATTCCACCTATGCCTCAAGTCCAACACAAATGCTATTAATGCTTTCTTTAGTGATATTTTATAGCATCTGGCATTGCTGGTTATGCAGCTTATAGGACAAATGTTATTACATGTTTTGAGTCATTTTCTGCAACAAATATCTACAATTTCACTTTTTCCTTCCCATGTGCATGGTTGTGCGCATGCGCGCATCCACACATGCACACGCACTCAGGGACACATAAAGGTATGCAAAGATGCTAAGCGACCACTGCACCCCGAAGCAAAGAGGGGGAAAGAAAAAGGTAAAAGGAAAACAATCCACTTCCCCCCCACACGTGTGCATCACATTGTCCACACAAGCACATGCTCACATCAATTCAATTGTTTATTGGAAATCTCATCTGACAAGAATATTATTGCGCAGAAACTGGAGCTGGAAGTGCAGCAGCTGACAGCGAGGATAAAGGTTAAGACATATAGGTGTTGTGCGCGGGAGACAACAACCAATAGAGGATCCAATCGATCTCAATCACAAAGAACAATGAAATCAAACCACGAAGAATAAACCAATCGCAAAAACAGGATCTAACGAGGTTCGGCCAACGTGCCTACGTCCTCGGGGCAATCAATGGAGAGATTTACTATTAGGAAGATGATTACAATGGCTTCTTAGCCTCTTTTGAATACAAGAGAACCCTAAGCCTTTCTTTTTCGCAGGTTTTCCAGGTTAGAAACCTAGAAAACAACCCAGCAGCTTTTATACTCGCTGCTCCGCATTTTGCGGAGCAGCAGGTTTTTGCCCAAACCCGATGATCGGTCGACCGATACTCACTGAGAGACTTGATCTCTCCAGGTCGGTCGACCGAGCCGGTCGACCGATTCTCGCCGTGAGTTTGGTTCCTCATGTCGGTCGACCGTCGGTCGACCGAAACTTCCTGAGAGTTGGCTCCTTCAGAGCGGTCGACCGTCCCGGTCGACCGCCTGACCCCTGTGCACGTTGTGCACGTCGGTCGACCGGTCCGGTCGACCGACCTTCTGCCAGTTCTGCTGCTGCTGTTTTCTGCCGTTTCTTCCATCGTCTCTTGTCGCCGACTTCTTCGACGATCCCTTGATGGTCCGGGTCAACTTCCTCAGTAAAATCTCTCTCTCTCTCCAACAATTCTCCACCTCGGCGAAGATTCCAAAATCTGAGCCGACATCCAACGAACCCCAGTCTATTACCTGGCGAAATCGACACACGATCTCGGCGAAATCGACACACGATCTCGGCTTGCGCGCACCGGACGAAATCGACACACGATCTCGGCGAAATCGACACACGATCTCGGCTTGGAATCTTTGGCTCAGCTATCCACTGGAATGCACCACATATGCCTTCCCTATACTTCACCTTAGGAGAATTTCTACGCTTGCCGATCATCAACCATGGCTCCTTCTTCGCAACTTCCCGACCTCATGAAGACTTCCACATGAGTCAACACTGACTCTCCAATTGACCAGCTCTATCTAGTCTACCTGTCTTCCACTGACGGTTCAAACAAGTCTGCAAAGAGCACACCAAACATCATCGGCTTCAACTGGATGCACACCACTCCTTATGCAAGCTCCACATCTCCTCTCCGGAAGATAAAACTGTTCTTCGAGATCACAACTCTTCACCTCTACGTGAAGACCAACTGGTCACACCACTTCACCGCTACATGAAGTCTCTTCACCTCTGCATGAAGTCTCTTCAACTCTACGTGAAGCTCCATTGACCATACTTCTTCACCTCTACGTGAAGCTCCAAACAACTTCTCGAGAACCCAGACATAGCTTCATAAAAGTTGCATCACCAATGGCTGCGCCTTTACGGCTGCCTACGTACCTTTGCCCAAAAGGATCAAGCCAACCGTAGTTCATTTAGATGAGCTTCATCAAGCTCCAATAATAATACCTGTATCTGCAGCAGTGAACCTGTCAGACTGAGCCATATGAACCTCTTCCCGACCATCATGGAGAGCAACGGCCTTCAACTTGAGCTTGTCGCGTTCACAAGCTTGAGATTCATGCTTCCTTTCCCACATACGTGGTTTCACCCTGGTTCCAATGGCTGCAAACAACTCGACATCCTCAACAATGTCGTCCATCTGTTCAGCATCCCTCTTGTTATCATGATCTCCACCCGGTGTCACTTCCGATGAAGTATCCTTTGATGCCGAACCCCCTGAAGATGATGGAGTAGCATCAACCTCCACCCGCTGCGATCTTCCCTTGGTCTTCGTCCTCTCCACCTGCTGAGAGACGATGGACTTCAACCCTGAAGTCTCTCCAAATATGACATTCCTGCTCATCACGATCTTCTTGCCTTCGGGGTCCCACAACCTGTAGCTGTTTCCCTTGACGCCCAAATAGACAAACTTCCTTGCTCGCGGATTTACCTTGCCATTCTTGGCACTGAAGTAGGTCGGACTTCCAAACTCCCGCAGCACACCATGACCTTGAGCAGATTTCCCAGACCAAATATCCAATGGAGATTTACCTCCTATCGCAGTCGATATGTTCCTGAGATGGCTAACATACTCAGTCGCCTCAGTCCAAAGCGACTTGTCCAATCCTGCATTAGACAATAACTTCCGAACCTCCTCCAGCAAGGAACGGACATATCTTTAGCCAACCCGTCTGTACCTGTTGAGAAGTGTGTAGTAATTCCTGTGTTCTGGCCAAACTGTAGGAATCGGTCAATGTCTCTTCCAACATTGCCAATATGAAGCTCCTTTATCTTCCTACCTATCTGCCTCTCTATTTTTCCTCTCCACTTCCTCAACACATCTAGGGCTTCACCCCTTTGTCTCATCGGATATATCCAAACTTGCCTAGATGAACAATCAATTACCGAGACAAAGTACCTGTGACCTCCAAGCGATGCCGTCTTAGCAGGTCCCCATACACTCACGTGAACACGATCAAGAAGACCCTCTTTGTGGTGAGAACTGGTGCTGAAACTCACCTTCTTCTTGTCCAGAACCCTGTGTCCACCTTCTGACTTGCAGGTAGCAGCACCTTCTACTGATTCCATCTTTGCAGGAGCTCGCAAAGATTCTTCTTCTTGTCCGGCTTTTTCCTGCCAGATCCCCAGGCCAGCCTCATCTTTTGTACTTGAAGTCTCCACCTGATCTGTAATCGTACTACCCTTCAAGTAGTATAGATTTCCTCGGTGGACGCCCTTCATCACAACCATCGAGCCCTTGATCATCCTGAGATCGCCATCTCGAACCGATATCATCATGCCCGATGCTTCCAAAGTTCCCAAAGAGATTAAATTTCTCTTCATCTGAGGTACATACCTCACACCTGTCAGCTCTCTAACTGTCCCATCAAACATTCTGATTGGGATTGTACCAACACCCTCCATGCTACATGAGTGATCATCACCCATCACAACCGAGCAACCTTCCAGCTTCTCAAAACTGGTGAACCAGCCCCTGTTAGGACATGCATGGTATGTTGTACCTGAATCCAGAATCCACTCATCTTTACATGAGTTATCAAACTGGGAGTACTGACTGAAAAAGAGAATTCCGACGAGTCCGAATCTGCTCCATCTGTCTGTGAACTACTCCTCTGAGTCTTCGTCACCTTTGATAGATTTGCTTCAGCATTCGACTCCTTCTTCTTCCCCTTGAACTTTGGGCAATCTACCTTCCAGTGCCCAAGTTCTCTACAAAAAATGCACTGATTCCTTTTGAGGTCCTTGAATCCCGGCCTGGATTTCGATCTTCCTCTAATCTCTCTGCCCTTCCTTGATGAACTTCTGCCTCTTACCTCCAATGCCTCCGCCACTGAGCTTGACTGACCAGAATGTCTCTCATTCTTCCTTGTCTCATAGCTCATCAATGCAGACGACACCTCATGGTAGTCCAAAGTCTGTCTACCATTGATAAACGTCATGGTGAATGTCTCATACTCCTCCGATGGGAGTGAGTTCAGGAGAATGACTGCCTTGTCTTCCTCTTCTACCTTGACATCCACGTTTATCAGATCTGTAAGAAGCTTCGTAAACCGGTTTATGTGCTCATTTACTGTGCTCCCCCTCTTCATCCTGAACTGATACAGCTTACTCTTAAGCTGCAACCTGGATTCCACGCTCTTTGTCAGGTACTTCTTTTCTAGGGTTTCCCACAGTTTCTTTGCAGACGTCTCATGTTGCACAAGGTATTTGATATCCTGTGTCAAGCATGAACGAATCAAGCCACATGCCGATCTATTCATCTTTGCCCATTCCTCATCGGTAGTAGTGTTCTTCTTCCTCTCCAATAGGAGAGTATCCTCCAGATTAGATGCGTCAACGCATCCATCACCTCACACCTCCACATCCCAAAATTGTTAGTGCCATTGAACTTAACAACTTCGATTCTAGGGTGAGTATTCATTGTTCTAACAGATGCAACTTCCTCTGCCATTGAGATTCTTTCCTTGACCCTCTAACTATGCGGAAGATCAAATAACTTGAAAAATAGATCTATTACCGAGATAAAAATGTGATTTTTACCTCTCCCGTGAAACCCTAGCTCGAGTTTCTCACCAGATCTATTTCACCACCGATCCAAAAAACCCTCCTTGAGTCCTCCGGAGATCGACACACGATCCCTCGAACACCCAATACCTCAGATCTTAGATCGACACACGATCTCCACCGGATCCGATCTCGAGGCCTCCGGATTTACAGAAATCCCAAAGAGCAACCTAGATGCTCTGATACCACTTGTTGTGCGCGGGAGACAACAACCAATAGAGGATCCAATCGATCTCAATCACAAAGAACAATGAAATCAAACCACGAAGAACAAACCAATCGCAAAAACAGGATCTAACGAGGTTCGGCCAACGTGCCTACGTCCTCGGGGCAATCAATGGAGAGATTTACTATTAGGAAGATGATTACAATGGCTTCTTAGCCTCTTTTGAATACAAGAGAACCCTAAGCCTTTCTTTTTCGCAGGTTTTACAGGTTAGAAACCCTAGAAAACAACCCAGCAGCTTTTATACTCGCTGCTCCGCATTTTGCGGAGCAGCAGGTTTTTGCCCAAACCCGATGATCGGTCGACCGGACCGGTCGACCGATACTCACTGAGAGACTTGATCTCTCCAGGTCGGTCGACCGAGCCGGTCGACCGATTCTCGCCGTGAGTTTGGTTCCTCATGTCGGTCGACCGTCGGTCGACCGAAACTTCCTGAGAGTTGGCTCCTTCAGAGCGGTCGACCGTCCGGTCGACCGCCTGACCCCTGTGCACGTTGTGCACGTCGGTCGACCGGTCCGGTCGACCGACCTTCTGCCAGTTCTGCTGCTGCTGTTTTCTGCCGTTTCTTCCATCGTCTCTTGTCGCCGACTTCTTCGACGATCCCTTGATGGTCCGGGTCAACTTCCTCAGTAAAATCTCTCTCTCTCTCCAACAATAGGAACATTGAATGAGAAAAACTATCATAAACACATGCTCATGTATATTTCGTTATTGTATATCAATTATATGATTGCTTAAAGGTCTTATTTAACTTGGAACTTTATTGTGCAGAAACAGGAATCAGAAATGAAGCAGTTGAATGAGAAGCTGCAAGGAATGAATCAAATGGAAGTGGAAGCAGAATCGAAAGTCAAGGACAAACTGAAGGAAATGAGCAAAGATTTGAAAGAAAAAACTGAAGAAAATGAGTATTTAGAAGATTTAAATCATATTCTGCTTATCAAAGATAGAACAAGCAATAGCGAGCTATCTGAAGCTCCTAAGGAATTTATCATGGTATGAAAATTTTTAGTGTCCTACCTGCGATACAAGTCTATGCTGCATATTACCCTTAATATTTTACATAATGCCCAAATACATCATAGAAAACGAACACCCACACCAATATAAAGCCTTTATCCTCAACTCCTGGTGTCAGTTAAATGGATCTTTTTATCCATTCAGCTTAGGTTCATCTCCTTTGTTAACTTAATTCCAGTACATGATGATGGAGTTAACTGTTGGCTTGATGCAGGGCATGTCTGATATGCTTAACCATCATAAATCCTCGTTTAAAATCAAGAGAATTGGTGAACTTGCTGCAAAGCCATTTCACGACATGTACAAGCAAAGATTTGCAGGAGATGATGTAGATGTTAAGCTGCATTACTTTGCAGCAAGCGGACAGATGAACTGAAAAACCGAGATTGGCATCCTTTCAGAAGCACCACTCTCAATGGAAAACATTGGGTATAGAGAGAATTTGTTAGCTCTAAATGCGGAAGCTACATAATATTTCATGCATAGATGTCATGATAACTGAAATTTATGACTTTATATAGTTTAGTTTGTTATGATCTTTCATTTATTTTTTTCCAATTGAAGATCAAGTGCTTCTAATTTTTACTCAATGTACCATCAGTTTTTTACTGAGGTAAATAAGGAAGTCATAGCGCATATTAAGTTAATAAAAGATTCTGGAGACCATGGGTTTATTTGGGGTTTGACACTTTGCCTTCTTTTGTTTATCACATAGTTTATCCTTGTTTTCATGGCTCTCACTCTCAGTCTTTGTATCAACATCAGGTACACAGACACCTTTTAGGGGCATGCCATGTTAACATCTTTGTAACGTTCATGCACTTCAGATTTTCCCCATTTTTCTGTTGAACAATTCTTTTGTCTCCACCAAATAGAATGCTGAACATTCAAGTAATTTTTCAACAAAATTTTATGAGAGATAAGATGTAAATGTTGTCTATTATACAATGTTGAATACAAAGTTTAGGTGCTTTAATTGCATTTGCTAGTAATTTGTTTAGGTTTGTATGTGTCAGGAGCTTTTTTTATTCATCATCATTGATATCCAAGCCTTTTCCCATTAAAATAAGGTTGACTATGGAGAAAGACTCTATCGAGAAGCTTCATGTAAGAACTGAGACCAGACTCAATGGTGCTGGCATTATGTACTATAGAATCTCTGTCAATGCAAGTCCCACTGTAACACTTTGGAAAACTCCCTTGGTTCTGAGGGAGAGATTTGCGGTACAAATCTCATTTGCACCAGGCTACCGCCTATCTTCTAGAAAAAATAATAAAAATAACAATAACAATCTCATTGATTTGGTTTCATATCTTTATTTTGTTAATTTAGATGCTGAAACATAGACCATAGTCATCAAATTTCCTAATCTAACATATCATAAGTGACACGGAAATTTGATTTTTTGCAGGAGGTTATAGATGAGAACGACGAAAAATTGCAGGCTCTAAAAAATGAGTTGGGTCATGAGGTCTACAGGGCTGTAATGACATCTTTGTTGGAGTTGAATGAATATAATCCCAGCGGTAGATTCCCGATTCCGGAGCTCCGAAACTCCAGGGATGGGCGGAAAGCAACACTGAAAAAGCTTATGCTGTATTTACTGAAACAATAGAAAACTTATAAGAGGAAAAGTTAAACGGTACATTTATGAAGAAATGTCTTCCTGCGCTGGGCATAATCATTGTGGTATTGTTATGTTTAGAGAATGATACGGCTATAAAAATCAATGCTTTGTTAATAGTCCTGCTCTATGGTTATAGTTCTCTTATCGTTTGATATGTATAAGTGTTCACAATTCTTTGTGGGCAGTGACGTAGCTAGAACTTTAAACTCGGGGGCACACTTTCATACACCAATCCAAATGCTCCCTGGCGGATTTTAAGAAAATAATGACAATACCGATGCACAATCTTTTTATAGCTTAGGTGTAGTAAAGTAGTAGTATAATTTTATAATTTGACGTAGTCTGAAAAACATTGGATGTTTGAAACTTATATTGAAAGCCTTAGATAATTTTTTATCAAATGTGTGGACATTGAATTGATAAAATATATTATTATTAATTTATTGAAATCTGATTTTAAAGAAAGGCTAGTTATAACTTTGATATCTTTAAATTAAAAACTCGTAATCCTAGTCCAAAATTAATAATATGTTAAAACTTCTAAATTATTGAATACATTTTGAAAGCCTTCAGAATTAATCTCCATTATTTTTTAATTAGAGTATAATCTATATGTCTACAATTATAATCCTTAAATTATTCTAAATTTATAATCACTTTTATTGTTAAACACTTGATTTCTACTAAATAGTATATCTTTTCTATTTAAGTATTTCTTTTCTTTTCTTTATTTCCATTTTTTTCTTCTATTTTCCTTTATTTTATTTCTATCATTTTTGGGGGCCTTGGGGGGGGGGGGGGGGGGGGGGGGGGGGGAGAGTGTAAGCATTAGCATATTCTTTTGGATTAATAAAAGAATTTGTTGGAGCAATAGGGAAAAAATAGAAAAAAAATTAAACATATTTTTATGGATTAGTAAAATGTTTTGTTGGAAAATAGGGGGAAAATAAAGAAAAACAATTGAAAGAAAATAAACACATTCTTTTATATAATAAGAAGTTATGTTGGAGAAATAGGGGGAAGGCAAGAAAAAAAAATAGGGGAAAAAATAAAATTTACATAGACTAGAAAAATAGGACTTGAACCAAGGTCTCTTGAGCAGGGAAGAGGATCAAATGCCAACTATGCTGCTGTTGGAGGAGAGAGTATAGTAGAGGAGTTGATGTCATGCCAGGTGCTGTTGAAAATTGCCAAGGAGTTTACGACGAAAGGCAAAGGGACAGCGGCAGGAAATTAGAAGCAGCAGCTGAAGACAGGCGAGTTGGTCGACCGGTCCGGTCGACCGACGTGCACAGCATGCACAGGAAATTGAGCGGTCGACCGGCCCGGTCGACCAAAGTGCTCTGACTGCAGGAACCCAATTCTCGGGTTTTCTGGGTCGACCGGCCGGTCGACCGGAATACAGGGACTGTGCTCTCGGGTTTCTTCGGTCGACGGTAGTCGGGTCTGGGCGGAAAACTGCTGTTTCGGGAAACTGAGTATTTAAGCCCTAAGTGTAATTTTCTAGGGTTTGAGTGCCTTGAAAGAGAAAAACTGTGGATACTCTTGCATTCAGAGAGATCTACAGCGATTGTAATCATCTTCCTAAATTGAAAACTCTCTCCATTGATTGCCCCGAGGACGTAGGCATTGAGGCCGAACCTCGTTAGATCTGTTATTTGGGATTGTGTGTTCTTCGTGTGATTTGGGCTATTCTTTGTGCTGGAGATTGTGTGATTCTCTGTTGGTTGTTGTCGGTGCGCACAACAAGTGGTATCAGAGCATCCAGGTTACGCTTGGAATTCTGAGGATTCGAAGGGTTCCAGATCTGATCAGGTGGAGATCGTGTGTCGATCTCAGGTCAGAGGTATTGGTGTTCTAGGAGATCGTGTGTCGATCTCAGGAGGACGCAAGGAGGGCTCGTTGAATCTGTATTTGGAGTAGATCCGGTGAGAAACTCGATCTAGGGTTTAAGAGGCAGGTAAAAATTCCTTTTTATCTGAGTGGAGATTTATTCCAATCTGGTTATTCTTCCGCATAAATAGAGAATCAAAAGAAGATCTCAATGGCAGAAGAAACTGCATCTGTTAAGACAATGAACAATCACCCAAGTATTGAAGTTGTTAAGTTTAATGGGACTAACAATTTCGGTATGTGGAGATGTGAGGTTATGGATGCACTGAATGCATCAAACCTCGAGGACACTCTCCTATTGGAGAGGAAGAAGAACACTACCACTGATGAAGAATGGGCGAAGATGAACAGATCGGCATGTGGCTTGATACGTTCATGCTTGTCACAAGACATAAAATATCTTGTGCAACATGAGACGTCAGCGAAGAAACTGTGGCAAACCCTTGAAAAGAAGTACCTGAAGAAGAGTGTAGAGTCCAGGTTGCAGCTTAAGAGTAAGCTGTATCAGTTCAGGATGCAGAAGGGGAGCACAGTCAATGAGCACATCAACCGATATACGAAGCTTCTTACACATCTGCTGAATTTGGATGTCAAGCTAGAAGAGGAAGATAAGGCGGTTATCTTTCTGAATTCACTACCTGCAGAGGAGTACGAGACATTCACACTGACCTTCATTAATGGAAGGCAGAGCTTGGATTATGATGAGGTGTCATCTTCATTGATTAGTTATGAAACAAGGAAGAATGAAAGATATCCCTCTCAGACAAGTTCATCAGCAGAGGCATTGGAAGTAAGAGCTAGAGGTTCATCAAGGAAGGGAAAGGAGATTAGAGGAAGATCAAAGTCCAGGCCGGGCTTCAGGGATCTCAAGAAAAATCAGTGCGCATTCTGCAAAGAGATTGGGCACTGGAAAGTAGACTGTCCAAAGTTCAAGGGAAAGAAGAAAGAGTCAAAATCTGAAGCAAATCTCGCAAAAGTGGTAAAAACTGCAAGCAGCAAATCACAGGCAGATGGATCAGATTCGGATTCTTTAGTGTTCTCGTTTTCAGTCACCACTCCTGTCATTGGTTACTCGGGGGAGAACGAGTGGATCTTGGACACAGGTGCAACATATCATGTATGCCCTAATCGAGACTGGTTTACCAGTTTTGAGAAGTTGGAGGGGTGTTCGGTCGTCATGGGCGACGATCACCCATGCATCATGGAGGGTGTTGGCACTATTCCAATCAGGATGTTTGATGGGATGGTGAGGGAACTGAAAGAAGTGAGATATGTTCCTCAGCTAAAGAGGAACTTGATCTCTGTAGGAGTTTTGGAATCACTGGGGCTCGGAGTGTCAATTAAGGATGGAGTTCTTAAAATGACAAAGGGCTCGATGGTGGTGTTGAAGGCCGATCGCCGTAACAACTTGTATTACTTGAAGGGTAGTACAGTGACAGGACAGGTGGCAGCTTCAACCAGTCAGAAGGAAGATTCAACCCGGCTGTGGCACATGAGGCTGGGACATGCAGGGGAGAAATCAATGCAAAATCTTGTGAAGAAAGGGCTGCTGAAGGGTGTGAGACCTGCAAACTGGATCTATGTGAACATTGCATCATCGGTAAGAAGACCAAGGTGAAGTTTGGCACAGCTTCGCACTGCACGGAGGGTATTCTTGACTATGTTCACACGGATGTATGGGGACCTACCAAGACTGCATCAATTGGAGGTAACCACTATTTTGTGTCGCTCATTGATGACTACTCTAGGCGCTGTTGGGTGTACACTATGCGACACAAAGGTGAAGTCCTAGAGCTGTTTGTGAAGTGGAAGGCTAATCTGGAGAGAAGCACAGGAAGGAAGATCAAGGTTCTCCGTTCTGACAATGGAGGGGAGTACAAATCCGATCCGTTCCTACAGCTATGCCTTGATGAGGGCATCGAGAGACACTTCACAGTACCGGAGAATCCGCAACAAAATGGGGTGGCTGAGAGGATGAACCGAACTTTGCTAGAGAAGGTTCGGTGTATGTTATCCAATGCAGGACTGCCAAAGAAGTTCTGGGCTGAAACTTTGGGGTATGCATGTCACCTTGTGAACAGGTTGCCGTCGTCTGCAATAGGGGGGAAGACTCCTCTTGAAGCTTGGTCAGGAAGAACTGCTCAGGATTATGATTTGCTACGGGTTTTCGGATGTCCAGCCTACTACCACGTCAGAGAAGACAAGTTGGACCCAAGGGCAAAGAAAGGGGTGTTCGTTGGCTTCAAGCGAGGAACCAAGGGGTTCAAGATTTGGGACCAAAAGGACAACAAATTCATAATCAGCAGGGATGTCACATTCGATGAGGCTTCACTGATGAAGCCTACGGTCTCTAAGCAGGTGGAGACCAGTAAGACCAAGGAGCTATTGCAGCAGGTGGAGAGTGATGCAGATCCACCATCTTTAGAGGATTCAGTATCAGTGAGGATCATTCCTGAGGTGACACAGGGAGGTGATCAAGTTGCAGAAGAAGATGCTGAAGTTGTTGAAGAGGATCAGGAGCAGGTCATGGGTACTGTTCCAGATTCTACTGCAGTTGAAAGACCACGGAGGAATACTAGGAGACCGGGTTGGCTCACCACTGATATGGTCGTCGCGTATGCACTCCCGGTTGTTGAAGAGGCTATTCCATCTACCTTCAGGGAAGCTGAGATCAGTTCGGAAGCAGAGATGTGGAAAGAGGCCATGAATGAAGAGATGCAATCTCTTTATAAGAACAACACATGGGAACTTACCAAGTTGCCCAGGGGAAGAAGGCCATAGGGTGCAAGTGGGTATTTGCTAAGAAGCAAGGATCTCTTCAAGAAGATACAGTGCGCTATAAGGCAAGGTTGGTGGCTAAAGGCTATGCTCAGAGAGAAGGAATCGACTACAACGAGGTGTTCTCCCCGGTAGTTAAACACTCGTCTATTCGGATTCTATTGGCTTTGGTGGCGCAGAATGAGTTGGAACTGGACCAACTTGATGTGAATACCGCCTTTCTCCACGGCAATCTTGAGGAGGAGATCTACATGACACAGCCCACAGGTTACAAAGCTGCAGGGAAGGGAGATTTAGTATGTAAGCTGAAGAAATCGCTGTACGGTTTGAAGCAGTCTCCTAGACAGTGGTACAAGCGATTTGACAACTTTATCAGGAAGAAGAAGTACACACGAAGCCATTTCGATCCATGTGTGTACTACAACAAGTTACCATCAGGTGAATATATCTATCTACTTCTTTATGTAGATGATATGCTGATTGCTTCTAGGTCAAGATCTGCTATTGATTCTCTGAAGAAGATGTTATCGTCAGAGTTTGAGATGAAGGACCTGGGGGAAGCAAGGAAAGTATTGGGCATGGAGATCACAAGAGACAGGAAAGCTGGCAGGATAAGTTTGACTCAGAAGGGCTATCTGGAGAAGGTACTGCAGAGGTTTAATATCGGAAGGATACTAAGTCTGTTAGTACACCAATGGCGCCGCACTTCAAATTGTCAGCGAAGATGTCTCCAAGGAGTGTTCAAGAGCGTGAGCATATGTCTCATGTTCCATATGCCAATGCGGTGGGTAGCTTGATGTATGCAATGGTGTGTACGAGGCCAGATCTATCACAGGCAGTCTCCATGGTGAGTAGATACATGCATGATTCTGGACAGGGTCATTGGGAAGCTGTGAAATGGATTCTGAGGTACATCAAGGGAACTGTTGATGTAGGCCTAGTGTTCGAGAAGGACGACACCGGAAAGCAAGAGTGCATAGGGTATGTTGATTCAGACTATGCAGGTGATCTTGACAAACGCCGGTCGACGACGGGATATGTCTTCACATTCTCGCAGGCACCGGTGAGTTGGCGCTCCACACTTCAGTCTACCGTCGCGTTGTCGACCACAGAGGCTGAATATATGGCTATGACAGAGGCCATGAAGGAGGCAATCTGGCTTCAGGGATTGCTTGATGACTTGGGCGTGGAACAGGATATATTGAAGATAAACTGTGACAGCATGAGTGCCATTTACTTGGCAAGGAACCAAGTCTATCATGCAAGGACGAAGCACATCGATGTCAGGTATCACTTTATTCGGGAGATTCTGGAAGAAGGTGACATTTACTTGTTGAAGATTCACACTTCGGAGAATCCGGCTGATATGCTTACAAAGGTGGTGTCGGGAGTAAAGTTTGCACACTGCAAAGACTTGCTTCATATCCTTCAGGTGAATTGAGCTTGCTGAAGCTCATTTGGGTGAACTACGGACAGCTTGATCCCTTGGGCAAGGGGTACGTAGGCAACCAGGTTGGTGCAGCCGATATCGAGTCAATATTCGGCTCAGATTTGGAAATCTTCACCGAGGTGGAGAATTGTTGGAGGAGAGAGTATAGTAGAGAAGTTGATGTCATGCCAGGTGCTGTTAAGATTGCCAAGGAGTCTACGACGAAAGGCAAAGGGACAGCGGGCAGGAAATTAGAAGCAGCAGCTGAAGACAGGCGAGTCGGTCGACCGGCCGGTCGACCGACGTGCACAGCATGCACAGGGAATTGAGCGGTCGACCGGCCCGGTCGACCGAAGTGCTCTGACTGCAGGAACCCAATTCTCGGGTTTTCTGGGTCGACCGGCCGGTCGACCGGAATACAGGGACTGTGCTCTCGGGTTTCTTCGGTCGACCGGTAGTCGGGTCTGGGCGGAAAACTGCTGTTTCGGGAAACTGAGTATTTAAGCCCTAAGTGTAATTTTCTAGGGTTGAGTGCCTTGAAAGAGAAAAACTGTGGATACTCTTGCATTCAGAGAGATCTACAGCGATTGTAATCATCTTCCTAAATTGAAAACTCTCTCCATTGATTGCCCCGAGGACGTAGGCATTGAGGCCAAACCTCGTTAGATCTGTTGTTTGGGATTGTGTGTTCTTCGTGTGATTTGGGCTGTTCTTTGTGTGGAGATTGTGTGATTCTCTGTTGGTTGTTGTCGGTGCGCACAACAGCTGCAATATCTTAGTGTGCTAAAGTAATTCCAATATATAACTTATTGATGTAAGAAATTATAGTAGGGTGGGGGGGGGGGGGGGGGGAGTGTCACCCCTTGCCCCCGGCTCTGCCACTGTTTGTGGGTGCATACAGTTGCTGGGCACTAGAGGGGTTGCAGTTGAGATCGGGACCATGACATTGCCACATCACTTATTAAGTTTAAAGAATATTCCTTACTCTGATATATATGGAAAGATATAGATTATAGACATGTATGTATATTAGAGAAATTTCAAGTGTATATTGGAGCCTGCTTGTGATGCAATGGATTATGGATGGAGAGCCAAACTGAAATTTCATGTGAATACTGATCAATCAATTCGCTCCCCACACACACAACACACACACTACAAAATAAACTAGAAATGTTGTTTACTCATGTGGAAAACCGAAAACTTTCTGTTATTGATTATGTGTTAATTCATGTGGATTAGCTAGAAATTCCATCAGAAATGTAAATGGTGAAGTGCTTCTTTGCCGAACTGTTTTCACTTCTAAAAGAGAGAAGGCTAATGCATGTCACCAGATAAGTTATGCTGGCGCAGTTCATATATGTACTCAATTTTATATCAGAGTGACATCAGTCTGAGACTTGTTTAGATTTATTTTATATATTTTAAACCAAATTGTGTTCCGTATAACTTGAAGGTGCTGTCTCATGTTTAGAAATATTGTCTCATTTTCTTTCTATATTTTCTTGTAGGTTGAACTGGAGAAAATGTATCAGCAATTCCAGTTACCTTCGAAAGGCATTTAGGCAAAGCCAGTTCATTAAAGACTTCATGTTTCCAAGTTCTACATGCTGTTGTGTAGCTTGCTTGTTTTTGTGTTACTGATGGTATTCAGTTTAAATCATTTCAAAACTAGATCGGTAAGTTCACTACAGTTGCATCTCTGAAACAATTCATTTGGTGATTCAAGTAGCTTTGCTACACTCGAATGATTCTAGCGGTCTGTGATTGAATATTGTTATCCATTATCTTGTTAGTCACTTCAATATTATTGATGGTTTTTTGGTTCGAATATTTTGAAATCGGGCAGGTCAATGTGTTTATTACGTTTTTATTCCTTAAATGATTTTGTATGAGAGAGCATACAAAAATAATCATTCTGTTCATTTTTGACAGTTAAATCTGGAGCTCAGAGGGCATGCTGTAGTTTTGTTGGGATCGCCATTCATATTGCAGTATTATGCTGATAGTAACGCGCAGAGGACTGGATATCAGAGACTTGTTGGTTATGACTTAGTTTCAGTGTTCTAGCGTCTGGTGTCTTTGTTCGGCTCGTATTAGAATCTCCATGAATGTATAAAGTTTTGTATTATTTTTAGTTTTTTTCCACATGGTATCATCTTTGATATCGATATCAAGACTAAGAAGTTTTTTCTTCTCGGTAACGATATTATGGTTGGAAGTCCTTGTATCTGTTTATTGTTTGCTAAAAGTGTCCACTCCTTGTAAATATCTTAACAGTATCCAACCCTGTATAGGCTAATATTTTGAAGGTGTGTGATTGAAATCTATATGTTTCCTGAATCTTGTACATAAATCTAATACCTACAGCTTTTTATTAAAGCAGATGAATAATTTGTCAATTTGTATGTGTATTTGTGAATGATTTTCGTGTATCTGCCACTGTGGTCTTGGGCCTGTGATAGGCCCATGGGCCGCGCAAGTTTTCTGCATTAGTGGGCCTAAAACCTTTTTGACAACAATTACCAGAAAAAACTATTGGAGAACAAATGTAAACAAATAGAACAAATAAATTTAGAAAAATTTATATATTCCTCTTTTTTAACCTCCTCAAAAATTTGTGGGGAGAACTGAATTTTTATTTTCTTTCCCCAAAGTGATTTCAACCAGATTTTGAATTTTTATCACAATGACATGTTCCATCGAAGTAATTTTTATGCTATCTTTTATTAGCTGTTTTATTAGCTGAAAAGAAAAATGAAAAAGCTGCTCTAACTTGATCGGTGTTGGGCCTAATGAGTTAATGGGCCCTATCCGAACCGGCCGGTTCCAACACTCCCCGGTTTTTCGCATCACAGCAAGCAAATGAGCCAAGCGGATCAAACCGTGCGGTTCGTTTATTTTATTTTATTTTATTTTTATTATTCTCAACCACAACATTTATTGTTATTTTTCCATTCCAGCTCGCTGAAAAAGAGAGTAGAAGTCCAGAAAAAGGATTTAACGCTTTCTCCATTTGGTTTTCCTCCACACCATCACTCCACATTCTTCTAAGGTTTCTGTAATTCTCGAAGAATCAGGTCGAAAGGGCAAGCCCTACCTCTGGTGAGATCTTCTTCTTTTCTCTCCATAAAAAACCCTAATTTTTTTTAGGTATCTATTGTTTATATACTTTGATCGGCAATGTAAAGTTTGTTTCTTTCTCTTGAAAATTTGGTTTTGCTAGCAAGTTTTATGATTTGAAAGCCCTAATTAGAAATTCTTAGGGTTTTGAGTGCAGTAGTGTAGCTAAGCATCGCTGCATCAGTGCTATTAATTTTACGGTACACATTGTTTTTACATATGAATCAAACTTCAATCAGAAGCATGATTCGAGGAATGCCGCGGCCAGTGATGCGGCTGGGTGATTTGCCCGATTGTTTTTTAACCTTCAACAAGTGAAAATTTAAACGGAGTATGATAGGAGACCAGACGTATCCGAGGGCTGATCGACCGGCCCGTCGATCAGCCATTGCACAAAACGTGCACAAGGAAGTGCGGTCGACGCCAGAGGAAGCAGCGACAGCAGATGGAGTCGGTCAACCGACTGAGATGTCAGACTGAGATGCCAGAGTTTAACAAATTGTTGGCTCTCTGTGTATTTACCCAGCGGTCGACCGGGCGGTCGACTGCAGTAAGGAGCCGGTGAACGGCCCGATCAACCGAGACGCGTGTTCTAGGTTTTTCTAATATGATTATGGGTTCGTTTTTAATCCGAATTCAGATCCGTTGGTTTCCTTTTCTTCAAGGATTTTCTGGCTATATATAAATTAGGGTATTGTTCCCCACTATTGTATCTTGTAATTGATTGATTAATAAGATTTCTTCTCTTTTTGCCCCAAGGACGTAGGCAATTGCCGAATCTTGTTAAATCTTTGTGTTCTCATTTTCTTTCTGTTGTTTGTTTGTTTGTGCAATTGACGACTAGTCTCTGGTGCTGTTGCAATCCTTTGTTGCTTGGATTTCTCGAATCTCAACACTTATGAACCCCGGATACATACTTGCTGCTCCTGGATTATATATCAGATACACCTGTTGATGTATTCCAAAAGTTGTAATGTATTTTGGGACATACTAGATAAGAATCTGAGGCAAATAATAAATTGCTATTGAGAAGGTGGGGGTTCAAGACTTAACTCCATTTTTATAGAGCCTTCTTTGGAGATAAATGAACAGGGATTGTTGAGCATCGTCAACGGCCAGCCACTTGGGGGTTTCCTTTTCATCTTCCCATATTTGTATGGATGATGGACTTACTGAATGCTACTTAAGTTAATTTGAAATTTTGATGCTATTTTAAATAATACAAATTTATAATATATTAGTGCATATTTTGCCTTTCGTTCTTATATTAAGTTTTATTTGTGTTAAGTCATGTTTGGTTTTTCTTTAATCTAAGTAAAATAATCATATGAGAATATTATGTGCTTTAAACTGATCTGTTCAGTGGCATATCTCTGCATTGTGTATCCTATAGGTTTATGACTGCATACCATATTATATCATATTGCCATGTCGTAGTCCATGTACCTTAGCTCTTCTGCAAGTGCATTGAGTGCACCATTAAAGTAGAACTCCGAAGCTATGGGCATAGATAGAAAGCTTACTGAGAACATAAAACTTGTTAGTTCTTCAAATATAAAGCTGTAATACGTACTGCATCTCAATGTACTTTTTCATTATTGATTTCATCAAATGCCTTGATCTCTATTCCAGTATTTGTTCTTTGATGATTTGCTTCTTAACATGTTTGCCGTTTTCATGTTTGAAAGGTACTGTATCTATCTGCAGCTACTTGCCCCTATCCCGTGGTATCATTCCCATGCTCATATATTGTCTGCATCTGCAACAGATTGTTTCATGGCCAATGCTGAAATACACAGTCTCAGTAAACTTGTTTCAAGGCTGGTCCATGAAGTTGACGCCAAGAATAAACCAATTGAGAGAACTTGAACGCAAGTATGATGAGATTAGCTTATCTCATCCTCACGCAATGGAAAAGAAAGATAAGCTAGACCGGGCATACATGGAAGGTCTGTTCTACTGCAGAAGCATTTGTATTCTTCGCCTAAAAATTAATTATGTTTTTCTATTAAATGACACTGTGACATTAAGATAACATGTTCTTTTATCCTGTTTAATATACTAATCTTCAAACTTCTCATTTTGTTAAATTAGACAAATTATTCATTTAACTTTGTCAAAACCATCATTACCATCACCATTCATCTGAACCTTTTTCCTATCAAGATGGCACTAGGTAGAGCAACACTATAGTCAACAAGACAACTATGGTTAAGATTGGGGCTTCCTAAAATCTAGAAGGCTGCCAAGCAGGGAGGCAAGGTTAACTTCTTGGTTTATGCAGTTTAATATATTGCGCGCGAGACAACAACTAATGAGGAATCCACCAATAGAGATAGATGTAGCGGAGAAGTATCCACACGAACATGAACAGAGAAACAAAAGAGAAAGCAAGCCAACACAATACTTACGAGGTTCGACAATTTGCCTACGTCCTCGGGGCAAGGAGGAGAGAAAGATTTATTGATTCAACAATCAATACAAAGGAATACCAGAGGGATACTTCAAGGGATACAATTCATGATGGCTCTAAACCATTTTTATAGCCCGAGAGTCCCAGGGATTTAGGAAACCCCAATTGAATTTGACCCCAACTCAGAAAAAGAATCAAAATCCTAAAGGGAGAAGCAATTCGCCTGTTAGGAAACTCTAATTGGATCTGACTCCTTTTCAGAAACGGAGTTCGAATCCAAGTTGGATTCTACAAGCTTCATCAAACTTTCGTCTCCTCTCTCTCCCTATAATTCTCCACCTCGGTGAAGATTTCTTAAATCTGAGCCGAACTCCAACGAACACCTGGCGTAATCGACACACGATCTCGACGAAATTGACACACGATCTCGACTTGAGCGCTCCGAATGAAATCAATACACGATCTCGGCGAAATCGACACACGATCTCGACTTGGCCAAGTCCAACAGACGAAACACGTTCCTTCAAAATGAATCGCCAGCACACTTACAATTGATTTTCACTGATCTCACCAGATCCAAATTGAGTTTGTCGTCGCCACCTGCAACTCTTACTAAACTCCAATATCAATTGTAAGTTTCCAACTTCAGCTCAACTATCCAAACGGAACGCACCATACATGCCTTCCCATCACTTCACCGACGAGAAATACCACACGAGCCGACCAACGAACGTGTCTCCAACTCAGCAACTTAATGGAACTCTATTCCAAATGACCTCGAGAAGAACCCATCATGAGCAACAATAACTCTCCAACTGACTGGTTCTTTCCAGTTCATATGTCTTCAAGATGGTCCAACCAAATTTGAGTAGAGCACACCAAACACCATCATTAGCTTTAGCAAACTGAATGCGCAACCCCCCTTATGCAAGCTCAATTATCTTCGCACTAAAAGTTTAAAAGTTCATCGAGATCACAACACTTCACCTCTACGTGAAGTCCAACTCTTCACCTTTATGTGAAGTCCAACTCTTCACCTCTACGTAAAGTCCCAATCAGCTTCTCGAGAATCTAAATACACCATATAGCTTCATACGAGTTGCATCACCAAATGACTGCGCCTTTACGACTGCCTACGTACCTTACCCAAGGATCAAGCCAACCGTAGTTCATTGAAATGAGGTCCACTGAGCTCAGGCACCTATGACTGAATCTTCAGCAGCGAACCGAATTGGTTGAGTCATATGAACCTCTTTACTACCGTCATGGAGAACAACGGCCTTCAACTTGAGTTTGTCGCGGTCATAAACTTGAGATTCATGCTTCTTCATCCACTTTTGTGGATTTATGTTGGTTCCATTTGCTGCAAATAATTCGACATTCTCATCAATGTCTTCAACCTGTTCAGCATCAAAACTGGCTACATAATCTCCACCCGGTGTCACATCCAGTGAAGTCCTCACTGATACCGAATTAACTGGAGATGGTGGAGTAGCATCAACCTCCACCCGCTGCAATACACCCTTGGTTTTCAGTCTCTTCACCTGCTGAGAGACGGTAGGCTTCAACACTGAAGTCTCATAAAACGTGACATGCTAACTCAACACGATCTTCTTATTTTCGGGGTCCCATAACCTATAACTTTTCATATTTCTTTTGACACCCAAAAACACAAACTTCTTTACTCGCGGATTCACCTTGCCATCTTTGGCACTAAAATAGGCCGGACTTCCAAATACCTGCGGCAAACCATGATATTGAGCAGCTTTTTCAGACCAAACTTTCAGAGGAGTTTTACCTCCTATCGTAGTCGATGACAATCCATTTATGAGATGGCTAGCATATACAATCGCCTCAGCCCAAATGATTTGTCTAATTGTGCATTAGACAACAAACACCGAACCTTCTCCAGTAAAGAACGGTTTATCTCCTTAGCCAACCTATGTATTCCATCTGTGAAGTGAGTACAAATACCAGTGTTCTGGTCAAATCGTAGGAATTGGTTCTTGTATCTTAACATTACCAATTTGTAGCTCCTTGATCTTCCTACTAGTCTGTTTCTCCATCATATCCTTCTACTTCACCAGCATACCTAGGGCTTCATTCCTTCTTTGTGGACTCGGAGTCAGCCCTAGTCTGAACCGGGGTCCCGACCTAGTGTATCTTTTAATTTGGTTTTCGGTAGTCAGATTTGATCGTTTCAGTTTGAAACATTGTTTTTTAATATTTTAGATTTTTTAATATTTTTTGAGATTTTTCAGAATTATTTGAAAAATCTTCAAAACCGGTGTCGATTGGCTCGCTGACCGATTTTCGGATTTTTAGTTTTCAAATGGAGTTGAATTTTTAGAAATAGCTTTCACATTACTTCTTAGAATCTCATTTTCTATCTAAATACATTTTTTTTGAGATTTTTCTGAATTTATCAAAATTTGACCGATTTTGGTGTCGACTAGTGTCGCCGGAAGATTTTAAGATTTTTAATTTGAAAACCAGATTGAATTTCTTGAATTCGATTTCACCAGACATCTTAAAATAATATTTTCTATTTTGAGAATTTTTCGGAGCGTTTCTGAAATAGTCAAATTTTACCTTATTATAATAATATTTATATCAGTACTTCTCCCTTTTCTTTCTTTCCTTCTTCTTCTTTCTTTGACTTTTTCCTGGTCCCCCTATGCCCCCCATCACCCCCATACCCTCTCTCATCACATATCTATCCTATTTTCTTCTTTTTTTCCTTTCTTTTCTTTTCCTTCTCTTTCTTCCCTTCTTTTCCTCCACCTACCCCATAACCCCCCACTCCCTACCGAATGGCAGCAACACCAGCAGCTGCAGCAGCAGTCACTCTCCCCCATCTCCACTATACTCTCCCTCTTCCTTTATTTACTTTTCCATTTCTTTCTTTCTTTTCTTCTCCATTTCTCCTCCTCTCCCACCAACCAACCTCCTCTCTCTCCCTCCCTTGGTTCCACCATGGCGGCCACCACCACCACCACCTAGGGCCGGCCATCTTCCCCCCAAGTCCCCATCTCTTCTCCTCCACTTCTCTCCTCTTCAATTTCCACTCCTCCTCCAATTTCCCCAAAACCCTTCACCACCACCTTCATCATCTTCTTCAATCCACCACCACCTCCACTTCCAACACCCCAACCACTATCTTCTCCTCCTCCTCTAACTCCCCAACATCACCACCACCAACAACCACCACCATCATCTTCAACATCTCCACCACAACCAACAACAACAACAAATAAAACACCTTCACCATCACCCCCTCCACCTCCTCCACCCTAGGGGCGCCACCCCCTCCTCGTCGGCCGCCCCTCCGGCGGCGGCGGCGCCACCCAGGCCGTCGGCGACGGCCAGGCCGCTGGCCACCACCTCCTCCCCCTTCTCTTCTTTTTCTTTCTTTCCTTTCTTTCTTTCTTTCTTTTCTTCTTTCTTTCTTTTCTTCTTTCCTCTTTTTCCCCTCCTTATTTCCCCTATTTACCCTCTCCTTCATTCCCTAATTACCCCCTTCATCTCCAACATAACCCCCCTTCTCTCTCAGCTTCTCTCTCTTGTAGCCTCTCTCTAACTGATCTCCTCTCTCTCTTCTCTCACTCTCTCTAATATATATATATATATATATATATATATAATTATATATATATATATATATATATATATTACAATTACATATATTTTATATGGATTAGTAGCATGTACGTATTTATGGTGTTCCGGAATTTTACAGCATTTTTCGGTGATTTTAGGCGAGTACATTTCCTGTGTTGCTTCATGCTTTACTATCATCGTTTCATACCTAGTGATTGCTATTTTAACGTCTATTGCATGATATATTGATATGAGAATACCTTGTTACCATCATTACATGCCTAATAATTGTTATCTTGCTTCCTAATACATGATGCATCGTTATGCAAGTTGATATATAATATGCGAGTGATTTTCTAAAATTAACATGTTATTACTTGACACCTAATACCTAACACTTGATATCTGACACTGGTACTTGACATGTTATTACTTGACACCTGATACCTGACACTTGATATCTGACACCGGTACTTGACATATTATTACTTGACACCTGATACCTGACACTTGATATCTGACACCGGTACTTGACATGTTATCACTTGACACCTGATACCTGACAGCTGATATATGACACTTGACAATTGATATGCTATCACTTGACATGTTTTCACATGGTACTAGTACATTTGACCTGATACTGTGACACCTGACTGGGTTACTATTACACATGTACTATATTTCCTATTCATGATTATCACTTTTACGGGGACTTGACATGATTATTATATTGTTACCAGACATTGGGTACACCTGAACTCCTGAACTTTTGTATTCCTAAACCCCTGTAACAGGGAGACTCCTGATATTATTCTCTTGATGCCATACTCCTATTGATCCCCGTAATTGAATAATCATGGATATTGGATTACTGTGGACATTATCACTAGACTATATATATAATAAAGTACTAACTTATACTGGGGTGGGGAAACTGATGGATACCGGTATGATGTCATATTTATAATGGTGGTTATATCTGAAGTGTCGTGTGGGGCGCGTACTGATAAGTCCTGGAAGCAGTAGCCTGATATCTGAAGTGTCGTGTGGGGCGCGTACTGATAAGTCCCTGGAAGCAGTACCCTGATATATGAAGTGTCGTGTGGGGCGCGTAATGATAAGTCCCCGGAAGCAGTAGCCTGTACTTCTGAGCCGTAGTCCCGGGCAGAGACGGGACCCACTATAAATATGAGCCATCAGATTTATCAGTTTCCAAGTAATAACTCGTCTTATTCATAATTGGATGTATGTGTACCGGTAACACATACCTAAGCATATAGATCGGATGAATAACATAAGAATGTAACAACCAAACATTAATAATATTAGGAACGTGTGATATTTGGTCCCTCCCTTGTTCAGGTCCTGGTACTCACATATCAAACACGAGTAAGTTCTACTAGAGTGCGACCTCTAGTATGGACTATCAGTGATGTGAAGCACTGGTAGGGAGGCGATTGAAATATCAAACGGTACTGATTATTATTATTGAATAACTTAAAATGTAATACTTTTGTATTCGCTAGTTATAGTGATGAATCATTTAATCAGGTGTTATGCCCTGAATTGACACCCTGCTTTATGACATATGATTTATGTGGCACAATGATTATTTCAGACACACTCTAGTTCTGTTACTCTGAGGGCAACTCAAGTTGTATGAACTCAGATGATGGTGACATCAGATATGTGGTATATAGATGAGAGTTTTCTTGTTTGGATTATCCCCTTGACGTATCAATCTTGTGAATCTATAATTTGATCTTGTACAACTAGTTTTGTCCATACTTGTATTTATCGCATGTTTAGTGTATTTATCTCATGTTTATGAAAATACACCTAGAGAGGGTGAATAGGCGTATGGCTAATCTAATGACAAATGATGTGGAATTAAAAACTAATTGCTACACACTTAGTGTAACCAAAGAGTGCAGCCGAATTCCCAGTGACGCGCTCTGGACTATCTCCTCTAAATTCCTCTAAATAAGAGTTGAGGTGCTATATGAAGCTCTCTTGGTTCAATACAAGTATGGGGACACACAAACAATACCAAGCATATATGTATGATTTGAACAATATGAAATAATGTAAGGTATAACACACTGAGAGAGAGAGAGAGTTTAGAGATAGTGGATCAATCGCAAACACCAAGATATGTTTTGAGATTCGAGCCACTGCTCTACGTCCCTGCTTTCACATAGAAAGATTTCCACTAATGTGTCCACACAGGACTTCCCACACAGGGAATCTCCACTGAGGATTTGGCAAATACAAATTAGGAGTACACAACTCCTCTCTCCAACAAACAACCTCTACACAAGAGGCAAGGCACAACACAAATTACCTATACTTAAAGGGTTATGGCACTAAGCCAAATAATAATCACCTCACACTAGAGGGATAAGGCACTAGCCAAAAAAACCACAACGACCTCTACACTGAGAGGGATAGCCACAACCATATGCACAACTTCCTCTACGCTTAGAGGGAAAGGCACAAAGCCAAGGCAAAGGAAAGTTTACAACTCTTAGTGGTCTCAACAAACCACAAATCAATTTTCCCACAAAACAAAGAACCTATAGATATGATAGATATGATAGCTCAAGTGTGAGAAAATAAAGAGTTTGAAAAATAAATCACAAAGAAAAACTCTTAGGAAAAACTCTAGATAGAAATATAAATGAAGATCAAAACCACTTCCCAAAGACTCTCTTTTTTTTGATTTTTCTAACCCTTTTAAAACAAATAAAAGATAGATCTTTTAACCACAAAAACTCTTTTAAACTCTTACTGAAAAACACTTGAAAGATGGAAAATTTTCTCTTAAAAAATCTTGGTGAAATCAGCTCAAGAGAAGGCATATATATAGCCTCTCAAAATTCTACCCGTTGGCAATCTGAAAAGGTCAAAAATGACCTTCCGGTCGACCGCCCGATCGACTGGCACAACGGTCATATTTATGACCGTTGTGCCTCCGGTCGATCGCCCGGTCGACCGGCCAGCACCTGAAAGTGGGGTGCTCTCAGTCGGTCGACCGCGCGGTCGACGGCCTTCATGGCTAGTCATGTGCACGTCCCTTGTGCAGATCGGTTGACTGTTCCGGTCGATCGACCACTGGTCCGGTCGACTGGCTCGGTCAACCGCCAGCTGATCTGGCTAGGGTTTTAGGGTATTGAAAACTTGTCTTTTTAACTTTCATAAAATCATATAAATTTCACAAAAATAAGTTCTTATAAGATATTTGAATACCAAACATGTGTGACCAAAATCAACACATATTACAAACTATTTGAACCATTTTTGTGATATTGAAATTTGGCTTAAACACAAAATCGGTATTTTTTAAAAACTTGAATTTTGAAATGGAAAACCGTTTTCTCCAAAACTTGTATAGATACAAAAACATGATATTGAAACAACTTTGAAGCAAATTGTATATGAATAGAATCCAATATACATATAAGATATTTATCTATGTTTTTGATATGAAAACCAAGATCGGTTAAATCGAAAACCAAAACCAATAAATTTTAAACTTGTGTGTGTGAACTTGAGCATATCAATAATATCTAATCTTTACACAAGATCAAACAACTAAACTAAATAAACTGAGGTCTTCTTGTAGAACTCCTTCTCCAAGTTGACTCGATCCAAACGCAATCCAACGAGCTTGACTCCAACCGAGTGCTAGATGCGATCTTGACGCGCGAGTTCTTGAATCTACATGTGAAAGCTCCAAAACTCCTTTATTGAAGGTAAACACCTACTAAGATCTTGATTAAATATCTAAAACTAATCAAGCACAAGATCATTAGTAAACTATAACTACATGAGTTAATCATCATCAAAACTAGAGTGATGGGCCTCTCGGCTAACAATCTCCCCCTTTTTGATGATGACAAAACTTATAGAATTATATATGCATGGATTAAAGTTAAGCTTCATAGAAACTCTCCCTTAACTCATGCATAATAATAAACAATAAGGATAGTCAATGAATGCATAAACCAAACAACACATATATGCATAAATGAGGAAATAAATATAAATAAACTCTCCAAATACTTCTCCCCTTTTGCATAAACAAAAAATATATGCATTAACAAGAAAATAAACATGCATATATAAACTCTCAAAATTCTTCTCCCCTTTTTGTAATTCATCAACAAAGGGGTGAAAATAAATCAAACAATAAGGATATATATGGAAACATTATTATACCAATTGAAAATAAACAAATTTTTTTAAGATACCAAAAGATACCAATTGAAAATATCTTGTAAATTTTTGATACCAATAGAAAATGAAATATTGTACGTTTTTATACCAATTGAAATATATATTGTAAATTTTGATACCAATTGAAAGTAAAAACTAAATTTTTAGGTAAGCATAACTCATTTCAATATAGATACCAATTAAAATGAAACTTGATACCAATTGAAAAAACACACCAACTTTTTGGATAAAGATAAATCATTTTGCAATAGAGACACCAAATAGAGAATAATACTAATTTAAAATTCTTAATACCAATATTGAAAATGTTAGCATATACCAAAATATAATATTTTTCATCATAAAGAGTAGGAATAAGATACCAATTGAAAATAAAACCGATTGAAAGATAAAACATGAATTTTCTCCCCCTTTATGAAATACCAATAAAAATAATGCATAAGCTGTATAAGATACCAACTGAAAAATAATTGACATTAAAAAGTAAATCAAGCTTAGCATAAACATAATTTGTGCTTTAAGATATAAAGATATTGTAAGCACAATCAAATCATATATATATATGTGTGTGTGTGTGTGTATGAAAATGTAAATACCAATCGAAATTGATACTATTTGAAGTTTGGAGCATACATATAAAGAAAACACAAATATGAGTATACAAACATAAAGGTATCAATTGTGATACCAATTGAAAATATAATGAGAATCAAGTGTATAACTCATACCTATCACCCTATCCATGCACATGTTTATAAAGATTTTCAATAAGGCACACAAGGCATGGTCGCCCATCCAACCGCCCTTTGAAGGTAGGGGGTTTTCAAAAATATGAGTTTGAAAATATTTTAACATGTTTGAAAAATACTACCAATCAAGAATAAAGAAATCATCAAAACTAGATACGCTTCAAGGTATATGTATGTTTTGTTAAAACTACAAGTATACATACATATTCCAAACACAAATGAGTCCATAAAAATTTACATGAAAAATAAGTGACTCTAGGATAGACATGTATATCTAAAGTTTTGACAAAATTAACATATACATGAAGCTAAACTCATTGTCATGAAAAACATGTTCAAAATAGGGAATACAAGCTGAAATGTAAGAATCATTAAAACTAGGCTATACTAGTACATCTAATGGGTACAAATGAGCAATTAAGTACAAACGTATAATAATCAATTTGTGGCTCACTAGTTGTATAAGTACATACACAAGTTTTAATGAAAACTTCATCTAAACAAGTAATCAAAATATGAAGTGCAAAATCATAAAAAAAAAACCAATATGATAATTATGTAAATGCACATGTCTTAGAATTAACATATTCATAGTAGTTTAAACAATAGTGAGAACACAAAAATAATGGTCCATATAAACATAGGTGTATCTCAAATACTACATATGTATATCACAAGTCTAATTATCATGGCATTTAACATAATAATCATGAAAAACATGAAAACCAATACATGCTGAAAATCAATAATATGAAAGCATGTAAATTAATAAGGAGTTAGAGATAGTTATCAAAACCATTAGGCCTAATCTCTAGATCTCCTAGCTATGATGGTCCTCCCACCAAACTTCCCTTGAAAGGTGATGCATCTAAAGTAGTGTCTATCAAGCACAAAAGCATCCACCATCAAGACACCAACACTCTCACGTCAAGTGAGAACCCACATCTACATCAATACAATAGGGGTGGAGTTTGGCACCCATACTCTATTAGGTTCATGGGGGTTAGCACCTTTCCTAACCTAAACAAACTTGTTTGCAAAATTTGAATCATTAATTCTATCATAGAAAAATTTTGCAAGGTGGCTCTTACGTTCACAATGTGTACAAGTGTACACATGAGCATACATAGTGTTATGTGGGTGAGCATGAGAAGCATGTGTATGCCGTGTATGGTGTGCATGCATATAATGAGCATGTTTCTTGCGAAACATGGATTCAAACGTGTATGGTTCATGACACAATGGCTCAAAGTAGAGCCCAAACAATCAACACTCTTATTTAACATACATATATCATTTTCAATGTTAGAAAAAGAAGTGGAGCATGAAACATGTTTGTTAATAGAGGATGAATCTATATTAGCATGACAAACATGGTAATTAATATCACTTTTTAAAGAAATATTTTTCTTTGAAATCAAATCTAGTTCTTTTGAAATAGAAGTAATTTTGTTTTTGAAAGAATCATTTTCTTTTAAAACAAAATCAAGTTTTGAAGATAAAATCTCATTTTCTTCAAAACTTCATCACAATTATTTTTACTTTTTAAAATTTTGTTTTCATTTAGGGCAAGATTAAGTTGAGATTTCAATGAGTCCCTTTCAATTGAAATCTCATCTTTTCTTGCAAAATAATATCAAGTTTAGAAGACAAATTTTTATTTTCTTCTTTTAATGCAAAACTTTTCTTTTTCAAAAGTTTATATTTTTCTAATAAGTTTTCACACACAATAGATAGTTCTTCATTCAAGGCATGAGCATACATAATATCATCTCTTGAAGAAATAATACAATCATCTAAATGAGTTTCCGAGTTTACCTCAAGGGAGTCATTCCTTGACCATATAGCAAGCTTGTTCGGACTCATCCTCACTAGATTCCTTCTCCACATGGTTTGTTGTTTGTAGCTTTGGAGAGGTCAAAATGTTCCACATTGTAAAAGCGGAATCACAATGAGAAAGTCATAAGATAATCTTTACTTAGAGTGCTCCTAAGTGTCTCAAAGGTTTGTGCATTGGCTTCTATATGCTTGTTATTATCAAGATAGGATTTCTTGGTAGTAGCAAGGTAAACATGCAAATCTAGGGCTTTTAAATAAGCACTCATCCTAATCTTCCATACATCGATGTTAGAAACATCAAACATCGGAGGGGCAAGGTAATCCATGAGTGTAAAAACTACATATGTGCAAATGCAATTGTAGATTAGCTAACCAAGATCTCACTCTTAAGTGGTTAAACCTAATATCAGGAGCGTAGGCTCTGATACCAATTGAAAATACACCTAGAGGGGGGTGAATAGGTGTATGGCTAATCTAATAACAAATGATGTGGAATTAAAAACTAATTGTAACACACTTAGTATAACAAAAGAGTGTAGCCGAATTCCCGGTAACGGGCTCTGAACTATCTCCTCTAAATTCTTCTAAATAAGAGTTAAGGTGCTATATGAAGCTCTCTTGGTTCAACACAAGTATAGGCTACCAAACATATATGTATAATATAAACAATATGAAATAATGCAAGGTATAACAGGGAGAGAGTTTAGAGATAGTGGATCAATCGCAAACACCAAGATATGTTTCAAGGTTCGAGTAACTGCTCTACGTCTCCGCCTTCACACAGAAGGATTTTCACTAATGCGTCCACACGGGACTTCCCATACAGCGAACCTCCATTGAGGATTTGGCAAATACAAACTAGGAGTACACAACTCCTCTCTCCAACAAACAACCTCTACACAAGAGGTAAGGCACAACACAAATCACCTCTACACTTAGAGGGTTATGGCACTAAGCCAAAATAATCACAACCACCTCTACACTTAGAGGGATAGCCACAACCCAATGCACAACCTCCTCTACACTGAGAGGGAAAGGCACAAAGCCAAGGCAAAGGAAAGTTTACAACTCTTGGTGGTCTCAACAAACCACAACCAAATTTCCCACAAAACAAAGATCCTATAGATAGGATAGATATGATAGCTCAAGTGTGAGAAAATAAAGAGTTTGAAAAACAAATCACAAAGAAAAACTCTTGGGAAAAACTCTATATAGAAATATAAATGAAGATCAAAACCAATTCCCAAAGTCTCTCTTTTTCTTTGATTTTTCCAACCCTTTAAAACAAATAAAAGATAGATCTTTTAACCACAAAAACTCTTTTAAACTCTTACTGAAAAACACTTGAAAGATGAGAAATTCTTTTAAAAAATCTTGGTGAAATCAGCTCAAGAGAAGGCATATATAGCCTCTCAAAAATCTGCCCGTTGGCAGTCTGGAAAGGTCAAAAATGACCTTCCGGTCGATTGTCCGGTCGACCGGCGCAACGGTTATATTTATGACCGTTGTGCCTCTGGTCGACCGCTCGATCGACCGGCTACAGCCATCAGTCGACCGCTCGTCGACCGGCCAGCACCCGAGAGTGGGGTGCTCTTATTCTGTCGACCGCGCGGTCGACCGACCTTCATGGCTGGCCATGTGCACGTCCCTGTGCACATCAGTCGACCGTTCGGTCGACCGACAGCTGATCTGGCTGGGGTTTTAGGGTATTGAAAAACTTGTCTTTTTTAACTTCCATAAAATCACATAAATTTTACAAAAATAAGTTCTTATAAGATCTTTGAATACCAAACATGTGTGACCAAAAATCAACACATATTACAAACTATTTGAACCGTTTTTGTGATATTGAAATTTGGCTTAAACACAAAATCGATATTTTCCAAAAACTTGAATTTTGAAATGAAAAACCGTTTTCTCCAAAACTTGTATAAATGCAAAAACATGATATTGAAACAACTTTGAAGCAAATTGTATACGGATAAAATCTAATATACATATAAGCTATATATCTATGTTTTTGATATGAAAACCAAGATCGGTTAAACTAAAAACCAAAGCCAATAAACTTTAAACTTGTGCGTGTGTGTGAACTTGAGCATATCAATACAATCTAATTTTTACACAAGATCTAAACAACTAAACTAAACAAACCGAGGTCTTCTTGTAGAACTCCTTCTCCAAGTCGACTCGATCCAAACGCGATGCAACGAGCTTGACTCTAAACGAGTGCTAGATGCGATCTTGACGCGCAAGCTCTTGAATCTATATGTGAAAGCTCCAAAACTCCTTTGTTGAAACCAAACACCTACTAAGATCTTGATTAAATATCTGAAACTAATCAAGCACAAGATCATTAGTAAACTATAACTATATGAGTTAATCATCATCTTCGCCAACAGTTTATGTGTACCTATGCTCTCCATATCGTTTTCTATGCATATTTTCCTCTTCAGACTTATCGATATACATGATTTACTGTCGTTCTTTTAATTTCCTTTATGTTACTTGTCATTGCCTGTACCTGCATGTCTGAGCCTCATCACTTGATCATGCACACGTGTGACTGCCTGAGCACGCCAACTGGCTTTATCATATGTACTCGCCGGGTTGCTTTCTGACAACCCTAAATTCTCATGTCCAGATTCTAGAGTCTAGACCATGACGGACTTGCTGTAGTTGATCAGAGTGCGCAGCGGAAGCGTGGATTAGCGGTTACCTGTTCGGACCCTCCTTCTTCCAGCCTCCCCTTGATCGGCTCGCGAGATTCTCATCTTACTACTCGTGAGTACTTTCCCGTATTTCATATTGTACGTCCTACTTTTGCGCTTCTTGGTGATCTTATATTCTTAAGATATTATATCATGTTTTGTGAGAACTGTGTACTTGTGTCATTATTGCTAGAATGTATATTACTACTGTGCTTCCGTACTCTGATTCTTATCTGTACTGATGTTTAGCGTAAGGTATTTTCGCCCTGCGTATATACGTCGCAGTAACGTCTCCGTACCCGTAGAGTCGGGGCGTTACATTATCAGCGTTGGTCAAGGGGCTTTTTTTTGCAATGAATTACAAGGTTTGGAAGACCTTTCTTGGCACCATAGTTCAACTTCGATCAAGAGAATCGGAGAGCTGAATCAAAAGCCATTTCGGGATGCTTGCCTCAAAAATTTCGTCTAGAGGAAGCAGATCTGAGAGGTGTTAACTTGTGTTCCTGGTTGCATAAAGATTCCGGAAGGCATCCATTTAAAATTGTTACCATCAACGGATAGCTTCAAGTATGTGTATTATTCAGTTAAAATCTCGAAATTATATTTTCGTCCTGTTCCGTTTCTATTTTAAGTGAAATACAGATGAGTCCGCTGCCTGTAGCTAGCTTTACTCTCAAGTCACAATGATATTTTGCCTCCAAAAGTTCGGAGCATAGCTACTCTCATGATGGCTGTCGGTGCATTAGCATTTGCGTTTTGCATGTCGTGTGTGATGGTAACTAGTTTTTTTTGTGATAAGTAGTGTTACAAATTGGATACTTGGTGGTTTGCGAGTAGCCGTAAGTCACAAGTGAGAAAGTTTTTGTAGCTGACAAGTGAGTTTTGCGAAAATACGTTTCAACTATTTGGATGGTTATGAGAAAGTATAAGTGGGAAAGTATATTCTTATATAACAGCGTTTGATTTGTAACGTGAAAGTGTAAGTGGGAAGTGAGGCCAAAAAGTTAATTTTTTGGGTCTGTAAGTGTAAGTTGACGTATGTAAGTGGACTACAAATAAAATTGTAACCTAATAATTAAAAAATTAATCTAAATTTAAAAAAATATTAATCTAATAATTTAAAAATATGAAATATTATTAAATTTAATAATAATAAAATATTAATCTAATATTAAAAATTATTAAGTATCTTTAATATGTTAATCTAATATTCAATAATAAAAATATTGTTTAAAATCTTGTTTAAAATCAGAATGGTGCCCACCAAATCAATATGTCTGAGAATCTCATACTTAACTCATTAACATCCTTCAATTGGGCCTGGCCGAAATCCAAAATGGGCCGGGCATAAGTTTAGCCCAAGTTCAGCCCGTCGACATCTATAAATAAGTGTAATGAGCTAAAGAAATTAAATGTGTGGCAATTTCCCAAGAGAAATAGGTCCTTTCCCTCTACTTTGGTACAAATTTGGCAACATTATGTGAGAAGCTTCTGTGAAATCCCAATGAACCTCCCATTTCTATGGAATCAGATTCCACAAGCCACTAGCTCTGCCTCTCTCTCTCTCTCTTTCTCTCTCTTGCATGAGTTAAATGGTTTTGGTTCATTTTAGCAACGTTAAACACATGCTTGGCCTTGAGAATTAAGCCTTCAGGACAATGAAGAACTATAGTATTGGATTGGGGGCATCAGAAATAATGAGAGGATCCAACTCCAATTCCCCAAATAATTCAATGGCACTTGCTAATTTGATATAACTTTAATTTTTTTTCTTCCAAGATATAAAGTTTTTTAAGTGTAGTATTAAGATATAGAGTTGTGAGATGAATGGAGTTCAACTGCAATTCCCTAAAGTATCTTACAAACAAAAATTTATTGATTAACTTTTAAATTCTCTTTTTCCTTTCTAATCAATAACAAACAAGCAGTCATTTTCTTCTCCAATAAAAAACAAGTACTATATTTTTCATTGCAGCAAACAAAATAGTAGCAGTGAGCCCAAGATAATTAACACTTATCATAATTTAACAAACCAAGCAAAAGCTCTTTGTATTAATCCAAGCACCCTCATTACTAAGCGACTGCGGGCCACAAGATTTCTTTAAAATATTTTCTGCAGCCACATCAGTCGCTAATTACCTTAATTAATTAATCAAACCCCCTACTAATCTCTCTCTTAGTCATAATCCACACTCGCGTTCACTTGTCACACTCTGAAGTTTTTTACCGGCAAACGTCTGCCCAAACTGCCAGCCGGCGGGACCACATTCCAGGATGTGGAGGTTCTCCGGTCACTGCCGGTCACCCTAAAAGACAGGGCCTGGCCCACGAGCACAGCGTTGGATTGCCAATTTTGCCCCCAGTTGCGAGACATCGGCATCCACCCAGTCTTTGACCCTTTCACGCTCACGCGAACGATGTCTCCAGCTCCGGCCACGTTGGTGATCAGCACCAGGTTGAAGTACTCGAACCCGTTGATTGTGAATCGGATCCCGCCCGCTTTCCTGCACGGCACCCTGTATAACAAACCCGAAACCGTTAAGGGAAAAAAATGTCATAGTAGCAAAATAGGAGGTCTGACCCGAAAAGAGAAACACTCTTCTTGCGGATTTACAATGTTAATGAACCAGAATGCGATTAATTAATTAATTAATCACGAAAGTTGATTAATTAGTATTAATTAAGTTACCTTCGGTAAGAGACGGGGACGATGCCGGCCCTGTACTCGGCGATCTTGAGGAAGCTGGGCATGGCGAGATCGAAGTGCGGACGCGGCGGGTTGCACCACCCGCCGTTGTCGGACGGCAGCGCGTAGTTCGGCGGGCAGAAGTTGGTGGCGGTGATGAAGATGGAGGGGCTACCCTTGTGGCACCACTGAAGGTCATCGGCACACTTGATCTCGAAGCAAGCACCGCAGCTCTGCCCCTCGTTGAACAGGGCCGTGCTCAGCGCCGCCGTCTCGACGCCGTAGCCCTGGCTGTACAAATTCCCGTAGCCGCACGCTCCGCCTGCGAGAAAAAGACGGGAAAAAAATTGCATTGTTGATGATGATGCACGCAGGTGTTTGACAAAATGCGGGACTGAAAATGTATGTACCCATTGTGCCGGAGGCGTCGCTGCCGCCGTAGAAGGTGGCGTGGGCGGACTGCCAGGGGCCGCCGGAGTAGACGCCGGGATGCGGGCGGAGGCGGGGGAGAGGAGTGGGAGGAGGAAAGCGAGGGTGAGAATAGCAAGAGGAGCCATTGTTGTGTGTGTGGGGCGAGAGAGAGAGAGAGAGAGAGAGTTTGTGGAGGTGAGAGTGTGTGTGGGGAAAAGAGCGAGGAAGGTGGGCTACTTATGGAGACCAAATAATGGCAGAGAGCGAAATTAATGATGATTTTGACAAGAGAGAGAAAATAGGTGCAACTGTGCAAGTTGGACTTTGGAAGCGTTTTTGTAAAGGAATAAATGATGGGTTGTGATTTCTGGAGTAAGGGCCTTTTGTTTCGTTGTGAAACGTCGCAAGTCGTAAGTCGTAAAATGAGAATGAAAAAAATAAACTGTAGTAAAGAAAATATATTGTGTTATACGGTGTTTGGTTCATAAAGTGAAGTGTAAATAAAAAAATATATGTGTTTTACGGAGTTTGCTTAATATTTTATTTATAACAATAATATTAATAAAATATTAGTATAAATAGTAAAATATTACTAAAATATTAACTAAATAAATAATATAAAATTTTAAGAAAATCTAAAGAACATTAATAAAATTTTAAGAATACTAATAAAATATAAATATTAAAAAATCTTACAACAATAATAAAATATAGTTATAGTATTATAATATTAAAAATACTTGAAAATTATTATAATATAAATTTTATTATAATATTATTGTAATATTATAGAAATATAAAATTAACAAAGTAAAATATAATTATAATTTAATAATAAATTATCAGTATAGTATTATTATACTGAATTATTATTACAATATTAACATAATAAAATATTAATATAATAATAAATATATTATGATATTAATAAAGTAATTTTTATATTAAAAATAAATAATTAAATATATAGTAATTTTATATTAAAGTATAATATTGTTATATTAATAAAATATTAACTCTAAATAAAATAATAAAAAATGGAATAAGTATTAATAAAATAATAAAGTATTAAATAAATATTAAAAAAAATATTAAATTAAAATAGTAAAATATTAAATATTAAAACAATATTAAAAACAATAAAAAAAATTAAAGATTAAAAATATAAAATAATTAAATAATTAAATAAGAAATTGAACACTATTTAAAATATTAAATATTTAATAATATTAAATTATATATTGATTATCAAGTAATTGTTTTGAACTGTAAGTGTATTACAAGTGAGAGTTACATGACCACAAATTAACTGTAGCAACTGAAAGTGAGAAAATATGAGTGTAAAAGTGCGTTTTATATGACCACAAATTTAACTGTAGCAACTGCAAGTGGGAAAAGAAGAGTTGCATTTTGCAACTTGTTTTTCAGCGAAACAAATAACGAAAATGGAAAAGAAGTTTTACGACTTGTGTTTTGCGGCGAAACAAACACGCCCTAAGGTTTCTTGTCTAACTTTACTAACATACCCATCTTTGAAGTGGGTAATCAAAAGGGTTTGTGATGGGTAGTATCGGAATTTCGGAAAAGTTTTGGCGCTCAAATGAGACCCATGGGAAGCAAAAGCGAAGGAGGGAGATCTCAAATGTTTGTTGCTTTGCTTCCATCGCAAGTTTGCCGCCACCGACGGCTCAAATTCGATCACCTTTTTTTGGACGAAAAAATGTAAGCTTTTTCAGTAGAAATTGAAATTTGGTAGCACTACCCGCCATTTTTTTAAAAAAATTATTATTATTTTTCTCTTTTATAATTGGAGAAGTGAAACGAACCATCCACGTTGAAGTCGGGGCCCACGACCATCCCTCCGTGTTCAACGGCCCAGTAATCGCGGTTTTTCCCAAAACCGTACGTGGGTCCCACACCCCCTCCCGCCTATCGCCCGCACACTACGCACCAACCATATCTCACCGTCCCCAGCAAAACGCACCCACTCCTGCACCCACCGGCGGAACCTACAGAACACGTGGAGCGTGAGGTCCCCATGAGCGGGGCCCACCGGGCATGTTTGGTGAGATTTATGAGAGGGACACAAAGAGCTCACGTGACTACAGCGTCACAAAGGGCTCACACCTCACGTGCTTACAGGGTCACGCATCTTTCGTTTGAATTAAAAAACTTTTAACTCCGCGTCTGTCGGTGAGCGTGAGAAAACGTATCCCAGTACCTTCAGTGGTACGTGACACAGTGTCCCTCACACGCTAGCTAGCAAACAACAGTACCTCTTCAAAACTAGCCTTCGTTTTCTGTTTATTTCTCTCTCCTTTTAGGTTAACTGTTGAAAAGCACAGGGACAAAGACGCGTTGAGCCCCAGCGTATCAGTTTTTCAGAATTTTCAAAACTTTAGCTCTAAAATTTGATCCGATACTGTACATGTAAAAAATTGAGATAGATGGCGAGCGAGCTCCTCACGCTTTCTCAACAAATAAAATAACAAAAGAGAAAAAAAAGCTCACACGACTACATGTCGGGAAAAAAAAAAAACTAATTTTCACTCACTGAAAGTATCCCTTGTATTAACTTTAGATTCTCATTAAATTATACTAAATTCAATAAAATAAACAATAATTTATTCCCACTACAAGTGATTTAGATCCCCAGAAAAAGGTTGAAGAGGATATTGTTGTACTAAACAATTAAAGAATAATTAAAAGTTTAGAAGAATGTTGAGACAAAAGTATATATTATTATGAGAAAAAATAAAATAAAATAAAAAGAGAAGTGACAGAACACGCAAGCGTTTGAGTTTATGGCCGCATCACACGGCCACCACTAATCTCGCCTAAATTGATGGTCAAGAGAATAGAAGATTATAATCTTTTTGACTTGCATAAAATCACATTATTATTGCAAGTGGAAACAATTAACAAATTTTGTGATTATATAAATAAACAAATAATTAGTTAGTTAGTTAAAATGAGGGTTGACCATCGAGAAGGGTGATGAAGTCATCTTAGGGTTGGGTTATAGTATTAGCATGTGCATTTTGTCAACGGCCCCCAACTGCTCCCAACTATAAAAATGGCTGCAAAAAGAATGAAAGTGAGAGAGACTTGCATAAAATCACATTCTTCTCCCATCTCAATTATGATGAACGACTGTATATGAAGCAGTGAACGTCCATTTCCCAATTTTTTAGGATATGATTATTTGACCATATTTTAAATGAATTAACCTAAAAAAAATTGAAAAACCTAATTCTAGAGGGAAAATTTATTTTCACGTAAAGAATAATTACTTTCCCAGTTAAGGAAGGAGTGGGAACAGATGAAGCAAGTTTGGACGGGCACCAACCCAATAAATTTTTTAAAAAGTTTATTGTTCTCTAAGACTAATAATAATAAATAATTTTTAACAAAATCCCCAGTTTCCATGTCAGCGCCTTTTTCATCGCGCTTTTTTCGGCTAGTAGCTGAAACTATCTGTCCCTAGCAAGCGGCATCTCGGTCGGCCTTGGTTGTAAGAGCTCCGCTCACCTACATGTCACCCGTTCGAGCCTTGTTGCAGACATATTTATAATATATTTGATTTCGCCACCGTGGCCACTGGTCAGGCCCTGGGTTTGATCCTCAATAGTCACCAGTTGAATCCCGGTGTGCAGTGATTTTCTATACTAATAACAAAAAAAACCTGAAACTCTCTCTATCTAACAATTTAAATCGATCACGTTGGCTGGATGTAAACACTCTCCTGTTAAATCTAAATTTATTCCATACAAAATCTACAGATATACTGTTAGCCTCTTTATCATGATCAAAGGGAAGCAGGGTTTTAGGCATACCTGATTCCATCGCGAGGATGCCGAATATTGCACGATCTCGAAGGCGCCGGAGTTGAGGGAGAGGATTCTTCTCTCCAGCCACCAAGTTCTCTTCTTTATCCTTAGAGGAGATGAGAGGCCTCTAAGAGAGAGATGATTATTCTTGTTGGTGGAGAGGGAACCCTACTCATGGTATATATAGCATCAAGAAACCCTAGTCAACTCATCATAGATCTAGGCCCTTGATTTATAACACGAGTTCTACACGTGTAGATGAGTCCCACATTCTAATTTAAATACACTCATGGCTAAGTGTAATTGAAAACGTGTCTAGACCCAAACCATTTAGGTTTGATCAATTCTTAGGTTTGATCAATTCTTTATTGGGTCAAACAACATAGGTTAAGTGGGCGGGTGCAAATATCCAATTGACTTGATTAGGCCCAAAATAAATTAGACTTTAAAACATAATAAGTCTAACAATCTCCCACTTGGGCCAAGCAACTCATACTGAATAGATATTATGCATAACTTTATGACGTCAAAACTTTAACCGCCGACAAACCACGTTTCAAAACAATCTGGTCCATTAAGTATCCTGCTACCGAACATGGCGATCGTTACCTTCTGTATAATCGAGATAGGACCTTCCACATCACAAGTTTCAGAACCCCTAACGACATAGATCAAATGTGGACGTGTGGCATGGAAATGTCCTCTGATCAAATAAGGTACAATTCCAACTGGTTTTCACTTTATGACTCCAACGAGTCTAGCCTTATGACTCCAACGAGTCACTTTATGACTCCAACGAGTCTAACTGCTAATTCAATAAACTCAAATGCGCAAAAGTAAACTTTAGGAAAAGCAGTTATAAATTTATTTATCAGAATCAACAAATATCCATAAAGTGCACTTAGAAATAATGTCTGTTACATAAAATTATCCACTCCCACAAAATCAGGATATCATAATGACTAGTCATCCCCATATGAGCAATATGCTCTAAGAATACTTTAGGTGAAAGTCCTTTAATGAGTGGATCTGTAATGTTAAGAATAGTGTCATCACTATCAACAGACAAAATATGATTCCGAACTTTATCATTGATGACAAGAAACTTGATGTCGATATGCTTCGACTTTACTGAACTCTTGTCACTATTGTAGTAGAGCTCTATAGCTCTTATTATCACAGTGTAGCTGTAATGGCCTCTCGACTAAATCCACCATCTTCCTACAATAAGAAAAATATAACATGAAGTGGACTTCCTATTGTCGATACATACATCATAATCTGAATCTGTGTATCCGATCAGCTGCAACTGATCAGATTTCATGTAGTCTTCTATTGATATCTTACCTTCTTGACAGTCTTCCAGAGATCAATCCCATGATTGATCAAGTTTCTGTCAAGTTTCTCAACGGTATATGCTATGTCTGATGGGTACAAACTTGAGCATACATCAGACTTCCAACCGCCAATGCATATGGAATGTCTTTCATTTGCTCTTTCTGTAGATCGTTCTTGAGACATTAGAGTAAACTCAACTTATCTCCCTTAGAGCAATTCTTCATGCCACATCTATCTAGCACCTTATCGATATAGGGCTTTTGTGATAAACCTAATATTCCACGTGTCCTGTCACGTTGAATCTGAATGCCTATCACAAAAGAAGCTTCTTCAAGATCTTTCATCTCAAAGTTCTTTGAGAGAAGACTCTTAGTGTCAAGTAAAAGAACCATATCGTTACTTGCTAGTAGAATGTCATCCACATATAGCATAAGAAATATAAGTCTACTCTCTTTAAATTTATGGTGAATACATTGATCAACTATATTTTCCTTAGAATCAAAATCGGATATTACTTGATCAAATTTTCAAATACTATTGACGGGATGCTTGCTTTAAACCATAAATGAATTTCTTTATTTGCAAACCAAATATTATGAAACCTTCACTTTAAAATTTTCTGGTTGCACCATACAGATTTCCTTCTTAATGCTACCATTAAGAAAGGCAATCTTAACATCCATTTGGTATAACTCTAGGTCAAAGTGAGCCACCAGTGCCATAATAATCCTAAAAGAATGCTTCATGAAAAACTAGGGAGAAAGTCTCCTTATAGTCAATGCCCTTTCTTTGAGTGATTCCCTTTGTGACAAGATGTGCCTTATACCTTTTGACATTACCTTTCGAATCTCGCTTGGTTTTGAATACTCATTTACAACCAATCGGTTTCTTTCCTTTAGGCAACTCTTACTAAATCCCAAACATCATTGTCCTTTATGGATTTTAACTCGTCTTTCATAGCATTTGACCACTTACTGGAGTGAATGTTGAGTTTAGCCTCATTTAAGAATGCAGGATCATCCTCTAGCCTTATGTCAAACTCATGCTATTGGAAATAAACAATATAGTCATTTGCAATGACTGATCTCCTCTCCCTAGTTGATCTCCTAGGCACTTGTGATTGAGAATTTTCAGTTTCTACCTCACCAGCATGATCTACTTCAGGATGAACTGTATATGTATCTTGTAAGGATGCAACTGTATTTTCATCTTGAAGTGGAACAACTACTTTATCATTTGGAATAATTGTCATGGGTATAACAATATGTTCTTTCTTAAATATGAAATCTTTATGTAGTTGACTCCTACTATTCTGAATATTCTCAAAAAAATATAGCAATCCGTCTTTATGTTCTTAGTGGAGGGACAATAAAAGTTAAAGCCTTTATACCTCTCAGAATACCCTACGAATAAACAGCTAACTGTCCTTGAGTCCAACTTCTTCTCATATGGTATATATGATCGAGCTTCCACTGGACAACCCCAAACATATAGATGCCTAATACTGAGAGAGTTCCCAGTCCATAACTCATATAGGGTTTTAGTTACTGTTGTTGGCCCAAGGTTACAATCACCCTTGTTTAGTGTATTTTGATGATTACAAAACATATTAGTTATTTGTACTAATAACAATTGTTGTTTAAGTGTGTTTCAGGTTTATCATCACACTAGAAGTACTCTCACTCAAATACAAGGTTCTTGGACTCAAGACAATTCAATTTGGGCTCAAGTTGCAAATATTGAAGATCAAGTGAAGATAGCCCACCTTGAAGAATAGCCTTGAAGTCTTTTAGCAAGTTTGTAAGTTTAGAATGTTAAAGTTTGAATATAGGAAATTTGGCTCTAGGATTTGCACACACACTTGTTTCATGTATTTCCTATGTTTTGAAAAACTTGTTTAAAAACATGTACCAAAGCTTTAGTTTATGCCTTAGTTTATATATACATGTACCAAAGCTTTATATCTTGAAAAACTTGTTTAAAACATGTATATAAACTTTTCTGCATAATACTTAGCTATAGGTATTTTCAAAATGTTTTTACAAAAAATTCCATCTTCAAAAACAGCCCAGTTTTCAGCCTCAGGCAACATCGGTCGACCGGCCCGGTCGACCGGCGTTGTGCCTGGACATGCACTGTTTGTGCATGTCCGTCGGTCGACCGGACCGGTCGACCGACAGAGAGCCTTCTGCTCTCGGGAAATTTCGGTCGACCGGACCGGTCGACCGGAAGAAGGAAACTGTGTTTCCTCCTTTTTGGTCGGTCGACCGGACCGGTCGACCGGGAGCCAACGGCTATATCCAGCTAGGCTGGCGGTCGACCGGACCGGTCGACCACCAAGCCTGCAACACAGCAACGGCTCTTTCCTCTTTGGGATTTTCTGAAAAACTGTTTCTTTTTCTGTTTTAGCAGATTTTTGGAGAGTGGTTGGGGAGCTTTTGCAGGTTGAATTAGGTGAAAAGAAATTGTTTTTAATCTATTTTCTAACCCTATAAATAGAGGAGAAGTCTCTCTTCCTCATTACTTAGAAAAATCCTCAAGTTTTGTTGTTTTCAAAAGAGAAAAGAAAAATTGTTTTAAGCCTTCAATTCCTACTCTTTCAAGATTGTTTTTCAGTTGTGTTTGATTCTCTATATCACTCTACAACTGAAGTTTTCTCACCACACTTCATAGAGCCAAAAATTCTATACTCATTCTATAGTGAAGTTGTAATTGAAGTGAGAGTGTTTGTAAAAGAAATTGAGAAAAGTGTAGTGATCAAGTTGTGATCACTTTGTTCTTGTAATTCCTTCTTGTGGAGCAACCTCTTCGGTAGAGGTCCTTTGTACTCGGTGGAGCTCGGTGCTCGGTCTTCGGTAGACCCAATTGTAAAGGCATCCTCGGTGGATAGTGGAAACCCTTCACGGAGGTGAAGGCGGGGACTAGAGCAAGTGTGCTCGAACCTCGAAACAAATCATCTTGTTTGCGATTGCCTTTGCGTTCTTCTTGCTTTTAATTTCTTTTGCTTTATATTGCCTTGAATTAATTGCTTGAGAACTAACCCTCTACTTGTGGAATCTTGTGTTGTTTACCTTACTTGCTATACTTGTTGTTTTACATTGTGAGCATTTCATCTTCATCATCATACTTGGCATTGATCGATCACACCTCAATACAACACGGTTGCATTACGCACCTCTAACCCATTTAAGGGGAATTGGGAGGAAGGAGTTCAGAACCTCGCAAGGGGTATTCGGCTCTTAGTCGTGTTTTGAGAGATCGTTGCATCACTCATTTAATTAAAGTTTAAAAAGATCACTAGATTAGCATTCACACCTATTCACCCCCCCTCTAGGTGTTTTTCAATTGGTATCAGAGCTTGGACTCTAGGATTTGGTTTAACAACCTTAGAGAAGATCCTAATTTGCTAATCATTTCATTCATATTCATATAGTAAAAATGGCCGATGGAATTAAGACCCCTCCTAAGTTTGATGGACTTAACTTTCCCATATGGAAGGTTAAGATGACCGTGTTTTTGCAATCTCTAGGTAGCCGAGTTGCAAAGGCCGTGACTAAGTCCTTTAGTGTACCCCCCGGTGACGAATCCACTTGGTCCGAAATAGAGACTAAGGAATTCGATGCCAATGCCAAAGCTCACTATGCACTTCTACAAGCCCTAAATGATGATGACATAGCTAGGGTTATACATTGCAAATCCGCATTTGAGATTTGGTCACACTTGATAGTCACTCATGAGGGGACCTCACAAGTTAAGAAGGCTAAGATTGACCTTCTTCGGTCTCAATATGAAACATTTAGCATGCAAGACAATGAAACCATAGATGATATGGTTACAAGGTTTACCAAGATTACTAATGGACTCTCTTCTTTAGGTGAAGATATCAACAATGATCAAAGAGTAAGGAAGATCATCCGGGCTCTTCCTCCTTCATGGGAAGTTAAAGCAACAACCTTGAAGGAACTCAACGACAATGAAGAGATGGAGCTTATAGGTCTCATTGGGAACCTCAAAACCCATGAGATGGAAAGGAAAGCAAGAGAGAACATGGCTCCTATCAAGAAGAAGACTATTGCCTTCAAGTGTCAATCATCACACTCCGACGAAGATGATGAAGAAGAAGATGACGAAGAGCTCTCACTTCTAGTCAAAAATGTTCGGAGGATGTACAACAAGGCAAAGTTTCAAGGTAGAAGGAGATGGCAAGGAGGCAAAGAAGAAAGGAAGATTGTGTGCTTCAATTGCCAAAAACCGGGACACATAGTTGCGGAGTGTCCGGACAAAGCAAAGCCCTCCACATCAAAGAAGCCATACAAGAAGAAGGCTATGAAGGCAACTTGGGATTCGGAGACCGAATCCGAAGAGGAGATAGACACCGCCAACATGTGCTTCATGGCTAATGAAGGCACAAGCAAGGTAACCTCTTCCCCTTCTCATAATGATGAACTTTCTATGGATGAGTTAGGAGAAGCTTTTGTTGAGTTGTCACAAAACTATGATTTCTTAAAGAAAAGGTATTTAAAAATGAAAAAGGAAAATGAATCTTTAAGTCATCAAGTTTTTACTCTTACAAAAGAAAAGGATAATTTAGTTTCCACCTTGACCACTACTAAAAATGATTTTGAAAAATATAAGACTTCTTGCAAGGGTAAGGCCCCACTAATTGACTCAAATGAAGTTTCCATGCTTAGGGAAAGATTAGACTCATTAAGTGTTGTTTTGAAAAATTGTGAATTTGATAAGAAAAGGATTGAGGCTATGTTTCCTAAGAAACAAGCCCCAAAGAAAAATGCTCATGCTCATGCTCATGTTCATGCTACACAACCTAAACAACATGGCAAACCCCAAAAGCATGCTCACACTACTACACATACACATCATGCATTCATGTATAGAAAAGTGTACTCATGTTCACATTGTGGGCGGAAAGGACACTTAGCAAATTTTTGTTATGATAGACTAAGTGCATCACATCATAATGTTTGGGTTCGTAACACTAACTTTCAAGGACCCAAGAAAGTTTGGGTACCAAAGTCAACAATTATTTTAAATGATGTAGGTACTTTCCAAAGCCCAACGACGTAGAGGTTTGTGGTATCTTGATAGCGGTTGCTCAAGGCACATGACTTGGGACATCAACAACTTTGCAACCCTATCAAGATATCATGAAGGTGGCACCGTCACCTTCGGAGATGACGCCAAGGGTAAAATCATCGGTATTGGTAATGTAAAACTTGGCACCTCTCCTTTAATTGAAAATGTAGTTTTAGTTGATGGCCTCAAGCATAATCTCTTGAGTGTTAGTCAACTTTGTGATAAAGGTTTTGATGTAGTTTTTGACAATGTTGCTTGTAAAGTAATTGATAGAACTTCCAATGTTTGTGTATTTTCGGGTTTTCGTGAAAGCAATGTTTATATGATTGATATGTTAAATATGTCTTGTAATATTACTTGTTTAAAAGCCCTCGATGATGACTCTTGGTTGTGGCATAGGAGATTAGGGCATATTTCTTTTGATCATATTTCTAGATTAAATTCAAAGGAAATGGTGAAAGGTATTCCTTCATTGAATTTTGAAAAGGACCGAGTTTGTGACTCATGTCAATTTGGGAAACAAACTAAGTCTTCTTTCAAGTCAATTAAGGATATCATGACATCACGTCCTTTGGAATTAATCCATATGGATCTATTTGGCCCAACACAAACCAAAAGTCTAAGTGGGAATAGATTTGCTTATGTTTTGGTTGATGATTTTTCAAGATTTACATGGGTTTTCTTTCTTGAACATAAAAACCAAGCATTTTCGTATTTCCAAACTTTTAAGAAAAGAGTAGAAAAAGAAAAAGATTCTTTGATTTTGAGAATAAGAAGTGATAGAGGAGGTGAATTCATTAACCAACCCTTTACCACTTTTTGTGATGAACATGGAATAAAGCATGAACTTTCTTGTCCTAGAACTCCACAACAAAATGGAGTAGTTGAACGGAAAAATAGAACATTACAAGAGACGGCTAGGACAATGCTAAGTGAATACGGTCTACCACATTATTTGTGGGCCGAGGCCGTTAATACATCATGCTACATATCAAATCGTGTTTTCTTGTGTAAAAATACTACTAAGACTTCTTTTGAAATGTATTTTTCTAGAAAACCTAATATTTCCTATTTTAAAGTTTTTGGTTGCAAATGCTTTGTTTTAAACACAAAAGATAATTTAGGAAAGTTTGATGCTAGATCTTATGAGGCTATTTTTGTAGGTTACTCAAACACTAGTAAGGCTTATAGAGTTTTCATTAGATCATCTTTGACTATTGAAGAGTCTATTCATGTTAAGTTTGAGGAATCTAACAAGTTTGTTAAGAATGTTGTAGAAATAGATGCCTTGCATGAAGGCTTGGAGAAAGTCACCTTGGAGGATGCTTCTACCATGGGAGACAAGCCAAAGGATGATGATGGAAGTGAAGCCAAAGTGGAAGAGGCCCAAGGAAATGAACATCAAACAAATGAGGTGGAGCCTACTCAACCACTACCTAAGGATTGGAGATTCAACCCTCATCATCCCAAGGACCTCGTCATAGGTGAAGTATCAAAAGGGGTAACTACTCGTTCTAAAATTCAAGATTTTTGTGGCCACTTTGCATTTATTTCACACATTGAACCCAAAAATGTCCTCGAGGCCGAGGCCGATTCATATTGGTTGCTAGCTATGCAAGAAGAGCTCAATCAATTTGAGCGCAACCAAGTATGGCACCTTGTTCCTAGGCCCCACGATAGACCAACAATTGGTACTAAGTGGATCTTTAAGAACAAGTTGGATGAATCGGGTAATGTAGTTAGAAACAAGGCTAGGTTAGTTGCCCAAGGTTACACTCAAATCGAAGGGATCGATTTTGAAGAAACCTTTGCACCCGTAGCACGGCTTGAAGCCATACGGATGACACTAGCATTTGCCTCATATAAAGATTTCAAATTATTTCAAATGGATGTTAAAAGTGCTTTTCTAAATGGTTTTATTGAAGAGGAAGTGTATGTTGAACAACCCCCCGGGTTTGTTGATCCTACACATCCGGATTTTGTTTTTAAATTAGACAAAGCTCTTTATGGTTTAAAACAAGCCCCTAGGGCTTGGTATGAAAGATTGTCTTCATTTTTGATTTCCAATGGTTTTAAGAAAGGTAAAATTGACACAACATTGTTTACAAAACATGTAGAAAAAGATATTCTTATTGTGCAAATTTATGTAGATGATATTATTTTTGGTTCTACTAATGAATCTCTTTGCAAAGCTTTTGAGTCATGCATGAAGGATGAATTTGAAATGTCTATGATGGGGGAACTCAACTATTTCCTTGGACTCCAAATCAAGCAAAGGAAGGATGGGATCTTCATCAATCAAGCCAAGTACACAAAGGAACTAATCAAAAGATTCGGGCTTGAAGGATCAAAAGTAAGCAAAACTCCCATGGCAACAACTACCAAGCTTGACAAGGATGAACAAGGTAAAAGTGTAGACATTAAACTTTATAGAAGCATGATTGGTAGTTTGCTTTATTTGACGGCTAGTAGGCCGGATATCATGTTTTCCGTTTGTTTATGTGCACGTTTTCAATCATGTCCTAAGGAATCACACTTAATAGCGGTAAAACGCATAATTAGGTATCTTAAGGGCACAATTGAATTGGGTTTGTGGTATCCTAAAACCGGATTATTTGAAATGAAATTTTTCGGATGCCGACTATGCGGGTTGTAGGGTAGATAGGAAGAGCACAAGTGGAACATGTCAATTCTTAGGTAATTGTCTTGTATCTTGGTCTTCCAAAAAGCAAAATTCGGTAGCCCTATCAACCGCCGAGGCGGAGTATGTTGCGGCCGGAGCTTGTTGTGCACAAGTTCTTTGGATGAAACATACTCTCCTTGACTATGATTTACATTTTGATCATGTTAAGATTTTTTGTGATAATACTAGTACAATTCACATGACCAAAAATGCTAATCAACATAGTAAAACCAAGCACATTGATATTAGGTATCATTTTCTTAGAGATCACTTTGAAAAAGGTGATATTGATATTGACTATGTTTCTACCGATTTTCAACTTGCCGATATTTTCACTAAACCTTTAGATTATGCAAGATTTTCCTTTATTTGTGGTGAGTTGAATGTATGTATGATTGATTCTTAAAATATTTTTGTTTTGATATGTTTGTGTTTTGATATGTTTTAACCCTTTTTGATGTATGACAAAAAGGGGGAGAAAAATATATAAGTTTGGAGAAAAAGAATATAAGTTGATTAAAATTGTTGGGAGAAAAATATACTAGTTTGAATATACTTAGAAAGAATATAAGTTGATTAAAATTGTTGGGAGAAAAATATACTAGTTTGAATATACTTAGATTTTTGAAAATAATAAATTTGTTCATTATTTGGTTTTCCTTGACAAAATTTATGGTGATGACTTTTTCAAATGCTTTATGTATGATTTCATAGTTTTTCATATTCATGATAGATACATAGCATTGTTTGAGGGGGAGCTTTCCAAGCTTTTTTCCTCTCTTTATTTGTTTAATAACTATATGTTTTGTCATCATCAAAAAGGGGGAGATTGTTGGCCCAAGGTTACAATCACCCTTGTTTAGTGTATTTTGATGATTACAAAACATATTAGTTATTTGTACTAATAACAATTGTTGTTTAAGTGTGTTTCAGGTTTATCATCACACTAGAAGTACTCTCACTCAAATACAAGATTCTTGGACTCAAGACAATTCAATTTGGGCTCAAGTTGCAAATATTGAAGATCAAGTGAAGATAGCCCACCTTGAAGAATAGCCTTGAAGTCTTTTAGCAAGTTTGTAAGTTTAGAATTTTAAAGTTTGAATATAGGAAATTTGGCTCTAGGATTTGCACACACACTTGTTTCATGTATTTCCTATGTTTTGAAAAACTTGTTTAAAAACATGTACCAAAGCTTTAGTTTATGCCTTAGTTTATATATACATGTACCAAAGCTTTATATCTTGAAAAACTTGTTTAAAACATGTATATAAACTATTTTCTGCATAATACTTAGCTATAGGTATTTTCAAAATGTTTTTACAAAAAATTCCATCTTCAAAAACAGCCCAGTTTTCAGCCTCAGGCAACATCGGTCGACCGGCCCGGTCGACCGGCGTTGTGCCTGGACATGCACTGTTTGTGCATGTCCGTCGGTCGACCGGACCGGTCGACCGACAGAGAGCCTTCTGCTCTCGGGAAATTTCGGTCGACCGGACCGGTCGACCGGAAGAAGGAAACTGTGTTTCCTCCTTTTTGGTCGGTCGACCGGACCGGTCGACCGGGAGCCAACGGCTATATCCAGCTAGGCTGGCGGTCGACCGGACCGGTCGACCGCCAAGCCTGCAACACAGCAACGGCTCTTTCCTCTTTGGGATTTTCTGAAAAACTGTTTCTTTTTCTGTTTTAGCAGATTTTTGGAGAGTGGTTGGGGAGCTTTTGCAGGTTGAATTAGGTGAAAAGAAATTGTTTTTAATCTATTTTCTAACCCTATAAATAGAGGAGAAGTCTCTCTTCCTCATTACTTAGAAAAATCCTCAAGTTTTGTTGTTTTCAAAAGAGAAAAGAAAAATTGTTTTAAGCCTTCAATTCCTACTCTTTCAAGATTGTTTTTCAGTTGTGTTTGATTCTCTATATCACTCTACAACTGAAGTTTTCTCACCACACTTCATAGAGCCAAAAATTCTATACTCATTCTATAGTGAAGTTGTAATTGAAGTGAGAGTGTTTGTAAAAGAAATTGAGAAAAGTGTAGTGATCAAGTTGTGATCACTTTGTTCTTGTAATTCCTTCTTGTGGAGCAACCTCTTCGGTAGAGGTCCTTTGTACTCGGTGGAGCTCGGTGCTCGGTCTTCGGTAGACCCAATTGTAAAGGCATCCTCGGTGGATAGTGGAAACCCTTCACGGAGGTGAAGGCGGGGACTAGAGCAAGTGTGCTCGAACCTCGAAACAAATCATCTTGTTTGCGATTGCCTTTGCGTTCTTCTTGCTTTTAATTTCTATTGCTTTATATTGCCTTGAATTAATTGCTTGAGAACTAACCCTCTACTTGTGGAATCTTGTGTTGTTTACCTTACTTGCTATACTTGTTGTTTTACATTGTGAGCATTTCATCTTCATCATCATACTTGGCATTGATCGATCACACCTCAATACAACACGGTTGCATTACGCACCTCTAACCCATTTAAGGGGAATTGGGAGGAAGGAGTTCAGAACCTCGCAAGGGGTATTCGGCTCTTAGTCGTGTTTTGAGAGATCGTTGCATCACTCATTTAATTAAAGTTTAAAAAGATCACTAGATTAGCATTCACACCTATTCACCCCCCCTCTAGGTGTTTTTCAACTGTTTTACTAGGTACTCTATTAAGGAGGTGACAACCATCTTTAAGACTTCACTATATAATGACTTTGGTAGAGTAGTGTGAGCTATCGTACTCCCAACCATATCCTTTAGTGTGTGATTTTATCTCTCAGCAATACCATTTTGACGAAGTGTCCCTGATATGGTGTACTAAGTGACAATACCACTCTTTCAGAAATTGACAAATGATTTTAGACATTTACCTGATTCGTCATATCTGTCATAGTACTCACCACCATGATCAGATCTAACGGCTTTAAACATGTCCAATGATTGGGATTTCTCATGGAACAAGTATAGGTACCCATAACGAGAGTAATTGTCTGTAAAAGTGATGAAATATTCATGACCATTCCAAGAAGCTGTAGGGAATGGACCACAAATGTCTATATATACACCAAATTTAAGACATCCTGAACTCTGTTTAGTACCTAACTTCTTAATATTTCTTTAATTAATATTCGCTTAGTGCCTAGGCTATTCACATATAGAGATTCAGTATATAAAGCATGAAGTTTCAATTTATATAGCCATCAATCAGAATTCTAGTACTAACAACTTTAGATTTGGAAAGTAGACTAAGCATTTCATTATCAAGAGTGACAGTAAAACTAGATCTGTCTAACAAATGAAATAGAAATATGATTCCGCCTAAAAGGACGGTACATATAAAGTCTCATCCAAAACTAAAACAAAAAACCAGAATCTAATTTAAGCCTACAAACTCCAACAACTTTAATTGCAACTTTATTTTCATCACCCATGTATACGTATCGCTCAGTTGGGCTGGGCCTCCTTTGAGTTTGGAAGTTTCGCATTGAATCGCTTATGTGAATTATTAATCAACCTTGTATCAAGTGGCACTAAAGCTAAATTAATTTCAGAACAAACATAAATATGAGATATACCCGCTAAATAGCCATTTCTGATACTTTATGCATTCCTACTTGAGAGGTTTACTTTCTTACAGAAGAAGCATTCAATGACCTTAGGTTACTTTTCCTGCACCTTTACCACTTAGGATCACCCACTGTAGTGGTGTTTATGTTCCTCCCTTTTGTTTCACTTTTCCTTTTCTTATTAGAAGTTTACCCTGGATGCTAAGTGAGCACTGACTTTATCGGGCATAGCACTTCTAATAGTTATAAGAATAGTATACTTTATGACCATTAGACACCTCTTGTAAGATCTCTCCCACTTACCATAATTGACCTTTTCTTTACTGAATTTTTATTAGAGATAGTAGAGATCCATCAATCTTTAAGGTGTACTCTAGGTGAATGAATTCAAGAACGATCATTTACGTGGTCTTACCACTTCTTAAAGTTTGTACCATTCAATTTAAACTACATAAGTGTACAATTTCTCATCAGTTTAACATAAACATTACATTTAATAAAATTCTACTATAATAGCCATAAAAAAATGAATTTCAGAAAATGCAACCAGTTTAACCGATAGAGCTGCCGGTTAAACTTTCAGAACAAGTTGTGTCTCTATATGCCAACACTGTACTGGCCCAATATAGATATCCTAAAGTCTAGGTCCTATGTAAGAGAACAGCCTTCCTTTGGGCGACTGTCACTTTATAGGATTGGTCCCAAAGTTTAAGTAATCTATATTGGCCATATAATATATGTAATGACCCGGCCATAATGACAACCTTCCTTTGGGCCGATTGCCACACACATGGGCCACACAAATTTATGCATCTATATTCTTGTTCCGCCATCGGACTAGTTGATGAGGGTAATGCAATATGGGCCAATAGTGTGACAACCTTCCTTTAGGCCGATTACCACACATCAAGGTTCTCCCACTTGCATTACCCACATCAAGTATCCGACGCCGTACATAATTCGGCCAAACAATAGTCTTCCTTTGGGCCGGCTATTGTCCGCATGAACTACATACGCAATTAAATAAGCTCTTTTATAAATTCTTTAGCTTGAACATGTATATATCTTTATCTGTGTGTTATTAACTATAGTATACATCAATATTCATCATGCTAGACAATGTAAGCAATAATATAAATATTAATGAAGCGGAAGCATGTAAGGGTACACATAACCATGATAAACAAACACTTCAATGCCTTCTTTATGTTAACTAACTACTGTTTTGTCATGTATAGTTCTTGTAATACTGTAGTGCTCGTCAAGAGCTTCGAAACGGCTGTTTACATGCCCAAAACAGAGGTCGTATGAGCCCGTAACGGCTAATTGAAGTTTCTATTGGCAAAACGGGTCTGCAGTGCTTATCGGGTCTGAATCAGACCCGATCCGCAATGGTTAACTTATGGGTTTCCTTAATAGGTCGGGTTTAAATAAACTGAATAAAACCCAATTAGCTTAATGTGAGATTGATTGAGATTAGATTTCTTTATTTGAGTAGAATCTATCCAAAATATCCTTAATAGGCTAGAATTATATCTCAATCATAATACCCAAATCAATCTCAACAATCCCAATTGAAATTAAATATGAGATTAATTAGTAGTAGGTTTCCTTATTAGAGTAAAATTCAATCTCTATCCGAATCCTAGATAATCTCATAATCTTAATTAATTCATGAAACCCAAAATAATTAACCATTTTTTTTAATTATTCTTAAAAAAAAAAAACCCTTTTGCCTTACATGTGCATGCATGCATGCAGACACATGTCTGCATGCATGCAGGCCATGTCAAAATATCTTTTTTTTTTTTTTTAACTTTGAAATCTCCTTCATGATGCATGCGCTGGTGCTTCCAGCGCATGCATCTAACATCCCCCCCCCCTTTTTTCGTTGCCTAACATGCAGCCGCATGCAGACAGGGCACACAATTTTTTTTTTTAATTCAGAATAACACACAAATCAAAATTTTATAAAATTATATACATGTTAAATTTAATAAAAATCACTCCTTTTAATCTTTTGATCCAACATATGAGACACAAAATATTTATTGAATCAAAGGAGATATTTTTATGATATTTATAGATCGAGATCATAATTTCTGTAGATCCCTATGATCTGATAAAGAGGAGGCTCTAATACCAATTGTTAGATCTAAATTTATTCCATACAAGACCTACACATATACTGTTAGCCTCTTTATCATGATCAAATGGAAGGAGGGTTTTAGGCATACCTGATTCCATCACGAAGAGGATGCCGAAGATTGCACGATCTCGAGGACACCGGAGTTGAGGGAGAGGATTCTTCTCTCCAGCCACCAAGTTCTCTTCTTTATCCTTAGAGGAGTTGAGAGGCCTCTAAGAGAGAGATGATTATTCTTGTTGGTGGAGAGGGAAACTACTCATGGTATATATAGCATCAAGAAACCCTAGTTCAACTCATCATATATCTAGGCCCTTGATTTATAACACGAGTTCCACACGTGTAGATGAGTCCCACATTCTAATTTAAATACACTCATGGCTAAGTGTAATTGAAAACGTGTCTAGACCCAAACCATTTAGGTTTGATCAATTCTTTATTGGGTCAAACAACATAGGTTAAGTGGGCGGGTGCAAATATCCAATTGACTTGATTAGGCCCAAAATAAATTAAACTTTAAAACATAATAAGTCTAACACCTCCCCCTCCATTTAGTTTGACTGCTTGACTGCTACGTGTCCATGGTGGGCTCGCCGACAATGACGCCTAGCTGCAATTGTAACAGTCCCAGTATTTTCTAGATTCTCAATTAATATAAATATCTTTATTAATTAAAAGATTATCATAATTATCTATAATTTCTTAAAAATTTCGACAGCATCTCCTTTGTATTTAATTACTTACCCCAAATACACAATATATCAATATGAGCCTACACGGCTTATCTCAATCCAAATACATAAATCAAACTCAAAGTTCCACCACACAGTCATAATAAGATTTCGGCTTGACATCGCCTACTTATCATCAAGTCCATAGAGCAGATAAATCTCACTACTAATATCCACCGGAATATGTGCTCGAGAGTATCCCTCTCGGCATTCACAACATAACTCAGAATTACTGTTGGCCCAAAGGCCTTCCACTCTAGTTTTGATGATGATTAACTCATGCAGTTATGTGTACTAATAATCTTGTGAGTTTAGTTTCAGATCATTAATCAAGTTATTAGTTGGTGAAAGCTTCCACACATCTTTCACATGTTGATTCAAGAGCCCGAGCGTCAAAGATCACATATAGCACTTGCTCGATGGATCAAGGAGTTTTGGATCGAGTCGGCTTGGAGATTGCGCTCTACAAGAAGACTTCGGTACCATAATTTAGTTTTGTGTTTAGATCCAAATTATAAAGATTAGAATAGTATGATAATGCAAGTTCACAACACACACGTTTCATGTTTTGAATATTAGTTTTTGGTTTTTCGGTTTTAGGTTTAACCGATCTTGGTTTTCATGAATAGATAGATCAAAATAAGTTTACATGGTTAATGTATATATGATTTGTTCTATATACATACATGCTTTAATTTCCTAGACAAACTTAGTTTTGACTCACTTATTCATGTGTTTTATGTTTTGGTATTTTTGACAAAACATATTTTGGAATTAAATGACAAAAACATGGATATATAGTTGATTCATGTATATAGGATTATATCCATATACATCATGCCTAAATGTTGTTTAATATCATGTTTTTGTATTTGGAAGTGTTTTGGACAAAACGTATTTTCTATTAAAAAAATCCAAGTTTTTAGAAAATACAGTTTTCGTTTTTGGTAAAAATGATAAGACACAAAAATAGTTCATATTGATTGATATTTGAGCTAAACTTGTTACCACATGTTTATATATCAATGCAAAATGATAAAACTATTTTTGGTGATTTTTAGTAATGATAAAAGAATTTTTAAATATGTTTCTTACCCAGTTTTCTGGTCCGGGCTTCACCAGTCGACTAAGTCAACAGACCAAGTCGACTAGGAAGAAGTCGGTCGACCGGGCCGGTCGACCGACGTGCACAGATCTGTGCACGTTTGGAGACACTGGGACGGTCGACCGGACCGGTCGACCGGTCTGAGAGCAGAGCTCTCTGTTTGTTTCGACCGGGGGGTCGACCGGCAGCTGCGAACGGGCAAAAATTGACCGTTGGGCGGTTGACCTGACCGGTCGACCGGCAGTGTATTTCTGGCATTTCTGCTGCCAACGGCTATATTTTTCTGGGGTCTATAAATACCCCATTGGAAAGAGTTTTTCTCTAAGAATTTTTGTGCGAATTTTTCCTTACTCTCTGGTGTTTTCACAGCAATTAAAAGAAGTTTTTGGATTCAAATTGAACAATCTTTTTGGTGTTTTGTCAGGGTTTGGAAATTCAAAGAAAAGGTTTTTTGGAAAAAAAAGAGTTTGATTCATTTTCTATATCTTGGTTTCAGTTTTTCTCAAGGATTCTCTTTGTGATTTTTGATTTCCATCCCACTGGTTTTCTTCACACTTGAGCTAAAATCTACTATCTTTTCTATAGGATTTTTGTGTGGGAGAAAGAGATTGTTTGTGGTTGATATTGAACCACCAAGTTGTAAACCCTCTATACTTTGCTTTGTGCTTTTCCCTCTTGGGTTGAGGAGGTTGTTTGTGCAAGTGGTTTGTATCCCTCAAGTTGTGAGGTGATCCTTGCTTGGCTTTGTGCTAATCCCTCGGGTTGTGAGGTGATTGTTTGTAGGCTTGGAGTTGTACCTCAAGGAGAAGGTTGTGTTTGTAAGGAGAGGAGTTGGGTACTCCTTATATTGTGATTGCCCCAAATCCTCGGTGGAGGTTCCCTTTGTGGGAGTCCTTTGTGGACAAGCTAGTGGACTTAAAATCCTTCTGGGTGAAGGCGGGGATGTAGAGCTGGGTGCTCGAACCTCGAAACATATCTTGGTATTTGCGCTTGTTCATTGACTCTTACTCTCTCTCTCTTTACTTTGTGCCTTGCATCTATTCATATTGCTCATACATACTTATATGCTTGGCTTGGTTGTGTGCATCTCTTGTTGATATTGCAAATTAGTTTTTAATTCCGCATTGAGTTGACTAGATTAGCATAATCACCTATTCACCCCCCTCTAGGTGATCTTTCAATTGGTATCAGAGTTAGTGCTCCTGATATTTAGGTTTAACCACCTAGGAGTGAGATCTTGGTTTGCTAATCTTCATTTGCATTGCTCATTTGCACTCATTTAGTTTGCTCTCATGGATAGCCCTCCTATGTTTGACCATATTAGACTTGATGTTTGGAAGGCCAATATGAGTAGCCATTTGAAAAGACTAGGACATCTAGTTTATCAAGCCTCCACTATGGAATCATTCCCCAATAGTAGCAAGCATAAGAAGGCAAATGCATTAGCACTTAGGACACTTAGAGCATCTCTTAGTGAACATCTTTTACCGGTGTTTGATCGTTATGATTCGGCTTTTGCAGTTTGGAGCTTATTGACGTCTCCTGAGCTTCCAAGGATTATCAACAAGATGAGGAGATCTAAGAGAGAAAAGTCCGAAGAGCATTGCTTCATGGTCCAAGGGAAAAACTCCCTTGAGGTACAATCGGACACTCAATTAGATGATAGCTCTAGTTCCTATTGCCGTGATTGTTTTGAAGTTCAAACTTTAAATTTGGAACTTGCTCAAAAGCTTGAAAATTTATTAGAAAAACACAATCTTTTGAAAGAGGACAACCTTATTTTGAAAAATGAATTAAAGGATTTATGCTCTAATTTTGAATTGGTTTTGCAAGAGAAGGAAGAGATCACTAGTGAATGTGACTCACTAAGATCTCAACTAGACCTTACCCTTGATGAGATTGAGATTTTGAAAAATAAAAATGATTGCAATGATGTTGTGAAAAACAATGAGGTTTTATCTTCTAAATTGGATTTTGTTTTAAAAGATAACCTTGTTTTAAAAATAAAATTGATTCTATTACAAAAGAATTGGATTTGGTTTTAAAGAAAAATGAATCTTTAAAAATTGATATTGATTCTCATGTGTGCCATGCTAGTATAGCTTCTTCTTCTCGCACACCTATTGCATGCTCCACTTTGTCTTCCACTATTGAAAATGATATAAATATTTTGAAGAAAAGTGTTGAATGTTTGGGCTCCACTTTGAGCCAATGCACATTGAATCATACACGTTTGGAAACCTTGGTTCGCAAGAAACAAGGTCCATCTTTGCATGCTCACTCTTCACGGCATACACATGCTTTCCACGGTCACCACCATCGCACGTATGCTCATGTGTACACATGTACACATTGTGGCCGAAAAGGCCATCTTGCTAGATTTTATTATGATCGTATCTATCATGAAAATTTAGCAACTAATCTTGTTTGGGTTAGAAAGGATACTAACCCCCGTGGACCCACAAAGAAATGGGTACCAAAGACCACCTCTATACTTTTTGATGTAGGTGGGAGCTCTCGCAAAACGTGAGAGTGTTGGTGCCTTGGAGTGGATGCGTTCCGTGCCTAAAGAGAACCATTTGGATGCTTCACTCTCAAGGGGATTTGGTGGGAGGACCACCGTGGTTTGGAGAACTAGAGATGCACCTTCATCGGTTTTGGTATCATTCTCTAACTCCCGTTTTTATTATGCTTGTCTTTCATATTCACCAATTTATAGCATGTCATGGTTTATTGTTCATTATGCTTATGCCATGCTTATTAGAATAGTGCTATACATGTTTAGTTACTTGAGCACCCATGTTTTATATGAATCTATATTTAGTGTTCTCACCTTGTTTAAACTAACATGTATGCCCGAGATCTAATGCACATGCATATACATAATGATCATGTGGATGTTTATGATTTTTATTTTGTTGAATCATGTTTTATTGTTTCATGTTTAGTATGATATTTGCCATGTTTATTAGACTTATGCTTTACATGATTAGTTGTTGAAACACCCATGTTTAGTATGGACCCATATTTTGTATTTTAGCTAACATGTTAATCATAGATCTAATGCACATGTCTTTATCATGCTAATCATATGGTTGACTATGGCTTTTTTGTTTTAATAATTCATGTTTTGATAATTAACATGTATTGTAATAGCTAAACAATGGTGATGTGTTTTATGATTTCTGTTTTTGCCACATGTTTTGATGTTTATAGACTATTATGTATTTCATGATTCTAATAGCATGTGGATTTTCTTCATGATCATTTTTATGTCTTTCATGTTGATTTATAACCCGTTTTGTGCTTAATGATTTGATTACTTGTTTTGATGTTAGTTTTCATTAAGACTAGAATTTATACTTGCACATGTAGTAGGACACAAATAAATATTTATATATGTTTGGGCTTGATTGTTTATTTGTACCCATTAAATGTGCTAGTATAGCCTAGTTTTGATGATTCATGCATTTTAAACTTGTATTCCTATTTTTGGAGTTGTTTTATGTGTATGAGTTTTCATTTCATGTATATGTTTATTTTGCCAAACCTTAAGATATACATGTATACCCTTTGAGTCATTTGCCTTTCATGCAAATCTATATATATGGACTCAATTGTGTTTAGGGATATATATGTACACTTATTGTTTTGGCAATTCATACATATACCTTGAAATGAAAATTAATTGTGGTGAAAATTTAGTTTTTCTTGATTTCGTGTTTATTTGTTTAACTTCATGTATATGTCTATCTTATCCAAACTATTGATTATACATGTACATCCTTGAGCCACATGCCTTCATGCATATACTTTTGTGGACTCATTATGTTTAGGATATGTATGTATACTTTAGTTTGTACATGACATACATATGCCTTGAAGTTTAAATCATTTGGATGAAATTCATGTTTGCTAAGTGATTTCACATTTATAATGAATCTCTTGTTTTTAAGATGATTTCTATTGGTGATTTCACATCTTAGATGAACTTCATATTTTCAAGGAATTTCATATGAGCCTAATTGAATATTTTCATGTTGATATGTGTCACATTATACTTGTACACTCACTTTACTAGTTTACTCATGATTTGTTTTCATGAGACTATGATATGAGCTTTATGAATTTTGAGTGTTTAGTGATCATGTGATTTACATGTGTTTCATGAAAAACTATTTTGTTTTATTCCTTGCTTGAAGGACTTCGTACTAGTTTTAAAAAGCTTTTCCTATAACTAGTTCGTATTCTTCACTATGGTAGAGATTTTCAAACAAAGCTTATTTTCAAACCTATTTTTGAAAACCCCTACCATTGATGGGAGGATGGATGGGAGATCATGTTCATGCATACTTTATAATGAAAATCATTTAAAACTTGAACCATGATTGGGAGGTAGTTATATGAGATATACATTTGATATTATTGTTATTTTAATTGGTATCATTGAATTCTTTCAATTGGTATCGATCTTGACATTTCTTGTATACTCATATGTGTTTGTATGTATGTATGCTTCATTCCAAGAATATCAATTTCTATTGGTATCTATTTTTCATACATATATATGTTTTATTTGTGCTTATTATATCCCTATATCTTTAAGCACAAAATCTTGTTTATGCTAGTGCTTGAGCTTCAATTTTGTTTTAATTGATTATTTTTAAATTGGTATCAAGCCTACACATTTTTTTAGTTTGTATTTCATAAAGGGGGAGAAAATTTGATTTTGTCTTTCAATTGGTGATTTCTCAATTGGTATTTGATTCCCACTCCCTTATTTTATGATTGAAAATTTCAAATTGGTATCATATGTTTAAAATGAAAATGATTTACAATTGGTATCAAAATATGTGTGTTTAGACATTCAAGATTTATTATGTTGATTTTCAATTGGCATCAAGATGTTTCATGTGTTTTTGCTTGAAATTGGTATCAATATTTTGTTTGTTTCCTTTCAATTGGTATCAAAATGCTATTCTTTGACATATTTTCAATTGGTACCTTAATTGATTGTCACCCTTATTTGGTTTTGTTTTTGTTTTAGACAAAAAAAGGGGGAAAATATTATTTTTTGATTATTGATTCATTGTTTCGAATAAAAAAAAAGGGGAGAAATGTTTATTGATTTTTCTATTGATTTGGTTTTACTTTTACCCCTTATTAAAGATTGACTCTTTGTATTAAAAGGAAAGAAGATTTTGTTTTGTTTTGGTTTTTACCCCTTTGTTGATGATTGACAAAAAGGGGGAGAAGAATTTGGGTTTATATATGCATGTTTTTGTTTTGCATATATTAAGTTTAATTTAGTTTAATTTTAATTGGTATCTAAAGCATGTTTTGTGATTGGATGTTTTGTAATTGGTATCTAGAGTGTAATTGGTATCTAGAGCATGTTTTGTTTTAAATATTTCATTGGAATTAGTATCTAGAGCATGTTTTGTAATTGAACATTTCATTGGTATCTAGAACCCTTTATTGTTTATGCATAGATATGCATGTTTCATGTTTCATGTTTAAGAGCCTTCATTGCACATTCATTATGTTTATTTGGTTATGCATGAGTTAAGGGGGAGCTTCTTTGAAGCTTAACTTTAATCCATGCATATATAACTCCATGAGTTTTGTCATCATCAAAAAGGGGGAGATTGTTGGCCCAAAGGCCTTCCACTTTAGTTTTGATGATGATTAACTCATGCAGTTATGTGTACTAATAATCTTGTGAGTTTAGTTTCAGATCATTAATCAAGTTATTAGTTGGTGAAAGCTTCCACACATCTTTCACATGTTGATTCAAGAGCCCGAGCGTCAAAGATCACATATAGCACTTGCTCGATGGATCAAGGAGTTTTGGATCGAGTCGGCTTGGAGATTGCGCTCTACAAGAAGACTTCGGTACCATAATTTAGTTTTGTGTTTAGATCCAAATTGTAAAGATTAGAATAGTATGACAATGCTCAAGTTCACAACACACACGTTTCATGTTTTGAATATTGGTTTTTGGTTTTTTGGTTTTAGGTTTAACCGATCTTGGTTTTCATGAATAGATAGATCAAAACAAGTTTACATGGTTTAATGTATATATGATTTGTTCTATATACATACATGCTTTAATTTCCTAGACAAACTTAGTTTTGACTCACTTATCATGTGTTTTATGTTTTGGTATTTTTGACAAAACATATTTTGGAATTAAATGACAAAAACATGGATATATAGTTGATTCATGTATATAGGATTATATCCATATACATCATGCCTAAATGTTGTTTAATATCATGTTTTTGTATTTGGAAGTGTTTTGGACAAAACGTATTTTCTATTAAAAAAATCCAAGTTTTTAGAAAATACAGTTTTCGGTTTTTGGTAAAAATGATAAGATACAAAAATAGTTCATATTGATTGATATTTGAGCTAAACTTGTTACCACATGTTTATATATCAATGCAAAATGATAAAACTATTTTTGGTGATTTTTAGAAATGATAAAAGAATTTTTAAATATGTTTCTTACCCAGTTTTCTGGTCCGGGCTTCACCAGTCGACTAAGTCAACAGACCAAGTCGACTAGGAAGAAGTCGGTCGACCGGGCCGGTCGACCGACGTGCACAGATCTGTGCACGTTTGGAGACACTGGGACGGTCGACCGGTCTGAGAGCAGAGCTCTCTGTTTGTTTGGGTCGACCGGGGCGGTCGACCGGCAGCTGCGAACGGGCAAAAATTGACCGTTGGGCGGTCGACCGGACCGGTCGACCGGCAGTGTATTTCTGGCATTTCTGCTGCCAACGACTATATTTTTCTGGGGTCTATAAATACCCTATTGGAAAGAGTTTTTCTCTAAGAATTTTTGTGCGAATTTTTCCTTACTCTCTGGTGTTTTCACAGCAATTAAAAGAAGTTTTTGGATTCAAATTGAACAATCTTTTTGGTGTTTTTGCTAGGGTTTGGAAATTCAAAGAAAAGGGTTTTTGGGAAAAAAGAGTTTGATTCATCTTCTATATCTTGGTTTCAGTTTTTCCCAAGGATTCTCTTTGTGATTTTTGATTTCCATCCCACTGGTTTTCTCCACACTTGAGCTAAAATCTATTATCTTTTCTATAGGATTTTTGTGTGCGAGAAAGAGATTGTTTGTGGTTGTTATTGAACCACCAAGTTGTAAACCCTCTATACTTTGCTTTGTGCTTTTCCCTCTTGGTTGAGGAGGTTGTTTGTGCAAGTGGTTTGTATCCCTCAAGTTGTGAGGTGATCCTTGCTTGGCTTTGTGCTAGTCCCTCGGGTTGTGAGGTGATTGTTTGTAGGCTTGGAGTTGTGCCTCAAGGAGGAGGTTGTGTTTGTAAGGAGAGGAGTTGGGTACTCCTTGTATTGTGATTGCCCCAAATCCTCGGTGGAGGTTCCCTTTGTGGGAGTCCTTTGTGGACAAGCTAGTGGACTTAAAATCCTTCTGGGTGAAGGCGGGGATGTAGAGCTGGGTGCTCGAACCTCGAAACATATCTTGGTGTTTGCGCTTATTCACTGACTCTTACTCTCTCTCTCTCTCTCTTTTTACTTTGTGCCTTGTATCTATTCATATTGCTCATTCATACTTATATGCTTGGCTTGGTTGTGTGCATCTCTTGTTGATATTGCAAATTAGTTTTTAATTCCGCATTGAGTTGACTAGATTAGCATAATCACCTATTCACCCCCCTTCTAGGTGATCTTTCAATTACTATATCTCCAACATAATCATAGTCATTACAAACTACCTCCTCTTACAAAAATATATCTAACAAGAATAATACCTGCTTCATGTACATATCTCTATAGTTATGGGTATGTACAACAAAAATCTTTCAAGGTAATAACACGTAACTATATCTGTAACAAGTTTACTAGTAATGAAACTTCTCCTCAAACGCCCAAAGCTTAAGCTGGGCCTCTATCTCACCGCAACCTGAAAACATAATAATCTGTGGGAGGGTGAGCTCAACAGCTCAGTGAGGAGAGTAAAAAGGAGATTAAGAAAATGCTATACATGTCAAAGTAAAAGGTAACATGCTTTTTTTCAAATAACAAAACAAGTGTGGATAAGGAAAGAAAACAATGATATCACAGTAAATAGTCAACCCAAATAATCTCTATACTCTGTACTAAGCCTGACTCCTTCGGTTAATGATTCTATAGCTCAAATCTCTGAACTATATTTTACAGGGTTTATGATACATTGAATATTTTTTTAATGCCTTTATTTATTTCTGAATTCTTCTATGTATATGTACTTCATGTACCGTTCACAATGGTGCTCCAATCACAATAAGTTAATTCAATTACTGCATAAAACACAAACATACTATTATGTGTGTATATATATCGTATATCGTATCACACTTCAAGTGTTACATAGATACTCTCGTAAACATACACGCATCATATAATACTCTATTATCTCCTATAACACGGCAGAGTCTCACAATCCTACATCAAGGACAGCATACAACACTATGCTTTTAAATAAGCACATCTTTACTTCATAATATATGACCCATCTTATATCCCGTCTTCACACCTACTGTAACGGTCCCAGTCTTAAAAATTTTCATTTTCACAATCATCACTGATTATCCTTAATCCAAGCGTGGGACCCATCAAGATACAACACTTCGATTTCGGCTAACGTCAGCCTATTTATGGCTTCACAACATTTTCACTACTAGAGCATATATTTTCAAATCATTAATCTGACAATCCGGTAAATAACACATAGAAAACTCATTCACTGTTCCATAAACTCTATAATATTAACAAGATTCAGGTCAAGCACCTATTAATACAAGCATTTCAACATTTTACAAAAGTTTATGGAAAGCATCAACATAGGAGTTTTACATAGTGTTTCTTAAACAATATATACATATCAAAAGTATATGCCAAAAGGGTGAAAATATCTCCCGCTGCGACCTATCCCGTATATTACCATTAAGCAGTCCCTTTCCTTTATTCAAACCTGAAAGTGATTAATATAACAGAGTGAGCTCGACAGCTCAATGAGTAAAATAATAATCATATGCATGACCTTATGTATGTCTATTGGAATTTATTATAAAAGTAACAATTGTAATTTATACTATTTTTCGTATTTTTATGTATTTGCTGAAGTCCTGACCAAAACATAGTAATTGGTCCTATTAGTCGACTTCCCTTACTTATAGTCGACTAATACTATAATTAGTCGACTTAGCTTAAAGCTATAGTCAACTGAACTCTGTCCAAAAAGATATCCATTCTCTGTTGGCTGCCAGTGACTCAACTAGTCGACTACCCTATCTTGTATAGTCGACTACTTTTTGTTGGCCCAGAGGCCTTCCACTCTAGTTTTGATGATGATTAACTCATGTAGTTATGTTTACTAATAATCTTGTGATATTTAGTTTCAGATCTCTAATCAAGATATTAGTAGGTGATTAGCTTCAACAAGATGTTTTGGAAGCTTTCACATAGTGATTCAAGAGCCCGAGCGTCAAAGATCATATATAGCACTCGTTGGAGTCAAGCTCGGTGGATCACGGTTTGGATCGAGTCGACTTGAAGACGGAGTTCGTCAAGAAGACTTCGGTATATAGTGAAAAACACCTAGAGGGGGTGAATAGGTGTAATTGCTAATCTAACAATCTTTTTAAAACTAGGATGGGTGAATGATGCAACGATCTCTCAAAACAAGACTAAGAGCCGAATACCTCGTGAGAGGTTCTGAACTCCTTCCTCCTGATTCCCCTTGAATGGGTTAGAGGTGCGCAATGCAACCTTATTGTATGAGAATTGATCGAACAAAGAATGAATAATATGCAATGATGAAATGCACACAAGATATATCACAAGTATCACAAACTAGAAGCAATAGCACAAGGAAAGAAAACTAGATCTCAAGCAAGTAATTGAAAGCAATAGAGTGCAAGAGAAATTTAAAACAAAATGGACACAAAGCAATCGCAAACACAAGATGTTTGTTTCGAGGTTCGAGCCACCGCTCTACTCCCCGCCTTCACCTCCGTGGGTCTACCAAAGACCGAACACCGAGCTCCACCACTGACCTCTACCGAAGAGGTGTCTCCACAAGAACAAGATGAACACAAGTAACCAAAGTGGTCACAACAAGATCACTAAACTTCTTACAAACTCTCACTCTTTTACAACTTTCTTATAGATTGAGTAGGAAATTTTTGGCTCTAAGAAGTGTAGTGAGAAAACTCAGTTGTAGAGATGATTTTTGCTAGAGAACACAACTGAAAACAAGCTCAAGAAAGAATGGAAAATGGAGAGCTTAAAAATTTTTCTTCTCTTTTCAAACTTAGGTATTTTTCTTGGTGAAAATGCAAGAGGCTATACTCCTCTATTTATAGGGAGAAGAAAGGGTTAAAAACAATTTATTTTAGGTTTATTTGACCTGAAAAAGTTCTCCAAAACCTCAGAAAAAGTCTGCAAAAACAGATTAAGAAAACAGTTTTCAGAATTGCACAAAAGAGGAAAGAGCCGTTGGGCATTTGCAGGCCTGGCGGTCGACCGGTCCGGTCGACCGTCCGCTCAGCTGGCAAAGAGCCGTTGGGCTCCGGTCGACCCCAGGGTCGACCGTCCTCTAAAAGAAAAACACAATTTTCTACGGGCGGTCGACCCGGCGGTCGACCCAGAAAACCCGAGAGCAAGCTTGCAGACAGTCGGTCGACCCGGGCGGTCGGTCGACCCGGGCGGTCGGCCGACAGACATGCACAAGCGTGCATGTCCTGTGCAGGTGCCGGTCGACTGGGCCGGGCGGCCAGTCTAGCCTGAAACAGAAAAACAGCAGAATTCTAAACTTGGGAAATTTTGTAAAAATGTTTTGAAGTAAAGAAAACTAAGTAATATGCTGGAAAGAGTATACATACATGATCTAAACATGATATTCATTTTTGTAAAACTTAGGGTCATGTATATATATATATACTAAGGCATGAAACAAAAGTTTTGACCATGAAAACTTGAATACAAAATCGTGTGTGTGTGTATCCTAGAGCCAATTTTTCAAACTCAAACTTTAACAAACTATTTCTTACATTGGTTCTAAGGACTACAAGTTCTTCAAGTGGGCTTCTCCATATGATCTTGAAAACTTGATTCTTGAGCCCGAATTGAGGTGACTTGAGTCAAAACGCCTTCCTTTAGGGAAGAAACCTTCTAGTTTAATTAGAACCCTGAAACACACTAAAACAACAAGTATTATTAGTACAAATAAATAATATGTTTTGTAATCATCAAAACACACTAAAAACGGGTGATTGTAACCTTGGGCCAGCAATCTCCCCCTTTTTGATGATGACAAAACATATTGGTTATTTAAACAAAAATGGAGGAAGAGCTTGGAAGCTCCCCCTCAAATAATGCTATGTATAAAGAATGACTATGAAAAGGAAGATACATAAAGTATTGAAAACACAATAGTTTTTGTCAAAAACTCAAATAAACACTAAACAACAAACTTATTCTATTTAAACAACAAACTTATTCTTTTTCTCCCCCTTTTTGTCATACATCAAAAAGGGTCAAACAAAAACAACAAAATGTTTTAAGAATCTATAATGCAAACATTCAACTCACCACAAATAAAAGAGAATCTAGCATAATCTAATGGTTTAGTAAAAATATCGGCAAGTTGAAAATCGGTAGAAACATAATCAATATCAATATCACCTTTTTCATAATGGTCTCTAAGAAAGTGATACCTAATGTCAATGTGTTTGGTTTTACTATGTTGATTTGCATTCTTTGTCATGTGAATTGTACTAGTATTATCACAAAATATTTTAACATGATCAAAGTGTAAATCATAGTCAAGGAGAGTATGTTTCATCCAAAGAACTTGTGCACAACAAGCTCCGGCTACAACATACTCCGCCTCGGCGGTTGAGAGGGCTACCGAATTTTGCTTTTTGGAAGACCAAGATACAAGACAATTACCTAGGAATTAACATGTTCCACTTGTGTTCTTCCTATCTACCCTACAACCCGCATAGTCGGCATCTGAAAAACTCTTCATTTCAAATAGTCCGGTTTTCGGATACCACAAACCCATTTCAATAGTGCCCTTAAGGTATCTAATTATGCGTTTAACCGCAATTATATGAGATTCTTTAGGACAAGATTGAAAACGTGCACAAAGACAAACGGAAAACATAATATCCGGCCTACTAGCCGTCAAATATAATAAACTACCTATCATGCTACGATAAAGTTTAATGTCTACACTTTTACCTTGTTCATCCTTATCAAGCTTTGTGGTTGTTGCCATGGGAGTTTTGCTCACTTTAGATCCTTCAAGCCCGAACCTTTTGATTAATTCCTTTGTGTACTTGGCTTGATTGATGAAGATCACATCCTTCCTTTGCTTGATTTGGAGTCCAAGAAAATAGTTGAGTTCCCCCATCATAGACATTTCAAATTCTTCCTTCATGCATGATTCAAAAGCTTGGCAAAGAGATTCATTAGTAGAACCAAAAATAATGTCATCAACATAAATTTGCACAATAAGAATATCTTTTTCTACATGTTTTGTAAACAAAGTTGTGTCAATTTTACCTTTCTTAAAACCATTTGAATTAAAAATGAAGAAAGTCTTTCATACCAAGCCCTAGGGGCTTGTTTTAAACCATAAAGAGCTTTATCTAATTTAAACACAAAATTCGGATTTGTAGGATCAACAAACCCGGGGGGTTGTTCAACATACACTTCCTCTTCAATAAAACCATTTAGAAAAGCACTTTTAACATCCATTTGAAACAATTTAAAATCTTTATATGAGGCAAATGCTAGTGTCATCCGTATGGCTTCAAGCCGTGCTACGAGTGCAAAGGTTTCTTCAAAATCGATTCCATCGATTTGAGTGTAACCTTGGGCAACTAACCTAGCTTTATTCCTAACAACGTTACCCGATTCATCCAACTTGTTCTTAAAGATCCACTTAGTACCAATTGTTTGTCTATCGTGGGGCCTAGGAACAAGGTGCCAAACTTGCTTGCGCTCAAATTGATTGAGTTCCTCTTGCATGGCTAGCAACCAATATGAATCGCCCTCGGCTTCGAGGACGTTTTTGGGTTCAACATGAGAAATAAATGCATAATGTCCACAAAAATCATGAAGTTTAGAGCGAGTGGTTACCCCTTTAGATACTTCACCTATGACGAGGTCCTTGGGATGATGAGGATTGTATCTCCAATCCTTTGGAAGTTGTTGAGTAGGCTCCACTTCAATTGATTGAATTTCATTTCCTTGAGCCTCTTCTACTTTAGCTTCACTTCCTTCATCATCCTTTGGCTTGTCTCCTATAGTAGGTGTATCCTCCAAGGTCACTTTCTTCAAGCCTTCATCCAATGCATCTATTTCTACAACATTCTTAACAAACAAGTTAGATTCTTCAAACTTAACATGTATTGATTCCTCAATAGTCAAAGATGATCTATTGAAGATTCTATAAGCCTTGCTAGTGTTAGAATAACCAACAAAAATAGCCTCATAAGAGCTAGCATCAAATTTTCCTAAATTATCTTTTGTATTTAAAACAAAACATTTGCATCCAAAAACTTTAAAATATGAAACATTTGGTTTTCTAGAAAAGTACATTTCAAAAGAAGTTTTTAAAGTATTTTTACACAAGAAAACACGATTTGATATGTAGCATGATGTATTAACGGCCTCGGCCCACAAATAATGTGGTAGACCATATTCACTTAGTATTGTCCTAGCCATCTCTTGTAAAGTGCGATTTTTTCGTTCAACTACTCCATTTTGTTGTGGAGTTCTAGGATAAGAAAGTTCATGCGTAATTCCATGTTCTTCACAAAAAGTGATAAAGGGTAGGTTAATGAACTCACCTCCTCTATCACTTCTTATTCTTAAGATTGAAGTATCTTTTTCCTTTTCAACTCTTTTCTTAAAGGCTTGAAAATGTGAAAAGGCTTGATTTTTATGTTCCAAAAAGAAAACCCAAGTAAAACGTGAAAAGTCATCAACCAGAACAAATGCAAAACGATTCCCACTTAGACTTTTGGTTTGTGTAGGACCAAAAAGATCCATATGGATTAACTCCAAAGGACATGATGTCATGATTTCCTTAATTGACTTGAAAGAAGACTTAGTTTGTTTCCCAAATTGACATGCGTCACAAACTCGGTCCTTTTTAAAATTCAGACAAGGAATACCTTTCACCATTTTCTTTGTGTTTAACCTAGATATATGGTCAAAAGAAATGTGGCCTAATCTTCTATGCCACAACCAAGAGTCATCATCGAGGGCTTTTAAATAAGTAATATTGTAAGACATGTTAGACAAGTCAATCATGTACATATTGCTATCATGAAAACTGGAAAATATACATGTATTAGATTGTCTATCAAAAACTCTACAAGTTATGTTATCAAAAACAATATCAAAACCTTTATCACAAAGTTGACTAATACTCAAGAGATTATGCTTGAGTCCATAAACTAAAACAATATTTTCTATTAAAGGGGATGGACCAAGTTTAACATTACCAATGCCGATGATTTTACCCTTGGCATCATCTCCGAAGGTGACGGTGCCACCTTCATGGTATCTTGATAGGGTTGCAAAGTTATTGATGTCCTAAGTCATGTGCCTTGAGCAACCACTATCAAGATACCACAATCCTCTACGTCGTTGGGCCTTGGAAAGTACCTACATCATTTAACAAATTCATTGACTTTGGTACCCAAATTTTCTTGGGTCCTTGAAAGTTAGTGTTTCGAACCCAAACATTATGACGAGATGCATTTAGTCTATCATAGCAAAACTTAACTAAGTGACCTTTACGGCCACAATATGAACATGAAAACACCTTACCATACATGAATGCATGATGAGTGTGTGAAGTGTGAGCATGTTTTGGGGTTTGCCACGATGTAAAGGTTGTGTGGTATGAGCATGAGCATGAGCATGGAAAGCATTTTTCTTAGGGGCTTGTTTCTTAGGAAACATGGCCTCAATTTTCTTTTTATCAAACTCACAATTTTTCAAAATAATTCCTAATGAGTCTATTCTTTCTTTAAGCATGGTAATCTCATTAGAATCAACTAGTGGGGACTTGCCTTTATAAGAAATCTTGTACTTATCAAAATCTTTTTGAGTAGTAACTAAAGTAGAGAGCAAGTCATCTTTTTCTTTAGAAAGAGTAAATACTTGATGATTAAGAGACTCATTTTCCTTTTTCATTTTTAAATACTTTTTCTTTAGGAAATCATAATTATGTGATAATTCTACAAAAGCTTCTCCTAGTTCATCCATGGAAAGTTCATCATTAAGAGAAGTGGAAGGGGTTACCTTGTTTGTGCTTTCATTGGCCATGAAGCACATGTTGGCGGTGTCAATTTCCTCCTCGAATTCGCTCTCGGAATCCCATGTGGCCTTCAATGCTTTCTTCTTGTAAGGCTTCTTTGAGGTGGAGGGCTTTACTTTATCCGGGCACTCCGCAACAATGTGTCCCGGTCTTTGGCAATTGAAGCAAATTATCTTTCTTTCTTCTTTGCCTCCTTGCCATCTCCTTCTTCCTTAAAATTTAGCCTTGTTGTACATCCTCCGGACGTTCTTCACAAGAAGTGAGAGCTCTTCGTCATCTTCTTCTTCATCGTCTTCGTCGGAGTGTGTGGATTGACTTTTGAAGGCTATAGTCTTCTTTTTGGAAGGAGCCATGTCCTCCCTAGCTTTTCTCTCCATCTCATGGGTTTTGAGGTTCCCAATGAGACCTATTAGCTCCATCTCCTCCTTGTCATTGAGTTCCTTCAAGGTGGTTGCTTTGACTTCCCATGAAGGAGGAAGGGCCCGGATGATCTTCCTTACTCTTTGGTCATTGTCAATACCATCACCTAGAGAAGAAAGTCCATTAGTGATCTTTATAAATCTTGTAACCATATCATCTATGGTTTCATTTTCTTGCGTGCAAAAATTTTCATATTGGGACCGAAGAAGGTCTATCTTAGCCCTCTTCACTTGTGAGGTCCCTTCATGTGTAACTAGCAAATGTGTCCAAATTTCATATGCGGACTTGCAATGAATAACTCTAGCTATGTCATCATCATTGAGGGCTTGAAGTAGTGCATAGTGAGCCCTAGCATTGGCATTAAACTCCTTAGTCTCAATTTCGGACCAAGTAGATTCATCACCGGTGGGTGCGCTAAAGGGTTTGGTCACGGCCTTTGCAACTCGACTACCTAGAGATTGCAAGAAAACGGTCATCTTAACCTTCCATATGGGAAAGTTAAGTCCATCAAACTTAGGGGGTGTCTTAATACCATCGGCCATCTTTACTAAGTGAGAATGAATGAAATGATTAGCAATATTAGGATCTCTCTATGGTTGTTAAGCCAAGAGCCTAGAGTCCAAGCTCTGATACCAATTGAAAAACACCTAGAGGGGGGGTGAGTAGGTATAATTACTAATCTAACAATCTTTTTAAAACTAGGATGGATGAATGATGCAACAATCTCTCAAAACAAGACTAAGAGCCGAATACCTCATGAGAGGTTCTGAACTCCTTCCTCCTGATTCCCCTTGAATGGGTTAGAGGTGCGCAATGCAACCTTGTTGTATGAGAATTGATCGAACAAAGAATGAATAATATGCAATGATGAAATTCACACAAGATATATCACAAGTATCACAAACTAGAAGCAATAGCACAAGGAAAGAAAACTAGATCTCAAGCAAGTAATTGAAAGCAATAGAGTGCAAGAGAAATTTAAAACAAAATGCATACAAAGCAATCGCAAACACAAGATGTTTGTTTCGAGGTTCGAGCCACCGCTTTACTCCCCGCCTTCACCTCTGTGAAGGGTTTCCACTATCCACCGAGGACGCTTACAACGGTCTACCAAAGACCCGAGCACCGAGCTCCACCACTTACAATAACCTCTACCGAAGAGGTATCTCCACAAGAACAAGATGAACACAAGTAACCAAAGTGATCACAACAAGATCACTAAACTTCTTACAAACTCTCACTCTTTTACAACTTCCTTATAGATTGAGTAGGGAATTTTTGGCTCTAAGAAGTGTAGTGAGAAAACTCAGTTGTAGAGATGATTTTTGCTAGAGAACACAACTGAAAACAAGCTCAAGAAAGAATGAAAAATGGAGAGCTTAAAAACTTTTCTTCTCTTTTCAAACTTAGGTATTTTTCTTGGTGAAAATGCAAGAGGCTATACTCCTCTATTTATAGGGAAAAGAAAGGGTTAAAAACAATTTATTTTAGGTTTATTTGACCTGAAAAAGTTCTCCAAAACCTCAGAAAAAGTCTGCAAAAACAGATTAAGAAAACAATTTTCAGAATTGCACAAAAGAGGAAAGAGCCGTTGGGCTTTTGCAGGCCTGGCGGTCGACCGGTCCGGTCGACCGTCCGCTCAGCTGGCAAAGAGCCGCTGGGCTCCGGTCGACCCCAGGGTCGACCGTCCTCTAAAAGAAAAACACAGTTTTCTACGGGCGGTCGACCCGGCGGTCAACCCAGAAATCCCAAGAGCAAGCTTGCAGACAGTCGGTCGACCCGGGCGGTCGGCCGACAGACATGCACAAGCGTGCATGTCCTGTGCAGGTGCCGGTCGACCGGGCCGGTCGGCCGGTCTAGCCTGAAACAGAAAAACAGCAGAATTCTGAACTTGGGAAATTTTGTAAAAATGTTTTGAAGTAAAGAAAACTAAGTAATATGCTGGAAAGAGTATACATACATGATCTAAACATGATATTCATTTTTGTAAAACTTAGGGTCATGTATATATATATACTAAGGCATGAAACAAAAGTTTTGACCTTGAAAACTTGAATACAAAATCGTGTGTGTGTATCCTAGACCCAATTTTCTAAATTCAAACTTTAACAAACTATTTCTTACATTGGTTCTAAGGACTACAAGTTCTTCAAGTGGGCTTCTCCATATGATCTTGAAAACTTGATTCTTGAGCCCGAATTGAGGTGACTTGAGTCAAAACGCCTTCCTTTAGGGAAGAAACCTTCTAGTTTAATTAGAACCCTGAAACACACTAAAACAACAAGTATTATTAGTACAAATAACTAATATGTTTTGTAATCATCAAAACACACTAAAAACGGGTGATTGTAACCTTGGGCCAACATATAGTTTAGTTTGTGTTTTAGATCCATTGTTAAAGATTAGATAGTGTGATATGCTCAAGTTCACAACACACACACGTTTCATGTTTTGATATTGGTTTTTCGGTTTTGATTTAACCGATCTTGATTTTCATGAATAGATAGTATCAATACAAGTTTACATTGTTTAAATGTATATTAGATGTGTTCTATATACATATATGCTTCATCTTTTAAACAAACTTAGTTTGATATGTCTATTTCATGAGTTTGAGTTTTATGTTTTAACAAAACATATTTTTCGGAATTAATATCAAAAACATTGATAGATATATATATATATATATATATATATATATATATATATATATATATATATATATATATATATATATATATATATATATATATATATATATATATATATATATATGTTTTATGTATATTGGATTTCTATCCATATGCAACATGCTTCAACGTGTTTAAATATCATGTTTTTGTATTTGGATGAGTTTTGGACAAAACGTATTTTCAATTCAAAAATTCAAGTTTGAAAAATACGGATTTTGGTTTTCGGCAATATCTCCATAACACAAAAATGGTTCAAAAAGTTTGAAATTTGTGTTGAAATTTTTCACACAAGTTTGTATTTCAATGTATTATGCTAAAACTATTTTTGTGGATTTTTAGAGAATTTATGGGATTTTTTAGAAAGTAAAGAATCAAGTTTTTCAGTCCCTAAATGGTTTCTGCCAGGCTCTGGCGGTCGACCGGACGTGCACAAGAATGTGCACTTGGTCGGTCGACCGAGCGATCGACTGACTGAAAGCAACCCACTTTCGGGTTGCTCCGGTTGACCGGGCGGTCGACCGGCCAGAGAGCCGTTGCTCTCTGGTTCCGGGCCCGGTCGACCGGAAGCAGCAACGGTCAAATTTTGACCGTTGGTCGGTCGACCGGCCGGTCGACCGGATGGTCAAATCTGACCATATTTGCAGCCAACGGCTAGTTTTTCCAAATGGCTATAAAATGGGTTTTCTCTTAATAGTTTTCAACAAGTTTTTGGAGAGCTTATTTTCTGATCTTACTAGTGTTTTTGCAGCAATCAAAAAGAAGTTTTGGGCTCTAAAGTTTACATTCTATTTGGTGTTTTTCTAGGGTTTGGAAAATCAAAGAAAAGTGATTTTTGGGAAAAGTGTTTTTGATTCAACTCTTCATCTTTAATTCTAGTTTTTCCCAAGAATTTTCTTTGAGTATTTATTTTTCATTCCTTTGGTTTTTCTCACACTTGAGCTTATTATTCTATCCTCTCTATAGGATCATTGTTTGTGGGAAAAGAATTGGTTTGTGGTCTTTTGATCACCAAGTTGTAAACCCTTATCATTGCTTGGCTTTGTGCCTTTCCCTCTTAGTGTAGAGGAGATTGTGCAATTGGGTTGTATCCCTCAAGTGTGAGGTGATCCTTGTTTGACTTTGTGCTTATCCCTCAAGTTGTGAGGTGATTGATATTGGTGGCTTTGTGCCTTAGCCTCTAGTGAGAGGTTGTGTTTGTTAAGAGAGGAGTTGTGTACTCCCGGTTGTAGTTGCCCCAAATCCTCGGTGGAGGTTCCCTGTGTGGGAGTCATATGTGGACAAGTTAGTAGATTCGAAATCCTTCTGTGTGAAGGCGGGGACGTAGAGCTGGGTGCTCGAACCTCGAAACAAATCTCGTTGTTTGCGTTTGATCCATTGACTCTAACTCTCTCTCTCTCTCTCTTTATTTTGTACATTGATTCATATTGCTATATCATATACATGCTTGTGTGTTTGTGTGCCTCACTTGTGCTTAACCACGAGAGCTTCATATAGCACCTCAACTCTTATTCAGAGGAATCAAGAGGAGTTAGTCCAGAGCCCTTCATCGGGAATTCGGCTACACTCGTTGGTTGCATTAAGTGTTGTTGCAATTAAGTTTTTAATTTTCCGCATTTAGTTCATTAGATTAGCCTTATCACATATTCACCCCCCCTTCTAGGTGATTTCACTTTTGGTATTAGTCGACTTATAAGCCATCTATAGTCGACTATGTCTTGACCAAAAGAATATGTCTACTCTCTGTTTGTTGCCTGTAACTAAAGCTAGTCGACTGCCCTATTTTATATAGTCGACTAACCTCGGTACTAGTCGACTACCCTATCTTGTATATTCGACTAAGGGTGGTTTTCAGAGACTTACGTAACAGAATATAGGTGATTAATTAAGACAAGTGTTATACCTACCAGCTCCTGCTGGCCCCTTCCTTCGTTTAACAACACACAATATCATACCCCATCTTCATGCCTACCAGCTCCCGCTGGCCCCTTCCTTCGTAAGATATATATATACAAAACAACAACACCGTCTTCTCCCTCCCACCGGCTCTCGCCAGCCCCTTCCTTCAATGCATAAAATAACATGACATGCACACACAACATCACATACACATCAACTAACAAGGTAACATACACAATGTCAGTAGCGTTGTGATATAGTTTTTTCAATCACCAATCATGTGATTGATATGCATCACACAACCAAGTTCGTGTAAATATCCATTATATGCATGCATTCAGACATACATACCACTTACATTTATCATTCATTCAATGACGCATCAAAAATTAATTACATTCTCAATGCCCGTCCTAAGTCATATGATTAGTTCTGTTAACTAGTTATGATTCTTATTCACATATCAGGTATTTGGTGAATGAAATTGACTACGCTGCTAATCCGATCAGAATCTTAGTACGCTTTGAAGTTAATAATAGTCCACTAGATTCACACTTACACACATCATATATTTCAGTGGGAATTATTACTTAAAAACGAGGGTACATACTTCACTAGTCATCAAGCATATTAGTCGACAGTCATCATCAACAAGTTATCAATGGTATATGGTTATATGATATATCACAATTGAATATGTATATGTACTGTACAATTAGCTGTATCCATAGCAATTAGGTAATAATTATAGTCGGCATATATCGGTTAGATCATTGGTATATTAATTGATAATTGTAACCCAGTCCATGTTCATATCTATTTAGTATTCATACTTGAGCACAAACTAGCTCGTTGCCCTATGATCGAACACTCATATCATACAATTTAGAGATTTAGGGTTGACCGAGTTTGGACTAGCCAGTAGTGAAACCCATCACTGGATTTTCTGGTTTACTTACTTTATTTTCATAGATCCACGACATCCACAATTCAAAGTAGTCCATGTTCTTAGTTTAATATATATTACTCTAGAAGAGATACTGATTACCCAGTATTGGTGTAGCAACAATTATTATGGGCGGTTCAATATCGATATCCACGTGTGGAGTTTTGATTTTTGTTACCATCCCTAATAAAATTCATTTTCATGGTTCACGGTTAGTTACAGTTTTACTTATTATCACCTTATTTATCTCACAAATTTCTGAATTTCATTTGCAATAATTGATTATATCCGATTTTTGCTATATGGTAACTTGCCTCTTCGGGCTGTGATAAGTCCCTAATTAGTTTATACCAAAGCTAACATTAAAATAACAGATAATTATTACACCAAACAATTTACTTCTCTTCATGAGATACTTTCATTTAAGTTTCCTCTTACTATCACACCAAGATATATAGGTCAGAGATTAAATGTTTGGTTTGAAATATGCACTTAGTTTGCATTCAAGAGATTACCTGTTAGTAAGAAGTCTTAGACCAATATGCAGGATATATTTTACACCACAAAAATCAAGAAGTAGAACTTAAAAAGAAATCAACAACTTCTGTATAATTAACCTTCTCCTTCTGATCAGCACGGGATACTATGACATAAGCTGATATAATATCTATACACTTCAACCTTTTCCTAACTTGGAACCGATAAAAGGGTGAATGAATTACTTTCATCGGTGATATCCAAATAGATTTCTTAAATCTAGTCGACTCAATAGTAGAAAATAGTTAATTACCAATGATTTAACAATTTAAATCAGTATGTTATTAGAACATTTTATTCTCTCATTCAAAAGCAAATCATGAGTAAAGTAAAAATATTCATATAAATTGATGTCGAAAAGTTGACCCACTATATAGGGTGCTTCACCGTACCAGGCATCACTCCTATCCCTAAAGGAACATAATATTATTAGCACTGTGAAAGGTTTTTTCTAACAATTCCAAGGATCAATGACTTACATGTCTCAATATCAGGGACGAAACTAATCGGTTCGTCAACTCAATCAACTTGGCTATCCTCCTCAAGTTTTGAAACGTCCAATCTAATCCCTTTCACCTTCACCTCATCTCATCTACACATTAAAAATGTATAAAAAAAACTAGTTTTAGCTTGTGCACTAGGGCCCATCTTCATTCTACATCAAGAAGAATCAATTTCTGATTTATCTAGAAACTAGAAGTAACTAATGATTTGTACAAGCTATCCATATCCCATCAAAGACTATTCCTTATTAATTGTGTTTAGTGTCACTTAGTTTTTTAGGTACATGGTCCTTAGACATGAACTTGCTGCTTAAATATCTTTCATGGCTCAGTCTTTCTGTACAACTAATGATGTTTTTATAATAACTTTCATTTTACATATTGAAATAGAACATGGAAAAATTTATTAGAAACTAAACTTCACTACCTTTTCAACGATATATTACATGACATGTTTTATTTAACTAAACTGCTTTAAATATTCAGAAACTCATCAGCTGTGAATGAGTTCTGCAGCACAACAGTTTCAACCAACATGTAATGTTTCAGCCATAATTAAGATACATGTATCCAATAAGGACATGGTATGAATCGTTGGAAAGTAGACTTGATTGTCTTTCTAATGGTATATTATATGATACTATTTAACCCTAACACACTGATGAACTGAGCCCAATTTTATAGGTTATTTTGTTCAACAGATTTCTGCACCTATAGGGAAGATCCGCTATTTTATTCAAGTGAATGTTTTGTCCAGAATTTTATAAGAAAAATATGGGGGAAAACATAGATTGTAGATTCCTTTAAATGACACATGTTGATCATTACATGTTCATGGAAATTCCTTCGAACTTTCGGAGAAATACAAAATAGACTAAGATGATGAAGGATCTTCCTCACCTATAGATTTTCTCCTCTTCTACCATTATCGTATACTAGTGATTGTAAGAATAATAATCACTATACATACATAGAGCCATAATTAGTAGGTGATTTATATATAGATAGAATCATACATAAGACATCTTCAACTTAAAGCTATTAACATAATCACCTCTCATTATTAGTGTACAACCTAAGAGTCAAGATGAAATTTTGATCTTCATTCCAACACAAGATTACTAATGAAATAAAACCCATGAAAGTTTCATGGTTCATGAAAAACAAGAAATTAACTAGGGATAAAATTGAGTTCAATAATTGAGAAACCCCTTCATATACTCAAGAAAACTTTTATCAAATAATCTAGATCTAGGTGCAGCTGAAAATCAAATAAAAAAAAAATCTTGAATCAATATTTCAAGTTTACTCCCTCACCTATAGATCTATAAGAAGACCCGCTGCCCGCCACCGCCTTGAGTGCCGCCGGCACTACCGCGGTTCTGGCCGCGCTTGGCCGCGGCCCTGGCCGCGCGCCCCCTTCTTCGGCCGCTGCCTGCTTAAGGAGAGAGGGGAGAGAAAGAAGTTGGGGGAGGAAAGAGAGAGAGAGAGAGGGAGAGAGGATTTGAGAGAGAGAGAGAGATGTAGGGTTTTAGGAATTTGGGAGAGATGAAAGTGAGACTTATTTTAGCCCTAGAAAATGAAGGAGAAAGATGAGAAATTTCTCTCCTCCTTTTACCCAAAACCCCCTCAAATTTATTATTATACACATTCACAATCTCTCTCTCATCTCATCATGCCACCTATGCACACAAATTTCAAACAAAATCCTAGCCATCCATACACCCATCTCATGTATACCTACTGTAACACCCCAATTTTTAAAATCCCGAATTAATATTCAAATCCTTGATCTAAAGAGATTATACAGTTTATCAGCGGCAATTATTGAATTAGTTTGTATATATTGGAGGGAATTTGAAAGTGAAATATTGTTGCATAATTATGAATACAAGGATATGGATATTAATTGTATGTATACATGAATGTAGTGTATATGTATGTGTATAATGGTATTTCATGGAAAGATACAAATCAAATAATAATAAAAACAAATAAGTGAAAAATAAAGTTTTATTTGTTTCTATTATAATGAGTGGTGGAGATGAGAACTTGAAATTTGAAGAGTGAAGTGGAGGGTAGAGATTTTATTGGAATTGGTAATGGGTGAGGTGGCAATCAAATAGAATTTATGAAATATTTTATACTAATAAATAGCACCCTCTCTCTCTCTTCATTTCCTAAAAGAAAATTTCCTTATTTTTCCCCTTCTCTTCTCTGTTAGGATTTACAGAATCCTTCTTCCCCAAAATTGGAGTTTTCTCCTCAATCTCTCACCCTCAATCACTCACTCTCTCTCTCTCTCTCTCTCTCTCTCTCTCTCTCGCGGATCGGGGCGGCCCGAAGGGTCGGCCGGCCATGGGCGGCCAGCCATGGGCGCGGCGACCAGCCATGGGCCGCGGCCGGCCGGCGGAGCAAGGTGAGGGAGTTCCAAAGTTTTTTCTTCTTCTTTATTTTCTTGCAAATTTTGATGGTATATCCTTAGATCTCTCGGTAGATTGATTGATCTCAAATGAAAATTTATAAATTTGTTGTGATTATGATATTAGATTATGAGAAAGAGGATGGGAAATCCTTCGTCTATTTTGATATAATTTTTATATTTCCTTGACAAAAATAAAATAACTTCATGACCTAACTCATTTTATTCTGAATAGAGTAATCAAATAAGAGAACTATTAATTGTGATTCAATTTGGTGAATGGATTAAAGACATTTGAAACTAACCCAAAATTTGGGGACACTAGAAATGTGTGCAAATCTGTCCAGTTATTATGATCTGTAAATTCAGAGGGAGTTCGCCTAGGTATTATGAGTAATAGGTATCATATTATATGTCGTTAGAAAGATAATCAAGTCAGATTTCTAACGGTTCTGATATATGATGTGCCAATGAAAAACTCATTCCCTCTTTATAGGAATTAGGAAAAAAAACTTTGTAACTTACTTAGCCTTGAAATCAATTTTTCCCACATCACAATCATCAAAGATCATCTATTATCCTTTATCGTCTTGAAACTTCGTGAGTCTTTCTATGTAGTCTTGAGATTTATATATATATATATATAAATCATGTGTGATAGTTGCACAAGTTGCTCTTAATTGAAAGCAGTTTCTTACTCGAGTATCAGAATGCATGAAAGAATCTAGGTATTGAAATAAAGATCAGTAGTAAATTAGAATTTAATTTGTGAAATTGGATATTCAAAATATGATCCGTTCAAGGCGGATAGTTGAGATATATAATTGGAGCACTCCTTCCGATCTTTTAATCTAAATCACCAGTTGCAGTGAAATAAAATTATGGTTGTATAACACTTCTCTTTAAGTCTTTGACCTTACTTATATTAATTACAAGCAGTTTGACACTCCTGACTTCGGATTGTCGTAATGGTTTAGTATCTGGCCATGTTTCAAGATTTAGTGCACGTATCCATCTACCAATATTTCTGATATAATATATCATGTTTATAAATAAAGATGACTCCCTTTCTTTAGTATAGGATTTCTTATTTCAAACCTTATCACATTTTCTCTTCTTGTGGGCTTCTCCGTGATAAGGAGAAATTTAAAAAGTTTGCCTCTTGGTGACACGAACTTAAATTGATTATATGTACATGTAACAAACCTATGATGGATACAGTAAAGTGAGTCCTATAAACTATTCCTAACATTTCAGGTATCAAATCCTTGTATGACACTTGAACGATAGATATATAGAACTACGGTAGATTTAGATAAAATTAAGCTTCAACTAGAGAAGACAGCTAATTGGTATAACAACTGTGTAATTAAATTAGTATTTGAATATAATATAGTTAGTGAAGTATGATGATGATTCTATAAGAACGATACTCATAAATTAATGTGTCAGTTAATAATCATAAAATTTTTAGTAACATCGATAGTGGAATAGATTATCAATGAGTAGTGTGACACTAATCCGAAGTGTGTGTATATATATATATATATATATATATATATATATATATATATATATATATATATATATATATATATATGAGACACACAAGAATTGGATTAAGTAGTCGGTTACATCATTAAGGAGTATGGGCGTGGGGTGTGTGTATAGTACTTGTACATATACTCTTGTTTTACATCGTAGAACCATATATATATAGTCGATACCTTATTAATGATTGCTTATTGATTGTTATGCTGGATGACTAGTGGACTATTATTATTTTCAAGACATGCTAAGACTCTAATTACGAATAAGTAGTGTAGTCAATTTCATGCCCAAATATCCAATATGTGAATGAAGAATCATAACTAGTTAAAAGAACTAATCTTATAAAGAACGAGTATCGAGAATGTAACTGATGTGTCGTTAAATGAATGAGAAATGTAAGTAGTATGTATGTTTGAATGCGTGCATATATTTGTTAGTTACACGAACTTGACCATGTGTGACACATCAATGACATAATTGGTGAATGGAAAAAGTATATCACAACACAACATGCACTGTGTGTGTTACCTTGATAGCTGATGTGTATGTAATGTGTATGTGTCGTGTTATTCTTATGCATGCGAAGGAAGGGGCCGGCGGGAGCCGGTGGGAGGGGGAAGACGGTGTTGATGCTTTGTGTGTGTGTGTGTGTGTGTGTGTGTGTGTGTGTGTGTGTATATATATATATATATATATAATGAAGGAAGGGGCCAGCGGGAGCTGGTAGGTGTGAAGACGGGGTATGATATTGTGTGTGTTAAACGAAGGAAGGGGCCAGCGGGAGCTGGTAGGTGTGAAGACGGGGTATGATATTGTGTGTGTTAAACGAAGGAAGGGGCCAGCAGGAGCTGGTAGGTGTGAAGACGGGGTATGAGATGGGTCGTGTGTCATGAAATAAGATGTGCTTATTCAAATTGAATAGTGTTGTATGCTTGTCCTTTATGCATGACTGTGAAACTCTGGTTTATTAAGAAATAATGAAATATTATATGATGGGTGAAAGTGCAAGGGTTAATCCATGCAGTACTTGAATGGTGATATGATATACAACATATAAGTATATTTTATAATATATGTACTATCTGGGTTAACTTATTGTGATTGATGTACCGTCGTGTATAGTGTATATATTATGTATACATGAAATGAATCTAATAATAAAGTAAGTCACTAAAGTAAAGTATTCGATACAACTCATAACCTTATAAATCACAGTGCAGAGATTTAAATTGTAAAGTCATTGGTTGAAGGAGTCAAGTCATTTTGGCAAACTATAATGATAGTCGGGTCGACTGTTTAGGTTGGTATAATTATTTCTTTCTTTATTTCATTTTTGCCTCGCCATTTGAAGAAAAACATACTTCCTTTTATTTTGACATGTATCATATTCTTAATTTTTACTCTCCTCACAGAGCTGTTGAGCTCACCCCCTACAGATTATTATTTTTCAGGTTATGGTAAGGCGAAGGCTCAATTTAAGGTTTCAAGCGCTTCGTTGGATATTCTGTTATATAGAGCAGTTTTGGAGTTGTAATTGTATTTGTAAAACTTCATATTGTATATGTTTGTATGACCCGGGAAAGGAGAGAGACAGTGAATTGCAGTAAAAGTTTTCCTTGAATCGAATGAAAAGGATTACAACAACAACTGTTCCTTCCGGTTACAAGGGAGGGAGGATATTGAATCTTGAATCCCCCCTTTGTTTAAGGCTGGGTTCTTCGTGTGGCGATGGAGAGTGAATCTTGTTCTCCGTTGACCGGATGACCGTCCTTCAGGGATCTCCTCTTCGGCGGTAGAAAGAGTAACTCAGCTCCGTCTACCAAAACTAGTCGAGTTCTCTCTCTGTTGATGATCTCTCTGTTGTCCTCTACTCTTTCTCTTTTGATTGCCAAAAGTCCGACTTCTTCTTCATAGCGACGGGGCTATTTATAGAGGTCTTAGGGGTGAACGTGCCACCCCTAAAAGCGCTCCACAATGAGGGCCAACTTCCCCGCTACATGGGCGGTAACCACCCACGTGCCTGCTAAAGACACGCCACGATGGGAGCTGGTTTCCCTTACGTGTAGGCAGTGATTGGTCCCTTAACAAAGGCGGTTATAACTGAGACGCGGGTTTCAGGCCGACGAGCCTTGATGTTGAGACGCGGGTGTCGAGCCAACGCGCCTTGATGCTGAGACGCGGGTGTCAGACCGACGCGTCTTGATGCTGAGACGCGGGTGTCGAGCTGACGCGCCTTGATGCTGAGACGCGGGTGTCAGACCGACGCGTCTTGATGCTGAGACGCGGGTGTCGAGCCGACGCGCCTTGATGCTGAGACGCGGGTGTCGGGCCGACGCGTCTTGATGCTGAGACGCGGGTGTCAGGCTGACGCGCCTTGATGCTGAGACGCGGTTGATAGTCCCTCGCGTTTAGAGCTTGAAACTTTGCTTTTCAATGGCTTGTCCTCCAGTAACTTTTGGACAGCCTACAATGTTTACATTCTTATTGATGTTATTTATAGTATAAGTTAGATGGCTAAAATCTTGATGAGTTGGAGTTATAAATAATTTAGTGTTATATTGTGGATGCCGAGAAGGATGCTCTGAATGTCGAGAGGAGTACTCTCGAACATATGATTCTTTTGTTTTCATATAAGTAGGCGATGTCAAGCCAAAATTGTTATTGGAGAATAAGTAGGCCGTCATGAGCTGAAATATTATTATGATTGTATGGGCAGTTATTGACTTTGATTTACATGTTTGAATTGAGAATAAGTAGGCGGATGTTGGCCGAAATTATTGTGGATCGAATTGTATATTTAGGCATATCAATATTTACAAAAAAAGTGCAGCAAATTTTTTTAAAGATTGGAAGATGATTATGATAATCTATCAGTTTAAAAGAATGTTTATGTTAATTGAGGATCTATAAAAACTGGGACCGTTACACCTACCCTCTTCCACAAGTTATTCGGAATATATTATTATAGTATTTTTCTTGGTATTTATTTGTATTATCTTGTATTTACACAATATACCAACACATCCATGTAATGTATATATTTATACACACACATATATTCCATATCCATATATACATGCCAAAATATTCATACATCTATATTTGAAATTATTAAATATTTATGTCACTTCAGATTTCCCCATAATAAAAATTAAAATATAAATAAAAATTCTATTTTACACAAAACACGTTCAATCATCATCTTAAATAATTCTGTCTGATCACGTTAATCAAATATTAGGATATTAAATAGGATTTTAATGATCGGGGTGTTACACGTTTGTCCTGCTCAATCCGCTCACCACCGGTGAGGTGAGTCACGTCCTCTCGCAGGGCTTGTTTGGTTTGATGGAAGTGGGAGGAAAAGGTGTAAGTAGGAAATATGGATGAAAAATGTCGAAGTGTAGTGGGAATTTGAGATTTGTACAATTTCAATTTTTGGTATTTAGTTGCAATGTGAAAGTGTAAGTGAAAAAATATATTATATTTTCTGGTGTTTAATTAGTAATGTGAAAGTGAAAGTGAAAAAATTGACCACAAAATTGACCATAAAATAATATTAAATTAAAAATTAATTTTGAAGTGATGTTTTAAGACTGTAATTGAATTGCACGTGGGAATTACATGACATCAAAATTAACTGTTTTAAGCTGCAACTTATTATAAATGAAATTTACATGTCACAAAATTCACTGTAGTACCCTGAAAGTGTAAAAATTATAGTGTAAAAGGGAGGTGTAAAAGGGAAAAGAGAAAAAGAAAACGTGTTTTCTCATTTTCGATTCAAAACAAACAAGGAAAGTGGGAAATGAGTTTTCCCACTTCCCTATAACCAAACATGTCTGGTGGGCGTGTTTGGATTCATGGAAGTGGGAGGGAAATGGGAAGTAGGAAAACCCATTCTCACTTCTTTTGTGTTTTGAATCGGAAATGAGAAATGAGAAAATCTACTTTTTCTTTTTTATCTTTTCCCTTTTACACATCCCTTTTACACTACAATTTTCCCACTTTCAGGGCGCTACAGTTAATTTTGTGGTCATATAAACCTTATTTGTAATAAGTTGTAACTTAATGCATTAAATTTTGATGTCATATAAATCTCAATTGCAGTCCAATTGCACTTCAAAAATATTATTTCAGAATAAACATTTAATTTAAAATTATTTTATGACCAACTTTGGGGTAAACTTTTTCACTTTCACTTCCACATTACTAACTAAACATCGAAAAATACAATATACTTTTTCGCTTACACATTCACATTACAGCCAAACACCGAAAATGAAAATTGTACAAATCTCAATTTTCACAATACTTTCATATTTTCTATCATCATTTGTCACTTATACTTTTTCCTCCCACTTCCATCAAACCCCTATAATGAAGAAACGAGATGGACCACACTTCACCCAAAAATGAAAAAATTAATTTTATTCCCAAGCTTAACTTATTATTCCAAACTAATTCACTCTAAAAGAATGTTGGCCTTATTTGGCACAAGTATTAACGGCCATAATATTAATCAAAATTTGTGACATGTAAACCTCATATTCTGATTGGCTGAAGCCTGAAGGAGAATAAAAGAGAGAGAAAAAAAAAATATTCTCTTTTTAGATTTGGGGCCTCTCATCTTTTCTAAGTTTCTTCTTGGACTTTAAATACCCACAATTATTAGAATATTTTTTTTTTATTCTTTCTAAGTGTGAAATTAAAGCATACAATGTAAGTTAAAAAATATATAGTGCAGTTGTATTCAAATTGAATCACAACAATCTCAAAAATAGTGAACGATTATGATTATGAAAGAAGAAAATATGCAAATTTCACTTTTAACTACTTCTTTGTTTGTTTCTGGTCAGCAAAACGCCACGTCATCTCACTACTCATTTGGCACCATGGGCGAAGTGAGACTTTGTACCTCAATTGTAAATGGCTTGTTCTTGATTGAACTTTTGGTTTCAAAATTTGATGAAATTGAATATTTTGGATTGCTCAGCCTAAACAAAGGGCTTAAAGAGTAGATTATGGTTAATTTATAAAGCTAATCTAGATTAAAGATAAGTATAAACATTGATATTTTTGTCATTTTGTCTGATTAATATACGTCTTTTATACGATTTATTTTACTACTCGATCTAACTCGGTGCTAAAGAGGTGAGACTGGATTGTGGGAAGTGTATTTCCAATCTGCATTGTTGAAAGGAAGGATAAGGGTGGAAATTTAGAAGAAACAAGTTTTGTTTAAGGTTTGAAATATCATCCGATACTAATACGACTGGTTAATATTATTAAGAACTGAGACGAAACAGTTGATATTTATGGATTTTGCCAATTCTGATACCATAAACCTACAGGAGGATACAGATACTGAGATATCAAACCTTGATATGTTTGTTTTGATGTTTGCCTTGAATGGAGAAACTTACATGATAAGTCTATATTGGGCTGCCAAATTTAATATGATTTGCATGATTAAGAATCCTTTCCAATGATGTAAGAGAATTAATAGTCAAGGTTCATGGCACAGCATGAAGTGTTAATGATTCCAAGCATGCTTCATTGTCTTGATCTACAAAATTAAAGTTAAGCATCGATTTTTTTTTTTTGATAGTCAGAAGTATTACAAAGCTAAAAACAAAGAAAAAAAACAAAAGATAACAGAAAGATACAAGGCGATCAAGTAATCCCCTCGAAGAGGGGATCAATTTCACGCATAATTTCCTTGTCGTGATCGGTCAAGTCTTCAAGCGGTCCATCAAAATCAGAAAGAGCAGTTAGAAACGAAAAGGATGATGAAGAACTACTCTTCTTCTTGTTCTTTCCCAACTTGATCCTAGATTTAGCAATTGCAGACCGATGACATCTCGATGGATCCACAATCTCTCTTTCTTTACTTTTCTTCTTCCAAAACTTCTTGAGTGGAACATGCTCCAGGTCATCATTGTCCGGAGTCGAATCACAGGTGCCCTGAGCTAACATCCTCTGAAGGCGTCCATATCAGCAGCATTGGGTTGCAGTGTCGTTGCCGAAATAACCGTTGTATCTTCGTTAATGGGGTGTTGGGCCTCAAATAGACCAGCTCCCATTTGCACTCCAATTTTTGAGGGCCAGATGGAGTGATGGCCCGTTGGGTCAGCCCACAAGCCCTCGTAGACCCATCTGAGTCTGCAACGCTCATAGGTTGAGGGCCATATGCTCCCGAAGGCCCGAGAGTATCACCAAAGCCCAATGGCTCCAAAAAACCTCGACCTGGTCCCACATAACCGTTCTCACTGTTGGCCCAAAGGCCATTATCCCGGTTATTTTGATGATAGCAAAACGTATTTAGTTATGTATTTAATAATCTTGTTTAAAAGTATTTCAGGTTCAAGAAACAGATTTTGACGACTCCGCTAAAAGACTCACACTTTTGGAGTTTGCCCAACATTTGCATTCCCAAGCTAAAGCACATAGGAAGCTTCGGAATTTGCGTTGAAGAAAAGTTCAAGAAGAAGATCAAGACTTGCTAAAGAATCCAAGATTTGTTTTTGTCTATTTTGTTTTTTTAGAATTTTTGTCAAAACTAAATAGTAGAAGTAGAGATATGGGATATCACACACACATTTTCTAGAGTGATTTTTGGCTTCAAAAATACTTTCTATTTTCATTTCCAAACTTACTTTTAGATGAACTTATCTCTTTTGGAAATACGATTTTAGAAAGACTAGTTTTTGGAAAAACATTTCATGGGAAATCAAGTTTTTATCAAAAGAATTTTTACCAAGAATTTTACCTTGTTAGTAGTATGACACATGCTCATACTCTATGATTTTTCAAGACCAAAACATTTTATCCAAGACCCAAAACCAAATCCAAAATTGTCCAGGTCCTGTAAATTCTGATTTTTCAGAAATTCACAGTGACCGGTCGACCGGCAGTCGACCGGGACTCGACCGAACATGCACAATTGTGCATGTGCGTATCAGTCGACCGGGAGTCGACCGATACTCGACCGGCCTAAACCTGCTGCTCTCTGGATATTGCCAGTCGACCGACCCGGTCGACCGGTGAGCCCCAACGGTCGGATTTTCGACCGTTGGCGGTCGACCGACCCGGTCGACCGGTAGTCTGTCAAAAGTTCTGACAGACTCAACAGCTATTTTTCTGACTCTTTGACTTTAGGGATTTGTCTCCAACGAATCTCTTGAGCATTTTTGACCCCTATAAATAGGTGGTCACTTCATATGAAATGACTAATGATTTTAGAGCTATCAAGTGAAATTTTACAAGAGTTGTGAAAATTTTTCAAAGTTCATTTTAGAAAAGATTTTTCTCTCCAAAGCCTAAATTCATACACCTTACTTGGAGCCTATTCCTCTACTTCTCTCTAGTTTTGCACTACACAATCCCATACTCTAACTCTCCTATTTGGTTCTAGGATTGTGCTTAGTGAGCTCTTTTGTAAAGTGGTCAAGTGTGATCACTTCCATTGTAATTGAGTGAAGTTGTAGAGGCATCGGCCTCAAGGCGAGCTAGTGAGCTCAAGGTGGTGAAGTGTCATCACGGGAGACGGACAAGTGTTGTCCTTGTATTGTTGATCCGTGGGATCCTCAATAGTGGAAATCCTTCAAGTGTGAAGGCGGGGACGTAGAGCGTGGCTCGAACCTCGGAAACATATCGGCGTGTTTGCGTTTGCTCAAATTCTTCTAACTCTATCTCTTTAATTACTTGCACCTTTACCTTGTTTAATTCTTGCAAGTATTTGTATTATGATAATTGTTAGAGTTAAATTTTAAATTCCGCATAATTGCCATTATCATATAGCCATCACCTATTCACCCCCCTCTAGGTGATTTCAATTGGTATCAGAGCCTAACCCTAGATTTGGTTTAACCACCTTAGGGAGATCCTTCATTTGGCATATATTTGCTTGTTGTTGTTTGTTGCATTTTACTTGCTTGTGCATTCATGGCATCCATGGACTTTTCTAGCATTAAATCCCCTCCCAAATTTGATGGCTTGAACTTTCCTATTTGGAAAGTCAAGATGAACTTGTTTTTGAAATCCTTAGGTGTTCGGGTAGCTAGGGCCATTACAAAGACTTCATTGAACCAACTAGTGATGAGAGCACATGGTCCGAGGATACTTCAAAGACTATGAAGCAAATGCTAGGGCACAATATGCACTAACACAAGCACTTAATGAAGATGACCTTGCACGCATCATTAATTGTAAATCGGCATATGAAGTTTGGAACATGCTTGTTGTGACTCATGAGGGAACGTCACAAGTCAAGAGAGCAAAAGTTGACTTGTTACGTTCTCAATATGAGAATTTTTACATGATTGATAATGAGAGCATTGATGACATGCTCACTCGCTTTACAAAGATAACTAATGCTCTTTCTTCCTTAGGCGACAAGATTGACAATGATCAAAAGATAAGGAGGTGATCCGAGCTCTCCCAAAGCTTGGGAAGTTAAGGCGACAACCCTCAAAGAGCTAAATGACAAAGAGGAGATGGACTTCTCCGCTTCATCGGCAATCTCAAAACACATGAGATGGAGATGAAGGTACGAGAAGAAAGGGAGGCACCCAAGAAGAAATCAATAGCCTTCAAAGCCGCTCCAACAATTCAAGACGAGGATGATTCATCGGACGAGTGCGATGAAGACTTCGCCATGCTCATCCGGAAGGTGGGCAAGATGTTTTACAAAAAGGGAAGACAAAGCAATTTCCGGCGAGGGAAACCTCAAGGGAGATTTGAAAGAAAAAGAGAGGAGCCGGTCCTTGCTTCCATTGCAAGAAGATCGGTCACCTCATTGCCGATTGCCCCGCACTCCAAGCGACCACATCCAAGAACGGGCAAAGAAAGAAGAAAGCAATGGTGGCTACTTGGGATGACACGGAGTCGGAATCCGAAGAGGAAGTCGACGCCGCGCACATGTGTTTCATGGCACATGGGGAGGATGCACCAAAGGTAACTCTAGAAAACTCTTTAGATGAGGATGAGTTAACTATGGATGAGCTTGCACATTTTTTGAAGAATTGCAAAATAGGTATGAGATTTCCCAATCTCAAAATAAGAAATTAAAAGAGAAAATGAAGCTTTAAAATATAAAGTTGAAATAGTTGTTAAAGAAAAGGATGTTTTATCTAGCTCTTTTGGAAAATTGAAAAATGATTTTGATAACTATAAACTTGCAAATAAGGTAAAACCCCATAGTTTCAATTGATAAACATGATTTTGTTGAGATCCAAAAACGTGTTGAAGCTTTGGACTCAAATTTAAAAAGTTATGCTTTTGATTTGAAAAAGATTGCATCTAAATTTCCTAAGGGAATACCCCAAGGGAAACATGCATCTCATACACATACACATGCACGAAAACATGCGCACACACATAAGCATGCATACATATATAGTAGTGGTAGAATTTATGTTTGCACTCATTGTGGCCGCAAAGGCCATTTAGAAAAGTTTTGTTATGCTAAAAATAATATTAATAATAAATATGTTTGGGTTCGCCCCGGTACTAACCCCAAAGGACCCTCAAAGATTTGGGTACCAAAAGATCCTCCAAATGTAGGTGATACAGGTGGATCTACTTCCTCCAAGACTTAGGGGGAGACGGTGCCCGGGTGGTAGATGCAACTAAGCTCACAAGTTCAAATCTAGCTTGCATCGCTATCGTGGAGGCACATATTTTGGAGATTGCCCTTAAATTGGTAATATCTCCATTTTAAAATAGTTGTTGATTTTTGGTAATGTATACATATGTATAGAATTGATAGTTTGCTTTGTATTCCATTGATACATGCCTATATAGAACTACTTTTCTATCATGTTGTGTACATGCCTTGCGTTAATGTTCATATCTTGTATTTTTATGCCTTATGTTATACTTGTCCACATGTCCATGTTGTTTGAGAATGTATCTATATGTATATACTATTTTTCAAAGGTATAAATTAATAATCAAAATTTCTTGTTTAAACAAATACCTTAAAGATGGCAATTGCGCACCTCAACTCATTCAAGAGGAATCAAGAGGATGAAGTTCAGAACCCGTCACTGGGTATTCGGCTTCAACATCTTTAAATCTTTGTTTAAATTTGTAAAATAAAATTAAAACATTTTGTGTGAAATTTTTGTTGATATGATCACTAAAAGAAGATTTTTAAAACTGGTTGTTGTATCCCTGTATGTTATAATATATCATATTTTATTTGTTATAATTTTCTTATTTTTTTTTCTGGATCAGAATCTGGTAGCAGTTTTTCAGTCAAAGCCGGTCGACCGGCCCCTAACCCCAGTCGACCGACTCTGCCTGAAGAAAAAAAAAATTTTTTTTGTGCTACCGGTCGACTGCTTCATTGGACCAGTCGACCGATCCGAGTGCGTGACTCTCTGTATCTTTTCGGTCGACCGGCCCTTAACCCCAGTCGACCGATCGTCGAATTCTGGCCTATATTTGACTTTTTCTTCACTGTTTCTCTCACTCTCTCACTTTTCCTCTCAGCGAACCGCAGGAGCTCCCCCCTCTCAAAATTCCCAAACTTCAAATCCGTTCACCTGATCTTAAATTCCTTCAAAACCCATTTCATATTCCTCTTCCTACTTCAGATCTAGAATCTCAAGCCGATCCGTCCAACAGATCTTCAGGAATTTCAGATTCTCAGTTAGGGTTTCAACATTTTCACAAGGTAAAAATTCGGATTTTTTCATCTGTTCTTCCTTTCTAGCTTAAATATATCACTTCTTTTGTCTTCATATTAGGTTGATTAATCATCTAGATCGTGCCTTTACCTGCAAAAACCCTAAAAATTTGATTTTTATCATGCCTCCTAAAAGACATCGTTCTGAGAAGGGAAAGGGCATTGCCCAATCCTCATCTCAAGCCCCTAGGACTGATCCCTTGTTGCGTAACGATCTTGCCTCTGACCGTTACACACATCTAGCCCCTAGGAACACTATTTCGGGTAGGTTTGTGGCCATCCATGATTTTGAACATCTTGATATCCCCCACATACTCCGTACCAACAATCTTGTGGATTTTCTCTCCATCAGGGAGAAGGTTTACACTTCCTTGGTTCCCTATTTCTATGCCAATTTGAATTTAGTGGGAACCGGATCATCTCCCGTGTGATGGGTAGGGACATAAATATTTCCCTAGGTCAGTTTGCTAGGATCCTTCATCTTCCACTGATGGAATAGATGTTTATTCTCATGACCTACATGATTTTTCTGAATATCCGGAGGGTGAGTCTTCGCTCACCGCATCCACTCTCATTCACCGGAATGACGATCCCGATTTGGTAAGGAATGAGATTGTGAGTCAGTATTCCCTCCAATCTCAGGTCCTTGCTAAGATTATCTTTCATAATATCGTGCCTAAATCCGGTGAATTCAGTCATGCTCGAGGTCCTGTTCCCCTGATTATCTATTGCCTCCTTAAAGGCATTAGGATAAATTTCCCTCGAGTGATCGCTTCTCACATGAGTTGTGATCAGATTCGCACTGCTGGTAGGACTGCCTTATGGCATGCTCATTACCCTCTTCTCAGGGCTTTAGATTTTGATCTCTCTGGTCAAGCCCCTTCAAAACCCTCATCTGATATCAATGCTGCTGCTTTGAAGATGATGGAAGCTCAGTTGCGTCGACACGCAGCTGTGCAACCACCACCTGTTCCTGCAGCTGATCCAGCTCCAGCTCCACCTCCTGTTTTTCCTGCTCCTGAGTTTCAGGGTGCTTCTGCTTCTGAGGTCCGCTCAATGATCGAGGCTCATCAGGCCTGGGTCGGAGAGCAAGTCTCTGCACTTCGTGCAGATATGGATTCTCGTGCTGCTTGGATGCTGTTTTTCGGGCGGAGGTCCGAAACGACTTGTCTTATATGGCTGAATCCATGAGATTTGTGGATGTTCAGTTTCAGTCTCTGTTCACAAAATTGGACATAGTCGTTCCTGATGGAACTCCGGTGCTCGTCGACTCCCTGCTGCTGGTCCTCCTTTCCCTCCCAGAGCTCGCGTCTCTATTCCACCACCGCGCCCCAGAGTTGATGCCTTGGATACAGAGGAGGTAGATTCCTCTTCTTCCTCAGATGATGGTGATGACCAGACGATGGCCGAGGGCTCTGATGATGACGAGGAGGAGGATGACGAGGCGACTGAGTGATGCTGATGAGTGACCTCCCCTTTATTGATGATGTCAAAAAGGGGGAGAGTTATTTGGAGAGAGAGATTTTGTTATGACTCTTTTGTTATTTTGTTATGTACTTGACTTATTTTGTTGTGTTGGACACCTTTTATTTCTGTGTTGTGGACATGTATCTTTTGTGGTATGTATTTATGTCATGTATGAGACTTATTTCCTTATCTATGATATGACATGAGTAGTTGATATGTTGTGATTGGCATGGATGTGTGATGTTTATTTTTTTATCACTATGCCTGAGTATGATTTTTATATATGCTTGTGTTGAGGGGGAGCTTCATTTGAAGACTCTACCCAAAATATCTTGTGATAACTACATATGTTTTGCCATCATCAAAAAGGGGGAGATTGTTGGCCCAAAGGCCATTATCCCGATTATTTTGATGATAGCAAAACGTATTTAGTTATGTATTTAATAATCTTGTTTAAAAGTATTTCAGGTTCAAGAAACAGATTTTGACGACTCCGCTAAAAGACTCACACTTTTGGAGTTTGCCCAACATTTGCATTCCCAAGCTAAAGCACATAGGAAGCTTCGGAATTTGCGTTGAAGAAAAGTTCAAGAAGAAGATCAAGACTTGCTAAAGAATCCAAGATTTGTTTTTGTCTATTTTGTTTTTTTAGAATTTTTGTCAAAACTAAATAGTAGAAGTAGAGATATGGGATATCACACACACATTTTCTAGAGTGATTTTTGGCTTCAAAAATACTTTCTATTTTCATTTCCAAACTTACTTTTAGATGAACTTATCTCTTTTGAAATACGATTTTAGAAAGACTAGTTTTTGGAAAAACATTTCATGGGAAATCAAGTTTTTATCAAAAGAATTTTTACCAAGAATTTTACCTTGTTAGTAGTATGACACATGCTCATACTCTATGATTTTTCAAGACCAAAACATTTTATCCAAGACCCAAAACCAAATCCAAAATTGTCCAGGTCCTGTAAATTCTGATTTTTCAGAAATTCACAGTGACCGGTCGACCGGCAGTCGACCGGGACTCGACCGAACATGCACAATTGTGCATGTGCGTATCAGTCGACCGGGAGTCGACCGATACTCGACCGGCCTAAACCTGCTGCTCTCTGGATATTGCCAGTCGACCGACCCGGTCGACCGGTGAGCCCCAACGGTCGGATTTTCGACCGTTGGCGGTCGACCGACCCGGTCGACCGGTAGTCTGTCAAAAGTTCTGACAGACTCAACAGCTATTTTTCTGACTCTTTGACTTTAGGGATTTGTCTCCAACGAATCTCTTGAGCAGTTTTTGACCCCTATAAATAGGTGGTCACTTCATATGAAATGACTAATGATTTTAGAGCTATCAAGTGAAATTTTACAAGAGTTGTGAAAATTTTTCAAAGTTCATTTTAGAAAAGATTTTTCTCTCCAAAGCCTAAATTTCATACACCTTACTTGGAGCCTATTCCTCTACTTCTCTCTAGTTTTGCACTACACAATCCCATACTCTAACTCTCCTATTTGGTTCTAGGATTGTGCTTAGTGAGCTCTTTTGTAAAGTGGTCAAGTGTGATCACTTCCATTGTAATTGAGTGAAGTTGTAGAGGCATCGGCCTCAAGGCGAGCTAGTGAGCTCAAGGTGGTGAAGTGTCATCACGGGAGACGGACAAGTGTTGTCCTTGTATTGTTGATCCGGTGGGATCCTCAATAGTGGAAATCCTTCAAGTGTGAAGGCGGGGACGTAGAGCGTTGGCTCGAACCTCGGAAACATATCGGCGTGTTTGCGTTTGCTCAAATTCTTCTAACTCTATCTCTTTAATTACTTGCACCTTTACCTTGTTTAATTCTTGCAAGTATTTGTATTATGATAATTGTTAGAGTTAAATTTTAAATTCCGCATAATTGCCATTATCATATAGCCATCACCTATTCACCCCCCCTCTAGGTGATTTCACTCACGTGCCGAGAGAGAAGCATGAGAGGCACGTGCCTGAGAACGTGACAAAGAGGAAGCAAAAGGACCAATTTCAGCACGTGAGGAGGCACGTGAGGCAGAAGGGCCGTGTTCGCTGGAGTTCGTCAACTGCCTAGGGTTGTGGCCACGCCGACGAACATGAATCCAGGCCATAGGAGCTGGCTTGTCATCATCGGCAACCACAGGGGCGTCAACAGGTGCCATGGCTACATTCCCATCCAAAGATGAAGACCTATTGGGTTGAGAAGAAGACAGATTATTAGTCGGAGAGGGCGGAGGAGACTTGCAATCAATCGAACGGTGACCGATACAGCCACCACAGCGAGGACAAAAAAGATGAATATGTTTGTATTCGAAGCGTTGCCAGAAGACAGGGGCATCAATGCCTTCGAACACGACATCAGTGCCTGGAACAAGCGGTCTGCCGAAGTCTACGTCAACAGCAACCCGAGCATACCGTCGTTAAGCATCGATTACTGATGTTACGCAAACTTATGCAACATACCAACACAAAGGGATACAGTGTGTATCAATTATTGATTTACACAAAGAAAACATACGTATTGATATGTACAACCCTGCGACATGGCGATCTAAATAGAATATTTATGTTGCCGACATTTTGTACAGGAAACTAGAAACAGTCATGCATAGGCTGAGATGTGGGAATTTAACAGGACCATGTGGGATGCCCATATCAACTTGTATTCATTCATTCAGCCATTAAATTTCACAAGTCACACAACAGACCAACATGGGCTACTTCATATCTTTTTGAAGTTTGTCTACTCTCTCATGTGCATCTCTCTCAACCCGAGGCCAAATGGGATCCGATCAGTGTGAAAGCTAGAAGATCACACTGGGGAGATCGAATTGAACTGTGTGAACAGAGTCTGAGGGCTTTCAGGCAAGGGTGGAATTATTCGAGAAGCAATGAAAGGAAAGAAGAGAGAGAGAGGAGTTTGAATTTAAGAGGAGGAATTGGTCAGGCCAACAGAAGACCCTGAATGTGGAATTGGCATGTGCTGGTTGTTTCTGATGTTTGTCATGTATCTGGAAAAAAAAAATGATAATAATTATGGGAAAAAAAAAGTAATTATGTCCAACATTATCCCACAAAACATTGCAATCTTCAATTCTCAGCAATCCACCAAAACCCTAAGAGTTATGCTATCTCGCGATGATCAATGTTCGTATCAAACTATTCGATATAGTTCACTCGTTAATACGAATATACTGAGTCAGATTCTAACAAAGAAAAAGAAATACGATCAATCTAGAAAAAACTACATGTTGCATCCTCGACCAGTTTCAGAACCCAATCATGCATATGGTTGACAATGTCCCGTCATCGACAAACTGACTCTTTAAGCATATTCTACAGATAATGATACAAACATTATAATGATATTGTCACTTTAACAGACATACCCTGGAACTCAGTGAAGAATAAAGGTAGAGGAATTTGCATTCAGATTAATCAGAACAGGAATGTGAGAACATGATTTCTAAGGACTCCACAGTTGCAGTCTACAATCATTACAATACAATACATCATTGCATGCATGCCCCTAAAAACATAAGAATGGCTTGATTACCTTTGCGCAGCCCGTAGTAATGATTCTGCTTGAGATCCAAGAATGGGATTGCACTCGTAAGCCGACATAATACACCAGGGATGAGAAATGCTGCCAGCCAACAAAATAATGATAAACAGTCAGCTTCTTAAAAAGAAAGATAACTTGCACTTGCAGCAAAGAACTAAAGGCAAATCCCCAGGACTCGGGGATGGTTCTACAGATTGACAAGCAGAAATGCTCTTGATCAACAAACAGCAAGACTACAATCTTAGTTCCAATAGGAAAAACAAAACATGATTTAACTACATATAGTTCCATATAAAATGGAAGTCTCGAGTCAGATTGGGAATTCAACCAACAATATGAAGAGCAGTTTACTAATGTAAATGTCAGCAAGATTTTTCACCCACTCTGCTCAATATCGATATAATACGTCGTGGGAGGAGCATATGCAGGAGTCAAGCTTGCAGGATACACTGCTTCACGGTTTGGAATCGGCTCCCTGAACACAGCCTCCCTGCACAGAGCCTCCAGGGATGCAGGCTCCCTGTACAGAGCTTCCCGGGACATGACCTCCAGGGGCACAGGCTCTCTGTACACGCTATATGGATCACGATATTCAAGAGGCTCATGGTAATAGTAACCATCCGCTGGCCGGACATATCCATAGGGTACAGGGGGAAGTGGTGGAGGAGGCAATGCTAATAACCGAGGTGGAGGAGATGCATAAGCTTCTCTTGTTGCATAAAAGTCCTGGCCCTTGGAATGCTGTCACCCCGCCTAACTCTTTCATGGCGAGCTCTCTTGTGGTCCCACGAAATGTCGTCGTCCCGCCCAACTCTTTCACGATGTGCTCTCTCCTGGTTCCTCAGAATGCTGTCGTCCCACCCAACTCTTTCACGGCGTGATCTCTTCCAAGCCATTGGAATGCTGTCGTCCTGCCTAACTCTTTCATGACGGGTCTCTTTTGGTCCCTCAAAATGCTGTCATCCAACCTAACTCTTTCACTGTGAGATGTCTTCCGGACCCGAGAAGAGGAAGTCTGCTCCGGTTCTGCTCTGATAACTTCCCCAGAGCTCTTCTTTCTAGGAGTCTTGCCTACACTCTGGAAGAGCTTACACAGGTTCCTCACCTATTATATGAAACATATACACTATGCCTCATTGACATTCTGAAACAAAGACACAATCACCCGTCACCTGTTCTGGAGATAGTTCACAATTGAACTTTTTCTTCCCATAGTAGTTTCCTTTGATAGCAGCTTTGAACTTTTCTTCTGGCAAGGGCAAACAATCTTTGAGCAGAGTGAAACGAACCTGCAAGTTTTATAAACCGTCAGAATATGCGGTGTCAATCTCATGTTCAGCCAAGCATAGAATAACATTGATACGAAAAATCTTTTGTCAAAAGAAAACTTAAACGATGATGATCATAATAGAAGGACGGGTGAGAGCTACGAGGGTTCATATCCAAAAGACAAGGCTAACACTCAAGCATTAATTTTAAACAAACATACACAAAACTGTCTGTTGGAAAGAGAGAGTTTACTGATGGGGAAGTTGATAAGGATCGTCGAGGGGTCGTCAAGTGATCGCCGAGGAAGTCGATGACGAAGACGAAGGAAAACAGCAGCAGAAAACAAGCCAACAGCAGCAGGTGCAGATTGGTCGGTCGACCGGCCCGGTCGACCGACATGCACAACATGCACAGGGTCCAGAGGCGGTCGACAGGCCGGTCGACCGAAATACCCTGATTGCAGGAACCAAACTCTCTGTTGTTTTGGGTCGACCGACCGGTCGACCGGAGAGGAGGTCGGTTGGTTGACCGGCCGGTCGACCGACAGTCGGGTTTGGGCAGAAATCTGCTGTTCCGAAAATCTGGGTATTTAAGGGCTGCTATTGTTTTCTAGGGTTTGTATCTTGTAGAAGATCCTTGAGAAGGAAAAGGCTGGAGCTCTCTTGCATTCAAAGATGCTGCTAGCCATTGTAATCTTCTTGACTTCTTCCATAGAAATTAAATCTCTCTCTGATTGCCCCGAGGACGTAGGCATTGAGGCCGAACCTCGTTAAATCGTGTGTTGTGATTTGTGTCTTCTTCTTGTGTTATTTGGGTGTTCTTTGTGCTTGGAGATTTGTGAGATTCTCTGTTGGTTGTTGTCATCGGCGCACGCAACAAGTGGTATCAGAGCAATCCAGGTTACGCTTGGGATTTCTGAGGATTCGGAGGGCTCGAGATCTGATCCGGTGGAGATCGTGTGTCGATCTCAGATCAGAGGTATTGGTGTTCGTGGGATCGTGTGTCGATCTCAGGAGGACGCTAGAAAGGGCTCGTGGAATCTGTGTTGAAGTAGATCAGAAGTGAAACTCGATCTAGGGTTTCAAGGGAAAAGTAAAAAAAAATCTGATTTTATCTTAGTAGAGATCTATTTCAAGTGGTTGTTCTTCCGCATAGATAGAGAATCAGGGAAAATCTCAATGGCAGAAGAAATTGCATCTGTTAAGACAATGAACTCTCACCCAAGGATTGAAGTTGTTAAGTTCAATAGCACTAATAACTTCGGTATGTGGAGATGCGAGGTTATGGATGCACTGAATGCATCGAACCTCGAAGACACTCTTATTGGAGAGGAAGAAGAACACGACCACTGATGAAGAGTGGGCGAAGATGAATTGGTCGGCATGTGGCTTGATACGTTCATGCTTGTCGCAAGACATCAAATATCTTGCACAACATGAGACGTCGGCAAAGAAGCTGTGGGATACCCTTGCAAAGAAATACCTGACCAAGAGTGTTGAGTCAAGGTTACAGCTTAAGAGTAAGCTGTATAGTTTTCGAATGAAGAAGGGGAGCACAGTAAATGAGCACATCAACCGATATACAAAGCTCCTTACAGACTTGGTAAACGTGGATGTCACTATAGATGAGGAAGATAAGGCGATCATCTTTTTGAACTCACTCCCGGCAGAGGAGTATGAGACATTCACTCTGACCTTCATCAATGGAAGGCAGACCTTGAATTATGATGAGGTGTCGTCTGCACTGTCGAGTTATGAGACGAGGAAGAAGGAGCGGCATCCTTCACAGTCAAGCTCATCGGCGGAGGCACTGGAAGTAAGGGGCAGGAGTTCATCGTGGAAGGGCAGGGAGGTTAGAGGAAGATCGAAGTCCAGGCCGGGCTTCAGAAATCTGAAGAGGAATCAGTGTGCATTGTGTAAGGAACTAGGACACTGGAAAGCAGAATGCCCAAAGGCCAAAGGTAAGAAGGTGGAGTCAAAAACCGAGGCGAATCTCGCACAGGCGGATGGATCGGATGATGACTCTTCAGTGTTCTCTCTCTCGGTTACTACCCCTACTGTTTGTAACTCAGATAGTGCTGAGTGGATCTTGGATAGCGGAGCCACCTATCATGTGTGCCCGAACAGGGCCTGGTTTTCTACCTTTGAGAAGATGGATGGATGTTACACGGTCATGGGGGATGACCATCCGTGTAATATAGAAGGGATGGGTACAGTCCGCATCAAGATGTATGATGGGATAGTTCGAGAGTTGAAGGAGGTGAGGTATGTACCTCAGCTCAAAAGGAATCTCATCTCAGTTGGCACTTTGGAAGCATCGGGCATGGTGATATCTGTTCGAGATGGCGATCTCAGGATGATCAAAGGCACGATGGTAGTGATGAAGGGCGTCCGCCGAAGCAACCTCTACTACTTGAAGGGTAGTACGATTACAGATCAGGTGGAGACTTCTAGTTCCTCAGATGATGGTGGCCCAGAGGTATGGCAGGGAAAGGTCGGACAGGAAGAAGAGAAGTCTTTGCGAGCTCCTGCAAAGACGGAAATGGAAGGTGCTGCTACCTGCAAGTTAGAAGGTGGACACAGCGTTCTGGACAAAAAGAAGGTGAGATTCAGCACCAGTACTCACCACAATGAAGGTCTTCTTGATTGTGTTCACGTGTGCATATGGGGACCTGCTAAGACGGCATCGCTTGGAGGTCACAGGTACTTTGTCTCATTAATTGATGATTCATCTAGGCAGGTTTGGATATATCCCATGAGACAAAGGGGTGAAGCCCTAGATGTGTTGATGAAGTGGAGAGGAAAAATGGAGAGGCAGATAGGTAGGAAGATAAAGGAGCTTCATATTGGTAATGTTGGAAAGGACATGTACCAGTTCCTACGATTTGGCCAGAACACAGGTATTGCAACTCACTTTACAACAGGTACAGATGGGTTGGCTAAGGATGTAGTCCGTTCCTTGCTGGAGGAGGTTCGGAAGTTATTGTCTAATGCAGGATTGGACAGGTCGTTTTGGGCTGAGGCGACAGAGTATGCTAGCCATCTCATGAACAGATCGACTGCGATAGGAGGTAAAGCTCCATTGGATATTTGGTCTGGGAAAGCTGCTCAAGGTCATTGTTTGCTGCGGGAGTTTGGAAGTCCGGCCTACTTCAGTGCCAAGGATGGCAAGGTGAATCCGCGAGCAAAGAGGTTTGTTTATTTGGGCGTCAAGAGAAACAGCTACAGGTTGTGGGACCCCGAAGACAAGAAGATCGTGATGAGCAGGAATGTCACTTTTGGAGAGACTTCAGGGTTGAAGTCCATCGTCTCTCAGCAGGTGGAGAGGACGAAGACCAAGGTTGGATCGCAGCGGGTAGAGGTTGATGCTACTCCATCATCTCCAGTTGGTTCGGCATTAGAGGAGATTTCACCGGATGTGACACCAGGTGGAGATCATGAAGCCAAGGTTGATGCTGAACAGGGTGACGACATTGCTGAGGATGTCGAGTTGTTTGCAGCCATTGGAACCAAGGTAAAACCACGCTCGTGGTTAAAGAAGCATGAATCTCAAGCTTGTGATCGTGACAAGCTGAAGTTGAAGGCCGTTGTTCTCCATGATGGTCGGGAAGAGGTTCATATGACTCGGTCAGACAGGTTCACTGCTGCAAATAGAGGTGTAAGTGCTTGAGCTTGATGAAGCTCATTTAGATGAACTATGGTTGGCTTGATCCTTTTGGGCAAAGGTACGTAGGCAGCCGTAAAGGCGCAGCCATTTGGTGATACAACTCTTATGGAGCTATTTGAGTTCTCGAGAAGCTGTTATGGATCTTCACGTAGAGGTGAAGAGTTGTGGCTGATGGAACTTCACGTAGAGGTGGAGGGGCTTCACGTAGAGGTGAAGTGTTATGGCCAGTTGGACTTCACGTAGAGGTGAGGTGTTGTGATCTCGATGAACAGGTTAAATCTTCCGGAGAGAAGATGTTGTGCTTACATAAGGAGTGGTGTGCATCCAGTTGAAGCCGATGACTGTTTAGTGGGCTCTACGCAGACTTGGTTGGACCGTCAGTGGAAGACAGGAAGACTAGATAGAGCTGGTTAGTTGGAGAGTCAGTGTTGGCTCGTGAGGAAGTCTTCGTGAGGTCGTGAAGTTGCGGAGTAGAAGCCATGTTGGTAATCGGCATGTATGAAAATTCTCCTAAGGTGAAGACCAAGGGAAGGCATGTACGATGTTTTCCAGTGAATAGCTGAGCTAAAGATTCCAAGCCGAGATCGTGTGTCGATTTCGCCGAGATCGTGTGTCGATTTCGTCCGGTGCGCGCAAGCCGAGATCGTGTGTCGATTTCGCCGAGATCGTGTGTCGATTTCGCCAGGTGATAGACTGGGGTAGCGTTGGAGATCGGCTCAGATTTTAGGAAAAATCTTCGCCGAGGTGGAGAATTGTTGGAAAGAGAGTTTACTGATGGGGAAGTTGATAAGGATCGTCGAGGGGTCGTCGAGTGATCGCCGAGGAAGTCGATGACAAAGACGAAGGAAAACAGCAGCAGAAAACAAGCCAACAGCAGCAGGTGCAGATTGGTCGGTCGACCGGCCCGGTCGACCGACATGCACAACATGCACAGGGTCCAGAGGCGGTCGACAGGCCGGTCGACCGAAATACCCTGACTGCAGGAACCAAACTCTCTGTTGTTTTGGGTCGACCGACCGGTCGACTGGAGAGGAGGTCGGTTGACCGGCCGGTCGACCGACAGTCGGGTTTGGGCGGAAATCTGCTGTTCCGAAAATCTGGGTATTTAAGGGCTGCTATTGTTTTCTATGGTTTGTATCTTGTAGAAGATCCTTGAGAAGGAAAAGGCTGGCGCTCTCTTGCATTCAAAGAGGCTGCTAGCCATTGTAATCTTCTTCCATAGAAATTAAATCTCTCTCTGATTGCCCCGAGGACGTAGGCGTTGAGGCTGAACCTCGTTAAATCGTGTGTTTGTGATTTGTGTCTTCTTCTTGTGTTATTTGGGTGTTCTTTGTGCTTGGAGATTTGTGAGATTCTCTGTTGGTTGTTGTCATCGGCGCACGCAACACTGTCAACAAGAAGAAAGGAATAGGTGAACAAGAGAAACAAAATACATAAGCAAATAAAACCTGATTACAAATAGTTAGTCAGTCCTTTACATTTTCCCGAAGAGGAACCGAAAAGAGTTTGAAATATTCATTTCCTTTTGGCCCCGTAACTATGCAGCTATTCGGCTATGCTGCTAGAGTCTGTGGGAGGTAATTGTTACCAACATCGTAGCAACTCTTCTGAGTTCTGACAACCCAAATTTGCAAGCTTTCTACTTGACCTAGTAGTGCTCCTTTTGTCAACTGTTCTGTGGATTGAGACATTTGTCTTTTTCTTTTTTTTTGGTTTCAGCAACATCTACTAACGAAAATACGCCTAATCCTCTAGTTGCACTACCAAAAAAAAGAAAATCTATTCATTACACCGTGCTTTTTGCTAGCATGTTTTGCCTGCTCTCTGTTCTTTTCCATTGCACGCAATAGATGAACAAATGTCAACAATGCGCATAAGCAAATCAACAGAGATTCATCTAGCCTTCCAGTTCTTGTTTGGCTTAATTCAACAGCCACTGACAAAGCACAATTCCCTGCGCTTTCAGGAGTTAAAAAGAAGAATCCCATAGAACCTTTTTCAAATTCTAAGGAATAACAATATGAAAGATGGAAATGAAGGTGCATGAGTATGTAGCCTAACCTGGGAAGGAAATGCTGACTTGAATGCCTTGGGTTCAATATTATAACCCCCAGAATCAGCAGCTCTGTAGATTCCATACATCAGCTTGAGATCAATGTCAAATAGAAACAATCTCATACCCTTGTAAACTTTTGCTACCATCTCCTTTTTGCTTGCAGGAAGCCCAAAGACTTTGTAGCGGAAACAGTCATTCTTAGTCTTAGCATTGCACATGAAAATCAATCCCACGCCATCAGCCATCTTCGAGTCCTTCTCAGCAGCCGAAGTCTCTTTTTTATCAGCGTCGTTTGATTTACTGGCATCGTTCACAGCATGGGCAGCTGCCTTCCTCCTGGCCTTCTTATTGGGCGCATTTTCTCCTTTACCATTTTCTTTGGCCTCTCCAGTCGCATCTCTTTCTTCAACCTCTTCACCTTCAGGAACATCAGTTGCCAAAGATTCTTCATTTCCATCATTTTTTGTGTCTTCAGCCATCTTCGAGTCCTTCTCAGTAGCTGAAGTCCATTGCTTATCCACGTCACTTGATTTATTGGCATTATTGGCAGCAGCAGCAGCTGGCTTCTTCTTTCTCCTCCTCATCCTTTTGGTCCTCTTATTGGGTGCATTTTCTCCTTTACCATTATCTTTGGTCTCTGCAGTCACATCTCTTTCCACAACCTTTTCACCTTCAGAAACATCAGTTGCCAAAGATTCTTCTTTTCCATCTTCTTTGGTCTCTTCTTCCCCATCTCCAGTTACATCTCTTTCCTCAACCTCTTCACCTTCAGGAATATCAGTGGCCGAAGATCTTTGGCCACTTCTTCCTTATCTCCTTCAGACTCATCAAGAGCATCAGCTGGCTCCTCTATTTTGTCTCCATGCTCAGACTGACCAAGACCGTCTTCGCTCTCTTCTACGTCGCCTACTTCATCAGGCTCATCAATACCATCTTCACTCTCTTCAATCTCATCTACTTCCTCAGATGCATCGGGACCATTATTGGTCTCTTCTTTATTGCCTACTTCTTCGGACTTATTAAGAACCGTGGTCATTGCTGCTGCTTCGATTTACACTGATTCAGAAAGAGCAGATTCAGCAATCATATCATTGCCAGAGACCACCTCCACCTGTGATGGAACATTAGAAGCAGCAATTGCTGCCTTGGCGTTTTATTTTTGCCATGCTCGCTAAGGTACCAAGAGGCAATCAATGTGAAAGAAAGATTAGTGAGATTACATACTAAATTCATCAACTACACGTGAAAAGAGCTGTGACATACATGTCAGAAAAAAAATTGAACTGATTAAATTCATAGAATATGATGTCGATATGATGTAAAAGCACGGAAGCAACTAAAAAATGAAGCACCAAATAATATCACAAGAAATTGTTTTGCATTCAGTTTCCCTATTAGTTGTACTCTTAACCGACTCGATGAAAATTTTCTTACACATGTCCAGAAAATTCCTAACAGAAACCAAAAAAGAAACAAAAATCTATAAATAACATAACATAAAACAATAAATATATATTCTGACATGAATACATGGTTTTCTTGAGTACTAAAGAAAACATTTCACAAATATATAATGAACATAAAGGGATTCACATTAGGTCAGGTTTTAGAGACTCTAAACAAGATATCTAATATTTATGACTCATTTAACCAGTGAAAAATTGTAAAGGCCAACATCAAGATGATCATTCCAGGTCAAACTGTTTCTCAGGCACAGTCTGTTTATGTTAAAGGACAATGATAGTTCTACCCTTGATAGCAGTTAATCATGAGACAAGGACATGAAGTGAGAAGGTCACCATGACATGACAACAAAAAGCCATGCATAAATAACTTGTTGAAATTATAAGCATATAAGAAATATGCATAGGTTTTATAAATTGAGGAAGAAAAGAAGTATCAGAAGTTCAACAACACGTCAGAACTAAGCAATTAGCATGGAAGAAATCATAGAAGACACTCAATTTTCATATATAATGCAGTTCAATAAACCAGCATTTGAGCCAGCATCACATGTGTCCTACTTGTGTCAAGCATTTCTTGTTTCTTTGTTTTAAGTGGGAACATGTAGGAGAAATTCATGCATACATGTCTTGTCCAATACAGTTTCTGAAATCACCGGGGGGGGGGGGGTTGAATAGGTGACTAGCTAATCTAATGATGAATTAATGCGGAATTAAAACTATTTATGCAAACTAAAAACTATTTGCTAAACACACAAGGTATAACACAAGAGTGTAGCCGAATTCCCGGTGAAGGGCTCTGGACTATCTCCTCAAGATTCCTCTAGATAAGAGTTGAGGTGCCGCTATGACTCTCTTGGTTGAAAGCCGCTATGACTCTCTTGATTGAAAACAAGTGTGAGCAAACATTCCTAAGCATATAACAATACAAGCACAAGTATATCAAGCAAGTAATGAATATGAACAATAAGAGCATGCAAGATATAAACACAAGTGAGAGATAGAGAGAGCAATCGCAAACACGGGAGATTTGTTTCGAGGTTCGAGCACCCTTGCTCTATGTCCCCGCCTTCAACACTATGAAGGATTTCCATTTAAATCGATCCCACCGGATCACTCGATGCCGCAACACCTACAAGTTCACACTAGAACTCCTTAGACTCACTAGTCCCTCTCTTGTTCCCGCAAGAACTACACAGGCAAGCACACTAGCTTACCGAGGCCGCACCTCTACACCGAGCTCTCACTAGAACTCGAAACAACACGAACCCGCAAGTCCGCCTCCTCAAATACAAAGTAGAACACTTTGGTGATCACAACACTTTGATCACCTAAAACACTCTTACAACAAAGATCCCTATAGGATTGATATAGCAATGGATAGCTCAAGTATGTGTGAGAAAACTAGGATTGATTTGATGGTGAAAAACTCAAGAAAACTCTTTTTCAAAACAATCTTGAAAAACTCTCCTTTTGATATGGAAGTATTTGGCTCTAAAACAAGTGGAGATAAACACTTAAAAGTGTAGGAAAAATTATCTTGAAAACTCACTTAAAATCTTGTAGAAAACAGTCCAAGGGAACTCCAATTTATAGGCTCCCAAAATATGGCCGTTGGAGGCCAACTCAGCAGGATCCCCTGCCGCCCGGTCGACTGGCCAACGGTCAGATTTCTGACCGTTGTGCCATCGGTCGACCAGCCTGTCGACTGAGGCCTGGATACAAAGAGAAGAAGCTTTCTGCCGGTCGACCGGGGCTAGATCCAGAGAGCAGAGCTCTCTGGCAGTCGACCGGGTTGGTCGACCGGCCCTCCAGCCAAACAAGGCTGTGCACGTTTGTGCACATCGGTCGACCGCCCGGACGATCGACCTCTGGCTCGGTCGACCGTGCGGTCGGCCGGCAGAAGGCCAGAACCTCGGTTTTAGGGATTTAAAACTTGGTCTTTTTACCTTCAATAAAATCTCATAAATTCTCATAAATTCTATAAAAATAAATTCATTGATATACTTTGATATACAAACATGTTTGATTAAAAATCAAAACATATTACAAATATTTTGAACTTTTTTTGTAATATAGAAGTTTTGCCTAAAACAAAAACCTGTACTTTTTCAAAATGATTTTTTCAAAACTTTTTCAAATACAAAAACAAGATATTTTAAACACTTTTAAAGCTTAGTGTGTATGGATATGATCCACTACACATATGATGAAATATCTATGTTTTTGACAATAAGCTCTAAAATAAATTTTGATAAGACACATGTATATTTTGAATCTTAAAAACCAAACCGGTATTTTCCAAAACGAAAACTCTTTTATGAAAACACAAATAAATCTTGTGTGTGAGTGTATATGAACTTGAGCAATCCACCAACTAATCTATCCTTTACATTTTATCTAAAAACAAAATCTTAACACTTACAAACTAGACACGAGTCTTCTTGGAAAACTTTTCTTGAAGGTCTTCTTCTTCTTGACTTGGTTCAGACCTTGATCCAATGAGCTAGACTCCTCTTGAGTACTTGATGCAATCTTGATGCGCGAGCTCTTGAATCAACACGTGCTAACTCCAAAACTTTGACTTTAAATTCTTTGTTGAAGCTAAACACCAACTAAGATCTTTATCAAATATCTGATACTAATTAAACACAAGATCATTAGTACTATAAATACATGAGTTAATCATCATCAAAACTGATGGGCCTTCGGGCCAACAGTTTCGGCTAAACAATTGCTTGGGAACTCGAATTACATACTAATTAGGGTTTAAAAAATATGATGGTCATAACACGAAAACCACCCATATGGAAACTGGGACCTTAATTATGTTCGTGGATAGATAATCATTTAGTAAGAAATCCATGGCCATTTTATAAGGTCATGTGATGTTAAAAACTGATGCCACGTGTCGTCTAACGTTAGGTTCTGACCTCGGGTTAAACTTGACTAGCATCCCCACTTCAATTATCAAAATTCAATATCTTCACTGGCATGCCTAACATATCTTGGACCCAACCAGCGTGTTTAGGAAGACTGCGTGATAAGAACATCACACCAATGTTTCTTTGCCTTAGTTTATTTTTGAGTCTACTTGTTATTTTATTGTGTTTAGTACCATATCGGTTATATCCGAGAAATGTCCTTTTGTAAAGCCTATAAATAGATCTCAATACTTTCTTATTGGTAGGCAATAAACTATTCAGTTAAAATTTTTTAAGATTTTGACTTCTTGAGATTGGGATGTGAAGCTCGTGGTGTAAGGAGTGTGAAGCTCGTAGTGCAAGAGGTGCGAAACTCAAATTTATCTTTTTCTTCTTTTTTTTGTTAAACCATAATTTTCATTTCTATTTATTCATACCAAAACCCTAGTTTTTTCCTTAGATTGAAGGTGATTGCGGTCCTTCCATGTTACATCAGTTTAATACCAGAGCTTTTGTGATCCTCTCGTGTTACATCAGTTTGGTATCAGAGATTTGGTCCCAAGCCCCTTCAACAAATTGTCATCCCTCATCTAAAATCTAGCCTCTCCAAAACTCTAGATCTAGAACAAACCCTAGATCTATTAAAAAATAAATTATTGTAGCAAATCCCACACAAAATCCTTCAAAAATCAATAGAAATTTCAAAGTCATACTGTTCATCTTCCTTCTCCGAAAATAAATAAATTTACAGTGTAGCCAAATTCCCAAAATTTCCTTCGAAAATCCCTAAAAAATCCAACTCCCCACTGTTCATCTTCCTCCTCCAAAAATTTAAAAAAAATTACAAATCTCTATTGTTCCTCTCTGAAACTCCCATGTTCATTACATCTTCTTCTCCACACCTTCTTCAGAACCCCCAAACCCAACCTCCCACCGTCGTCATCCCCTTTGCTCCACCGCACCTTCGTCGACCTGTGCCGACACCACCACTCTCAAGAGTTCACTGCCACTTTCAAGGATCCGATGAGAGTACCAGATCTCCTCCTTCATCCTCATCCGCGAAATCCTTCGCCGACGAGATTTTCTGCTTGATATCGCCGTCGCCGTCTTCAGTCATCGCCGTCGCCGCCGTCTTCATCTTTGTCTTCGTCGCAAGTTTTCTTCTTGTTCCTTCTTCATCCCCTTGTCTCATCGTGCCATCGCCACGACGTCCTCGCAGATTACCTTCCCGACCAACCCCGATGCTGACGAGATCCCCTCACCAACGTCCTCGGTTCGTCAGCATCTCCATCACAGCTCCTCGAGACCCGATCAGTTCCCCGACCACGCCGCGGTCAATGATTTCAACCTTCATCGTCTTCGTCTTCATCCTCATCCTCGAGCGCCGCCAACGCAAAGGACTTCCGTGCCCTAGCTGTTGAGCGAAGGAGAAGAGAGCTAAAGGGTTACATCGGGTTTGATTTGGTTATGTTTGAATTGAATTCGGGTTGAAATTTTACAAGCCCACAACAACCCGACCACTTGCTGAAAACCCGATCTGAATCCAATTAATTTGAGTTGTTGGGTTGAGTGATCAAACCAGCCAAGACCCGATGTGGCAACCTGGACCCGACCCGCCACTACTGACATCATTGCTGACATCACCGAGTCGATCCAACTCAGCGAGTTGACTCGCCTGAGTCAGTCTGACTCAGTGAGTTGAGCTCAATTCAAACGCAGTTCAGCTGCAGTTTAGTCCTTTCAAAGGTCATTCTGAGCTCGTTTCAAGCCCGAATCGAGCTGTTTTAGAAGCAGCAGATTCATGAAGATCAATATTGTATCTACGCCTTCATATCCAGATTCGAGCTTCGGTCGTCTCCCAGCTTCAGCACAACAATTCAACACAACAACAGTCTAGAGTTTGTTTCTGACCCAATCACGTCTGATTTGCGTCATTCTCAATGCAACCATCTTTCACTTCCTATTATCGTTGTCTAGGATTTTCGTGGGTGATTTCAGCCTTCAGTGTGGGTATTTCTCCAACGATTCTTAGAGGAGTTTTGCGTTTGAGCGTGAACAACTCACCCCTCAGGTGATATCCTAACTTGAGCTGAATTGTTACTTGCAAATACTATTTGCATTGCGATAATCTGTTAGTTGAATTTCTATTTGCTTCTATCTAGTAGTTGCATCAGTATTTGTCATTTTTCGTCGTTTTAGGAGTGCATTTTTTTGCATTTAGAACTTGAACATTTAGGATATTTTATTTTCATTTAGTGCATGCATTTAGTTTACTTGAGTCGAAGATTATCTACTGCATCTGCTTGATTGTTGGATTTTACATTTGAGCCATCATGACTAGTTAATATTATAGGAAACACCTCTTAAACCACATTTAGGATATTTTATTTCATTTAGTGCATGCATTTAGTTTACTTGAGTCGAAGATTATCTACTGCATCTGCTTGATTGTTGGATTTTACATTTGAGCCATCATGACTAGTTAATATTATAGGAACCACCTCTTAAACCAGTTACACAACCTCCATCAACATCATGTGTCCGTTCAAGATTACATAACCATATTTAAGGACTTAAACCCATCATAGTAACGTGAGTAAGCACCATTCTGAGACTATAACTAGATTTATTTGGGATTTACGGCCTAAAATAAGGCGTGCTATGATTACTGACTCCTAAGATTTAGACACCGTTGAAGAGGTGATGTAATACCAACCTGGATCGCAATCACCTTCAAATCATAATCGAATTTTGAAATTCAAAACATGATAAAATTTTGGGCTTCCACCCCTTTCGCGAGTTTCTCACCCAAAATTTGAGAGCAGATAAACTCAAGAATTAAACCGGATAATTTGAGAAAAATTTTAATCATTCAATAATCCCAATAAAATAGTCTAGGGGACCTTATATAGGCTTTACAAAAGAGGACTACTGAGAAATAACCGATGTGATACTAAACACCCACAAAAGAATGCCTACTACAGAAAATAAAGTTAAAACAAAAAAACATTTGCTACAAATAAATCTGAAACAAATTCAATATAAAACCAAACAGCTGCATTGCGTCGCTTCGTGAAGTATTCTAGATTGAATCGGCCCCTAAGCGGCATGATGTCTTCATCAATTCCCCCTGGGTGGAAAGGACTCGACCCCGTCGAGCGTGGGGGACAGAACTGCTGTTGGCTCTGATAGCACTCTAGTCAATCGGGATCAAGATGCCGGAGGTCTCCCTCAATAATCCAAGAATTTTCTGAATCAAGTTTTCCTTTTCACTTAATGAGATAGTGTCGCGTCCCTCCTTCTCTAGTAGAGACAATCTGATCATTCAAGATAGAATCTATATTTTTGGTTGCATAGGACAGTTTAGGGGAAACTGGTAGTAGTGGGGGGTTCTTAGAAAGAAAGTCTTTACTTGGCTCATCCACGAATGGGTCAGAAGGGGTATCAAAGGTACCTCTATACGGAACCAAGTTCTCAACATTAAAAGTGCAACTGATGCCAAAGTCTGGTGGGAGATCCACCAAATAAGCATTTGAATTGATTTTCTTGAGAATCTTGAAGGGCCCTGCGCTTCGCGCATGTAATTTCTTCACGGTTCCTAGAGGAAACCGCTCGGGTCTCATGTGGACCATCACATAATCTCTGACATTAAAAGTTCTTAATCAGCGATGTAGATCTGCAGAAGCTTTATAATCAGCATTATTTTTCATTATCTTTTCTCTGATCTCCTCATGTAATGCACGAATATGAGATGCAAATGCTGATGCAGAATCTGATACCCTAAAATGATGATGAGCCATGGGAATTAAGTCAACTGGTTACATGGGTTTAAAACCATTTACTATTTCAAAAGGACTAAGACTCGTAATCCTATTGACAAATCTATTATATGCAAATTCAGTCATAGGCAAAATGAGATCCCAAGTTTCAAATTTTCCCCAACTAGACACCTAAGGAGATTCCCTAGAGTCCTGTTTACTACCTTGGTTTGGCCATCTGTCTGTGAATGAAAGGTTGTTGAGAATTTCAGTTTGATGCCCATCTTGTGCAAAAGTGTTTCCAGAAGTAGCTAACAAACTTAACGTCCCTATCGGACACCATGGTTTTAGGTATCCCATGCAACTTGACGACATTATTAAAGAACAAAACGGCTACTCGAGACGCATCTGAGGTCTTGAAACACGAGATAAAGTGAGCCATTTTTGAGAATCTATCGACTACTACTAAGATAGAGTCGTGCCTTTTCTGAGTTTTTGGCAATCCTAGTATGAAATCTAGGCTCACGTCTTACTACGGGCAATTGGGTACCGAAAGAGGAGTGTAAGGCCCGACAATCTGCTTTTGTTGCTTGGCCAGTTGGCACGTGCGACATTGGCTAACTATCTTAGCGACATCTCTTTTCAAACTCGGTCAGTATAATCGGTGTTCAACGACCTTAATTGTCTTGTTCTGACCGAAATGTCGTGCCAGACCTCTATCATGTACTTCCTAAGAGAGAAAATCCCTGAGGGACGTGCGAGAAATACATAGCTTACGGAATCTGAATAGATAACCGTCTTGTAGGAGAAAATCGTACATCTCACGAACAGGGCTGTCTCGTAACGTGACATAAATTTTCTCAAAGTCAGGACATGAGTCATACTCCTCTTTCAACCTCTCGAATCCAATCACTTCTGTGCTCATAGTTACCAAAGTCATGACACGTCAGCTTAGCGCATCAGCGACCTTATTCTCAATGCCTGCTTTGTGTTTGAGAACAAATGTGTAATCCTGCAGGAACTCCACCCATTTACTATGTCTCGCATTCAGTCTCTTCTGGGAGTTGAGGTACCTTAGCGCTTCATGATCTGAATACAGCACAAATTCCTGTTGTAACAGATAATGCTTCCAGTAGCGCAAAACCTGTATAACCACATAAAATTCCTTATCATATATGGAGTATCGTTGTCAGGCATCATTTAGTTTTTCGCTGAAATAAGCAACAGGGTAGTTTCCTGACTCAGTACACCACCTATTGCCAGTCCCAATGCGTCACATGTTACTTCAAATGCCTTCGTAAAGTCAGGGAGACGTATTATAGGAGCTTCTGTCATCATTCTCTTAATTTCAGCAAAAGGCTTGGAGGCGGCAGGAGTCCACTGGAACCCCTCGCTCTTTAAACAGTCGGTTATAGGTGCCATAAAAGCACTAAAACTTTTTATGAACCGATGGTAGAAAGTGGCTAACCCGTGAAAGCTCCTGACTTCTCTAATTGTTCGGGGTTGTGGCCACTCGGTTATTGCCTTCACCTTCTCCGGGTCCGCGGAAACCCCCTCGGATGACACCACAAATCCTAGGAAGATAACATTGTCTATACAGAAAGCACACTTTTTAGATTTACATAAAACTTCTCAGTCTGTAGTGTGCATAGGACTTGCCTCAGATGTCCCACATGTTGCTCCTGAGTTTGGCTATAAATCAATATATCATCAAAATATACCACTACGAATTTACAGATAAAAGGTCGAAACAATTGGGTCATCACTCTCATGAAGGTGTTAGAAGTATTGGACAGTCTAAAGGGCATAACCAACCAATCATACAACATGTCTTTAGTTTTAAATGCGGTTTTCCATTCGTCCCCTGGCCAAATTCTAATTTGGTGGTACCAGCTCTTAAGATCAATTTTGGAGAAGACTGTGGCACCTGACATCAGATCCAGCATATCATAAAGACGGCGAATAAGAAAACGGTACTTGACGGTAATCCTATTGACTGCACGGCTATCCACATACATACGCCATGTACCATCCTTCTTTGGCGCTAAAAGTGCGGGAACCACACATGGACTCAAGCTCTCTTTGATGAACCCCTTATCGAGTAACTCTTCTACCTGCCATTGTAACTCTGCATGCTCAATTGGGTTCATTCTATAGTGGGGCAGGTTCGGTAAAGTTATTCCTGAGACTAGGTCAATAGCATGTTGAATGTCTCGCATTGGGGGCAATTCACCTGGAAGATCTTGTTGGAGGGCTTCGAAAAACTCCTCCAGAATGGGTTTAATGTGCTCAGGAATATGCTCCTCGCTATTTCGATCCGCCTCACGAGCCACGAGTGCATAACAAGTAGAACCCTCATGCAAGCTTTTTTCAATTTGATCGTGGCTAATCAAATTCATTTCCATCTTACCTTTGCCCTTATCACCCTTTTTTCAGGATTTAGGACATCCACTTTCTCTTTTCCTTTGTCGACCCCTTTTCCCTGGGTTGACGACTTCGGTTGATTCGGTATAATTTTCACCCTTTTTTCGTCATGGACGAACAAACATTGGTTGGTACGTCCATATATGGTCACGTCTAAGTCGAATAACCATGGTCGACCCAAAATGATATGACCAACATCCACGGGGAGTATGTCACACCACACATTATCTGTGTATGTGGCAAACTGGATGGGAATTTGACATCTCTCCTGAATATCTATGGATGTAGCGTCGATCCATGTGACCTTGTATGGGTTTGGATGCTTCACGGTCTCATCCCAAGGTGGTGACTAACTTTGATGCAACAGCGTTAATGCAACTGCCACTATCCACTATTACCTTGCAGTTCTTATTGTCAATTTTTGTGCAAGTTTGAAATATGACAGTCCTTCTTCAATCGTTGAGTAGTTCAGGCTGGGTTAAAGTGCACCTGACTACTCCTAATTGGGTGCGACCTACACTAGGCGGCAGGCTCGTCACTTCCACTTGTTCTGATGCACCTATTGAATTCATACTCTTCGACAGAAGCATCTGAGTCATCATCTTGTTTGTGCACAATCACTTCTCCATTGTTCTCTCCTTCTATATCTTCAATGAGAATTTCTACGAAGAGGGTTTTAATTTGACTCGGGCACCGGCTGGTAAGGTGTCCATACCCTTGACACCTGCAGCAATGGGTTCTTGGGTTGACTTTCCCCGTTCACTAACCGCCCTCCTTTCCGATGTGATGGGCTTTGCACCAAAAGGACCCGCTGGCTTGACGCTAGAGAAGCTGGATGCAGGTTTGCTTGGGGGAGGAAAAGTTCGGTTAAAACTTGGTTTGCTAGTAGTGGCGGTTTTAGAGTTATCCCTAAAATCAGTTCGCCTAAAATAGAATCCTCTAGACTCATCTAAGTCAGTGACTAGCTGATATGTCTGTTCTAGAGTCGTGATGCCTCGAGCGATGAGCTTTCAGCGATAATCATCCTCAAGACCAGACTTGAACCTAGATAGGGTCTGTTCGGGAGACTCTAACTCGATAGCTCCACACTGATTCAAATATTCATCAAATTTAGCAATGTAATCAGTGACTGATTTGTTCCCCAGAGTCCACCGATTCCACTTGTCTAATAATTATTGACTGAATGACGGTGGAACGTACTTCAACATAAACTTCTCTTTCATGCCTTCCCAAGTTTCCACTGAATCTTCCCTTCTGTACCTCATCATCCTCTCAAGATTTTCCTAATATTGTCCAGTTTGTCCCGTTAGTTTCATCACGGCCAATCGAATCTTTCTTGATTCAGACATGTCATGCCAACAGAAATATCGGTCCATAGCCAACTGCCAATCTATATAAACCTGAGGGTTCAAGTGCCCGTCGAAGGAAGGAGCATCGACTTTAACGCTCTTGATATATTGGGCATCAGCGTCAGCTGTATAGTAGGGTGAAACTTGCTTACGACTGGGAGACCTACTGTCGTTTTGAGAATTTTCCTCCTCCGTGGTTCTCCTCCGATTGGTTTCTAACCTACCAACTCGGGTTGCTAGATCCCTACAATTGACATCAACCTGATCCCTAACTTCTTGTAGCTGTCGGTTATCTTTTCTATCTTATTAAGGATTGTGTTAAGTGTATCATGAATCCTAGGGTCCATTGGTGCCGAAGTTTCTCCTACAAAAAAAGTTCTACCACTTCTAGTAGGCATGCAAGATCCTAGCTGATCCTAAATGCAAGCCATCCTAAAAATGATATGTATGTTATGCAGGAGGAGTCAGAGATTAGAGTGATGAAAGATAATACTAGTTTAAGCTACGTAGATTAACATGTGGTTAAGAACATATAATGTGGAGACAGTGACAAAGACACGTGCTGATACAATTACCTCTAAGATAAATCAAGAGATCACGAATTCAAATTAATTTAGTTACACAATTAATATTAAGTCAAGTTACCACGCAAGGTCAGAATCACACAACTCACTATTTAGTGGCCAATAGTCAATAAATTCTACCTTGTGACAGATTGGAAAGGCTAGCTATTTCAATTAAATGGCAAGAATAACTGAGCAAAATATTCAGAGTTACCTGTGAGGCGACCGTAACTCAAACCTGAATGTGACTGCTGTAGGAGCGTAGTATTGGTCGTCACGAATCCTCTGCCTCGAAAACGGCTCGATTTGGACTTGAAACTATGGTTCAAAGTCTCGGTCTCGATCGCCGACTCGGCCGGCACCGAGACGGATCGGTCTCGGCGACTCGGATCGGACTCGGACGATACGCGCAAAACGCTACATAGAACGCCAAAAAAATTATGAAAAAAACATGACAAATCATAAAAAAATGTAGACATCAAAATTCATGTATCAAATATTCAAAACATATCACCTAGCACTCAAAACAAAACGTGAAAGCATAAATACAAGCGTCGTCGGTAGATAGATATCAAAATACATGCATAATATAGTAAATTGCACAAAATTATTCATAAGTACCTGCTAAATCATTTTCACATTGAATTACGAGGAGGAACAAAATCATCATTATCATCATTCCCGCGATAAGTATAGAAACTAGGTATATAATTTCCATAAGGATAATAATATGTTTGTGGGTGAGATCTTGTAGGCTGAGATGATTGGCCAGAGGATCCACTATCAGAGTACTATGGCGGTAGGGGTTGTGCAATATCAGCTCCATGGTGATAATACCCAAAACCTCGATATTCAGTGCTGCTAGTAGAATATTCACCAGTGCTAAAATAATCAGTGCCAGAATATTGGCCAGATGTCAGACCCAACCCCCGTAAATGGCCTTCAAGACTATGATGACCATGTGAGTAGTTATCATGTCCACTCGAATAATCATCGCTAGAACTGAAATCGACCAACCGATCCAAATGCCTACGCTGTTGCGAAATCCCCGCCCGACCTCCATGATCTGTATCTTGTGTGCCATAATATTCTAAATCCCATGTTATAGCACCCCTCGTTGGCTTCCACCAACATCATGAGTCTCTTCATCATTACCGCCATCACTCTATAACCGCCTTCATCACCGCCATCATCATCACCGCTGCCATCATCGTCGCCATCACCGCCACTTTCGTCACTACGACAAATACCTTCATCCAACCAACCTAAGTCATTTGGTGGTAACATTGACTGTTCTCCCTCACGAATCCACTTATCCAAAATATCATCATTAAAAATATTGTTCAGATCAATTGGGTTGTAATAATCATCAGTGTCGCTTTTGCATGTCAAGTTTCTTACTCGCACTGGCATATTGTAATGCACAAATACTAGTTTATGCAACTTGTTCATTGCCAACCGGTTGCACAATTTTGTATGATCAGCGACCACGTGCTCCAATTTCTTTCACAACCCGATGAAGAACATGTTTGGCTTAAAACTTTGATGGCAAATTTCTACAGATTGGGGGCTTTTTCGCCATAATTAATCCACCAAACAGCTGGAAGAAATTGTTGCACTGCTCTTCCAGTCTGCGAGCTTTCAAATTCTCCAACTCCATCCACAAATAATTTTATCTGTGAGAATACACGTCACAAGTGTTAATATTTGCATAACATTATATCGATAAAATAAATAAATTATTATTACCTTATTAATAGCTCTTTCTTGTTTATTCAAATCTGGCTCTAATCTTTTAATGACCTCCTTTAATCCATTTCTCACTTCTGGATGTGTAAAATTTTTTTTTGAATATTGGAGTGCTGGATTTAAAAAATATACTGTAATAATGTAAGCACATGATTGTTATGATATGATAGTTTCAATTTCTAACAATAAATATGATTTCTAGGCAAATGAATTACCAGCAGCATGCAAGTATCTATGCAATTGTCCCTCCCATATTCTATCAATGATATCCTAGTATTTCTTCCATTTCTAATTTGATGCCTTTATAGTCAATTTTTCTCTATCCATAGCTTCATATATAATAGATAATGTAGGTTTCTTGTCCTGGTCCACTACCTTCAAGACTCTAACAAGAGGATCCATAATGTTTTGGACCTCTCTTGCCTTCTTCCAAAACCGGTCAGTCAGAATGAGATTAGAAACCTTATCTCGCACACTTCTTCTACTCCTTTCCTTGTTGAATTCACGCCATTCGGTAGTCGTACACATTCTTTTCAAATCTTGCTCATAGCGAATAAGGCTTTCAATAGAAATAAACTCGGTGGCAAACCGTGTTGTCCTGATCTCAACAAATCTCTATCTCTGTTAAATAGCTTCATTAAATTCACCACTTTGAGGCTATTGTAAATGAATGATGTGATCATCTTAGCATCATCTAATATCTCCTTAACTGATTTCACAGAGCCAATATCTTTAAGCATCAAATCAATGCAATGTGCTGCACAGGGAGACCAAAACAAATGTTCTCTCTTCTCCATCAACATGTGACCAGCTGCTTAAAATTTACCTTATTATCTGTTAAAAACTGCACGATATTTTCTTCACCAACTTCATCAACAACTTCATCCATTAGCGAGAATATATAATCAGCAGTCTTCAAGATATTAGTAGTATCAACAGAAGTATGATAGATCATGCTTCTATCACAATAAATCATGAAATTAATAATAGATTTTCTATTCCGAGAACTTCAGCCATCACACATGATCGTACAACCATACTGCGGCCATTTTATTTTTATTGAAACAATATATACTTCAATTTCTTTCATTTCCTCCTCTAAATATAGATTGCCAATCTGATACCCTGTAGGGCCTTTTACACCTGGGCCTGCCTTCGCAATAGTATTAATCATGGCTTGGTAGTAAGGACCACTATCAGCTGCATTGAATGGTAATGCATTATAGTGAAAGAATTTCGCCATGGATTTTCCAACCTTTTTAATATTCTCAGTTGAGAACATGCTTTTGATTGATTTCTGTTTTGTTGGGAACATGTAAGGATCAATACCAAAAGCTGAAATTTCAGCTTCTCTCGTAGTCAGACTCCGACGCAATCCACAGTTAATCCCTGATCCTGAAGGCTGCGAACTACTGCCACCAATATCAACTCCTTCTGTCGCTCTCCAAGCCATTTCATGACTTTCTTTCATAGCTTGTTTTAGTTGTTTTCTTTTAACTCCTTCTAAACCACCAACTTCTTCAATTTTATTATCAGAATCTTCATCGGTCACATCATAAAAATTTTCCTCACTTAAAGATCTCATAAGTCGCTCTTTCTTGGATTTTATGGCCGTTCTTTCTTTGCTACTTTCAGAAAGATGTCTCATTATTTGAGATACCTCTTTTGATACTCGCAAGCATCCTTCCACCTGACCGAGTACATGTACTATATGCTACTTCAATCTAGTGATACCACCATGGACTTGTTTCCCACAATAATTACACTTCACAAGTTTTCTACTTCCACCAACAAGGGTACCATGTTCACATCCAATATCGCGTTGCTTTGGAGCCATGCTAAAATTTAAAAAATTATCTATTAAATTAAATTAAAACTAAAATTAACTAAATTAAAACAACATTAAATTAAACTCAATTAAATTAAACTAAATTAAACTAAACTAGTTTATACTAGATTAAGCTAAATTAACTTAATTACCTAACTCCAATAAAATTATTAAATTACCTAACTTAATTATAATTACAAAACTTTATTAAATTAAATTAACCTAAATTAACTTTAACTAAACTAAACTAATTTAAATTAAACTAAACTCAATTAAATTAAACTAAATTAAATTAAACTAAACTAGTTTATACTCGATTAAGCTAAACTAAATTACCTAACTTCAATAAAATTATTAAATTACCTAACTTAATTATAATTACAAAACTTTATTAAATTAAATTAACCTAAATTAAGTTTAACTAAACTAATTTAAATTAAATTAAACTCAATTAAATTAAACTAAATTAAATTAAAGGGAGACGGAGATAGAGAGAGCAGAGAGATGGACAGAGAGACAGAGAGGAGAGTATCAGAGGGGGGAGAGAGATGGAGACAGAGAGGGAGAGAGATGGATAGAGAGACAGAGAGAAAGGAACAGAGAGAGAAAGGGAGAGGGAGAGAGAGACGGAGACAGAGAGACGGAGACAGAGACGGGAGAGGATCAGAGGAGAGAGACGGAGACAGAGAGGGAGAGAGATGGACAAAGAGATAGAGAGAAGATCTGAGGGGGGGAGAGAGGAACAGAGAGAGAAAAGGGGGAGAGAGACGGAGATAGAGAAGGGGACAGAGGGACAGAGAGAGAAGGGAGGGATCAGAGGGGAGAGAGAGACACAGGGAGAGAGAGAGAGAGTGTGTGGGACTGACAGATAGAGAGAGACACAGAGGGGGGGAGAGACAGAGTGGGGGAGAGAGATGGAGACGGAGACAGAGAGATCGACAGGGAGAGAGATCGCGGCGAGAGAAAGGGGGAGAGAGACGCAGAGGGAGAGAGGGAGAGAGAGATCGACGGGGAGAGAGAGAGGGAGAGAGAAGAGGTACCTGCGAAGGAGACGGTGAAGGCGACGACGATGGGGGCGAAGGCGAATTTTTTTCCTGATTCAGCAAACGCAGAGAGAGAGAGATCGAGAGAGTCTCTCTCTCTTTATGTCCAGATTCACGGGTGTCAAGTCGACCCGGGTTGGGTCCGACTCGGAGTCGACTCGGCCGAGTTGACCGAGTACGCGACTCGGCCGAGTTGACCGAGTCGACTCCGAGTCGGACCCGACCCGGGTCGACTCGGCACCCGACCTTCGACTCGGGCGTCCGAGTTATCTCTTTGATGGCCGAGTCGTATCCGACTCGGGCGAGTCCTTGATCCCTACCTGAAACGAGCTCTAAACGGTCTCCGGAAGATATGATCAGGTGAGTCAAGTTGTCTGGGCCCTGTTTGAACCAGACCAAGTCAGAATCGGGCTTGGGCTGTTGGGTTGGGTCGCGGGTGATTCGGGTTCGAGTGTCTCGTCAGGGATCCACCCGAATCACTGCTCCCCCTTAAAAATAACCACTCGATTCACTTCCACACTCTCTCGCTCGCAGCTAGGGCACCTGAGGACGACGACGACAGACTAGGACGGCTGCGAAAGCTAAAGTCGGCGACGAGAACTTTCAGCTGCTGGGAAGGAAGAGGAGGTTGTGGTGGCGATTTGAGCTCGTCGGCGAGGGGAAGATCCGATCGGTGGGATTTGGCGCCAGGGAAGATTTGATCTCAGGAAGGGGCGACGACGCTTTGGTGAGCGGTGGCATAGAAGAAGACTACGACGAAGTGGGGATCCGGTGGTGGTGACGCAATCAGAAACTGATTCGAAGCCTGAGAAGAGGGACTGAATTTGGTGGAGTTCGCCGCCGACGATGGCAGATCGAGAAGTGAAGCTTGGTCAGCGAAATCTAGGGTTTGCCTCGGGCGAAACTTCGACGACGATGATGTGGTGAGAGCGACGCTTCGTCAGATCCGATCGGAGCTGATCTGTGGGCTCGGATGCTGGATCTTGAGTGGCGATGGAGCACAACGAAGCTTGGGGATGTTGTCGGGGGATGAGTGGCTAACGGAGAGCGGCGGCGCGGTGGTGAAACCCCAGGAGTAGAGTTTGAGGAGAAACCAAGTGTGGAGAGGTTTGGGAAGATGAACAGTGCGGATTTGAAAATTTTCAGGGATTTTCAAAGAGAAATTTAGGGAATTTTCTATAGTGTATTTTTTTGAATGGATATGGTATCTAGATTTGGGATTGGTATATGGGAAGATTTGGAACAGGAGGAAAATTGAAGGAGATTGAAAACCAGGACTCTGATACCAAAATGATGTAATACCAACCTGGATCGCAATCACCTTCAAATCGTAACCGAATTTTGAAATCCAAAATAGGATAAAATTTCGGGTTTCCAACCTTTTCGCAGGCTTCTCACCCAAAATTCGAGAGCAGATAAACTCTAGAATTAAACCGGATAATTTGAGAAAAATTTTAATCATTCAATAATCCCAATAAAATAGTCTAGGGGCTTATATAGGCTTTACAAAAGAGGACTACTGAGAAATAACGATGTGGTACTAAATGCCCACAAAAGAACGCCTACTACAGAAAATAAAGTTAAAACGAAAAAATATCTACTACAAATAAATCTGAAACAAATCCAATCTAAAGCCAAAAAGCTGCATTGAATCGCTTCTTGAAGTATACTCGATTGAATCGGCCCCTAAGCGGCATGATGTCCTCATCAAGAGGCCTTTGATGTCACATTAAAGATAAACTTGACTTTCAAAATGTTAGTCAATGCCAAGGCCCGGTGTTCAAAGTGTAAGAGATATGGATGTTATGAACATCAGTGCCCCTCAGAGAGTCAACATGTTAGAACTATGCCTAGTGATGATGTTGACGACTCGAAGGTTGTTGTCTTGTTGATGATGTCCACGCTCCTTCTAAGACTGCTAGCATAATTGAAAACATAGCAGTTGGTTCCGATACACCGATTATTGATGAGATCCACATGTCTTCTAATAGTACCAGTGATGACGTGGATGAGATAGTTGAGCTTAATACACCCGCAAAACAATAAAGATAGTTGACGTGGTTTACAATTTCTAGCTAGAGGGTTCCAGTAATCAGAAGGCGAGTAATTGAATAAGCCACATTAAAGATGATGATTTAAAAAGTTGCAGATGCAGCAGTGCAGACACTACTAAAATACCCATCCCTTCATCAATGTATTCATCTTAAATCAACTTTTAGCTTTCCTAATACAAGCAAAAACGATACACCCAACGGAACAGAATTTTAAATACAGCACTTCGCACAAGTTACAGATCTAGTGAGACTCAAAACAGTCACACTCACGGCCATGTGTTTAACTTCTAATTCAGGTTAAATCCTTCAAACAATCGAATACCAAATAACGACAAATTACTCTCAAAACAAATAATGACAAATATCAAACACTAATTTCAGATCCCAGCACATTAATATCAAGCAGTTACGAGGATACCATCCATTCCTCATGTACTGCATTAAACGCAGCGATGCTGAACTTTATATTTAACAAGCTGTGATCCATTAAAAATGGACTTTCATCGAGTCTCTTTCTAGCTTAATCTCAATAACACATTGCAAACCATTTCTTTTCTCATCAACTCAAAAGGAAGAAGGCAAATTCATCCAACAATGATTGAAGTATTCAAATATAACAAAAGACAGTCACACAATTCCATCAAGATATGACCTTTCGTGTTTACAAACTAATAAAGGGCATTCATAGCAGCCATCTAGGGCAAAACCCCGCAATCAATTGACCCTGATTCCACACCAAAAACCTAAACATTCCAAGAAATTCTCACAAAATTCGATGAATACAGATCAGAAACGGTTGGATTCTAAGAACAATCTGATCTGAAACTTAATTGACATTTTTTTTTTGCGGGGGGGGGGGTTGTGAAAATTACCGTAGAGAGCAGAGCCTCGTCTTTTCAGAAGCTTCAATGGTTCAGTGGGTAAAACCCAAGAGCAAAATTAGGGAAAATAAAAAGATCGAGAAGCGTTTTCCATCATCAAAAGCCCCTTTGAAGGAGATGCCGACCCTCGAGGGCGTCGACACAGCAGCCCCTTCAAATTTTTTGCCGTTTTTTGCAATATTGCAAGGAATTAGTAAGTATAAGTATTATTATTTTATTCTTTTTTTTTTAATTATTTTGTCTTCCACAACGGGTACAGGACCGATTGTGAGTCCATTTAATTCTCGTGAGTCCGGATCTGATCCATTTACATATTGGAGTTATAGGCCCAAAGGCCCAACTCAACTCATTGCAAAGAAGTAATTAAAATTGAAAATAATAATGTATATATTTCTGAATCGAGCGGACAAGAACAGAAAAATAAATAAGAGCAATGACTAGACTAATATAGTGTAGTTGTCCTTGAAAAAACGACCCATCGGTAAAGAGGAGAAGAGGAAGAAAGAGGAGGGAAGGAGGAGAGAGGAGGAAGAAGGAGAGGGTCGACGCTGCTCTCTCTCTCTCACACACACGGATGAAGAGAGACAGACAGACGTGCCTCCCGAGCTCTTGGCATGCAGGCATAAACTGAAACAAAACAATCTCCCCTCCACTTAGAAATCTCATATCAGATGCATGTGGGCAGTCTCATAGCCGAGGGCATGATGTGGTGCCATGGATCTGCGACCATTGACCATCCCAGTTACAAACAGTCGATATTAGTATTAGAGAGCAAAATTGATCCATTAGATGCCTGCAGCGTCTACAGATGGAACTTCGCAACTTCTGTAAGCAATAACAATAGTATAACCATTCACATAAGTTGCTGAAACCCCCGATCTGTACAATCTTCGGAGCTCTGCCTCTCAGATCCTCATCCAAAAGGGGCCTAGAGTTTTGGAACTCCTGAAGACATTAAGATGATTTTTTGTTTTTGAGAAAACATTAAGATGAGAAAATTAATAGTAGTTTATTCAGGACTAATGTGCATGTAGCCTGCTTACAGTGTCAAGATTCCCAAAACTATGGATGCTACAAGATGGTAAACAGAAACATGTAATTCTAGACTTTGCTCATGTAATATAAATGTTCATGGAGTGTCATCTGGAAAACAGAATGGAGTTTTGGCAGTGGAGTATTAACATAAAATATGACTCTGCTGTGTGTGTGGTGTGTGTGTGTGTGTGTGTTGGGGGTAAAGATGTTTGTACTTCCTTAGGGGAAAGGACATCATCATGCGGGTGAGCCTCTTCTGCAGCAACTTCTACCTCATCCCCAATCAGATTCCCCGTTGGAATTAAAAGGCTCACGGCATGGGCGGACCCATTAGTGGGCTGGGCCGGGCTACAGCCCGGCCCATTTTTTTTATATATAGACTTAAAACTCATTTTTGTTCATTTTTTTAGTTGGAATTTGTTGAGATTGCGGGTTGATTGGCTTTGACTCTTACTTTCTCTGTGGTAGTGGAGTAGATTTCGAATCCTTGTGAAACTATTTCTTGAATTAGAATCCTGAGTGTTAATTTGTGCTTTAGATTTATCTGTCAGAATCTAGATATTAGGAGAGATGTCTTGTTCATTGTATAGGAATTTGGGGAATGAGAAGCTATATTGATGGTGAGATGCAATTAAAATGGAAGAGATTTAACGAAGCGATGGTTGTGAATGTTGATGACATGATGTCATTCAAATGAGAATACTGTTTTGGTTTTTTTTTTTAGTAAATTTATTTCTAGTTCCGCTCCTGAATGTTGATCCCTTTTTATTTTGACTTTTTTAGTAAATTTATTTCTAGTTCCGCTCCTGATTTAGTAGAGAATACTGTTTTATTCTTTTGATAAGTTCATATAATTCATAAGTATATGCTATAAAAAATTGCAGCCCACCCCAAAAAAAATTCCTAGTTCCGCCCCTGGCTCACGGGTTGGGATTCTATTAAGCGTTTTTAGTTGACTAGACCCAATAAGTATTGATAAAAGATCTCTTGAAGATAAGATAAGATAATCTTAATTTAAAATTCAATTCAAGATTGATCTTGATCTTGTTAATTGTTATGGTTGTAGATAATGATTACAACTCTATCTCTTAACATCTATATAATCTTATGAGAACTAGATGGAATATGAAAGATGGTCATCTTCTTCCACTTAAAAAGAATCCTCATCTTCTCTCCCACATTTCATAAGAGTTTTTATTAGGGTACTTGAGCTGTGGATTTAAGGGTGACCGTTCTTGAAGCGTCCACCAACCGTCGAGGATCGAGACGACTACAAGGAGCAGGATTGAATCTAATACTACTGCTACTCCGCTGAGGTAATCCAAATCCTCTCTCCTCCATATTTAATATATCCTAAATTTTACATTGGTATATGATCTTTAGGGTTCATGCTAAATAAATTAATTAATTTAGTTATTTTTTTAATTGATAAATCCAAAGATCATGCTTGTGAAATTTAGATTGTGAGTTAATTGAATAAAAATTGGATATTATATTATGAATCAGTGCGTAGATCATGTTCATGGTTATTTATTGGGTTGAATAAAAATCGATTTTTGTTGATTCATTTATTATTTTTCCTGATTTATATGTTGCTTATTCATGAATTGCGAAAAAAACGAATATTTATTGTGATAGACTTCTATATGTTCTTTGTTTTGCGATCCAATCAACCACCGCAGTCCGCTGCCGGTCGCAGCCACGGCCTGTAGTGCCCATGGGAGGCGTTGTCGCGACCTGTAGCGCCCACTGGGGGCGTTGCCGCGGCCTACAACGCCCACATGGGCGCTGCCACGGCCGGGAGCCGTGGCAGGGCCCAAATGGAGCGCTGCCACGCCGAGAGTGCCCACTAGAGGCATTGCCGTCGCTGCTGCATCCTTATGCGGTTCTGAGTGGTGGATCCTAGAGGACTACTCCCTAGGCTAAGCTCGAGTTTGAAACAGCCCTTGTGATAATTGTTTTTGGCACAAATAGATTTCTATTCTCATTTTAGATGATAATTAGCTCCCCTAATTAGCTCCACCCATTGACATGTATAGCATGCTAATTGTATTAAGAAATTTATAATATATTATGTTTGATGATTTATGATGAGAATTTTTAACATGCATAATATAGTAGATACATAACTAAATATTGTTAGTAAGTATAGTTGAGATTTGTTTTAAGCTCATATGCATATTTTTCGCAACACCTAAATTAAACTGATAGTAAATATTTGATATAAATGATGATTTTGAGTTTGATGATCTTTTGATTTTGTATCATGTATGAATTGTTAGCTTTAAATTAGGATGTTTGCTGCAAAATAATAAATATATTTGTGTGCTAATAATAATTTTCTCTTTTGCGCATTATAGATGGCATCAAGAATATCATTGCTGACCTGAATAAAGGAGAGAAACTGGACGTGACAATTATGACATATGGCACCGCAAGGTCCAGTATCCTCTCGATGAACAAGAGGTTGTGAAAACCCTGACACAGTTCATGGATGAGCCCCAGAGGAGGGCAGCGGTTCACAGCACCAATATGATACTGAGGCCTATGCAAAAGCCAAGAAAGATCATTGTGCACACTTTGCTATACTGAGCAGCATGCACAATGATTTGATCAGCGCGTTCGAGGACTATACAACTGCTCACAAATGTGGAATGCTCTGAAATTCAAGGTTGGTGAAACCTCTGCTAAGAGATTGTGTGCGTTGACTCTCAAGTTTGACACTCATAAGATGTGCTAAAGTAAGAATATGAAGCAACATCTTAGGTAGATGTAAACCATGATTCGTGAAATCAAAGCACTTGGAGACAACTTGAGTGATGAACAACAAGTCCAAGCTGGCATCCATTCTCTGCCTAACACTTAGGAGCAAATGAGACTTAACATGAATTACAACGAGAACATTGAGATGTTTGATGATCTATCGCGTCATTTGGAGCTCTTGAAGCTGAGCGCTTGGAAGCGGCTAAGGCTAATGGCTCATCTTATACTGCTCAATCTGGTTCGCGCAAGCCATTTGGGCCAAAGTACAAGAACAACCAAGGCGGAAAGAATGAGAATCCTGGACTTGGGCCTAAGAAGACTAATGCTACCAAACGCAAGAGAGGCAAGCTGTAATGCCCTGATCCCGCAGGTACAGGGACGTTATGGCGACGTACATGCGCAAGGCGGAGATACCCTCACGTACGTACGCTAAGCCTCAGTATAGGGAATAAATACAATAGTAAATTAATTCCAGCATGAAATAAGTACAAAAATACCTGCAAAAGGGGTCAGTGATCATGAGAGATATAGAAATATGGATAAATAAGGAAATAAAGGCTAAATAATAAAGATATCTATGAATGGTATTGATGACGAGTCTCCTACGTGAATCCAATGCATATCTGACAGTATGATATCTCGGATCTCCAACTTGGGCACGCAAACTCAGGGTCGTCAGAAAGCGACCTAGTGAGTGGTAAAATGAAGAAGACAGTAATTTGTACTATAGTAATACAAGCACGATAATAATATATAATACATGTTTCTGTATCAGTGATATCATATAGTAGGCATTTAATAAGTAGTAGAAATATAAAAATGTCATATTTTAATACCGTCACTATCTAGCATGTTATCATCGGGTCATGTCTACAGTAGTATCCAGTTTTATATAATAAATACTGTTGTATAGCGATAACGTGATGGAAATGAACATGTAGATGTACAGTATGCAATATAACTATACTATTGTGTTATGCATATACAGTAATGAAGTCTGCAATGTATATATAAAGTAGAAGATATGCAATGAAGAGTATACATATAAATGAATAGTGTGTTACCACATAGAGTGTAACAAATATCAAGAAGTGTAACAAGGTATACAGGTGACATGATTGTGGATAACATATCAGGAATAGTAACAAATATAAAGGGACAATAATATACATGTGTCGAGCATGTCAGGTGATTTATATAATAATAACAATAAGTATCACCTGGTATTTTAATCAATCTCTCACAGTGTCCCATACCACTGGCAGTTCATACTGGAGCCCGCACTCCAGTGGAAGCCATCCGGACATGGCATACGGGTACCATTATCCAAATGAGAGAGTGACCAAAAACAAGCATTCCTGACGTCACTATTGGTTATACCGTTTTATTATGTTAATTGGAAACCAAATGGTCAAGGAGCTCTTATCGGGTAGGTGTATCCTGTGCATACCCGGGATCACGGCCTTAACAGACCCCTGGCTGTTGAGACCAAGGCCCTCCACTAAGAGGGGAGTAAGAAACGGGAAACGGGAGCTCATGAAGCTATATACAATCGGTAGGTAGCACTACCATCCCCTGCAGTAGGATAAATATGGATCGAGTACATCCACCTGATAAGATCTAATCAACCGTCCAGTCTCTCCCATCCCCAAATTATCTTTATTATCTTTAACTACATAGTATATTAGGAACAAGTACAGTACATGATACATGTAACACGATAACATGACATGAGCTCTATTGATAGCATGAAACATGATAACGGGAAACGGAAAATAATAGATGTGGGATGCTAGAGGTGGCCCCGTGGCTTGGAGCTACGTGGCACTTAGTTCCACACATCGCATATCAACAGCTCACGTATCCAGTAACGGGAATATCAATATCAGTAATGGGAAACAATCATATGACAGGAATACAGGAATATACATGCAACAATAATACATATAATATGAACGGTGATCCATATGACAAGAAGATAGAAACAATTATTGGAACTTAATTTTGATGATACATTAGTAAAGCCATATCATTTGGAGCTCTATCACAAGTCATTCAAGAGTTCTTCATGATCAAGACTTCCCAAAGAGAGTTGATAATGATGTGTATTGTATTGTTGATAGCATGTTAAAAACCTTGACACACACACACATCATAGCCTTTTAGTCGACTTATACTCTTTTATAGTCGACTTATACATGGTATAGTCGACTTGTCTTCTTATGTAGTCGACTAGCTTTTTGTCCTGAAAGATCCCAACTCTCTGTTTGTCACTGTTAGTCGACTTAACAGGATACCGAGTCGACTAATAGACTTATGTAGTCGACTAATACTTTCCTCTAGTCGACTAGTTTCAGTTTTCAGAAACTTGTCTATTGATTTTATTATGACCTAGTCGACTTGGTCTTTTCTATAGTCGACTAACCTTGAGAAATTTGCCTACCCTAGTCGACTAACCTCATACCTCAAGTCGACTAATGGCAGTTTCTGACTGTTGGACAGTTTTTATTTTCTGGTATTCCTTCAACGTTATCCAACGTTTAAACATTCAAAATGGTTCTAATAACTACCCTAACTGGCTATAGATTTCAGCTATAAATAGGGTTGTTATCTTAGGTTTAAAATACTAATTCAAATCTATAGTTTTCTGACCAAAAATCTTGTTCAAAATTCTGGTTCTCTGAAAACTGTTCCCACTTTCTGTTTCTTCACCAAATTCCTACTCCAAAGTGAAGATTTCTGAAAGTCAACCTATAATAGCCCTTGTTCACAAGCACATTCAGATTTAAGGCTTATAGGAAAGTTTGTAATCACTCAAAGGAAGCATTGTACAAGAGCGTCTTCTTGGTGTAGAAGAGAAGTTGTACAAGGTGTTGTGGTCTTCTTTGTTGTAAGAAGAGTTGTATACATTTGGCAAAGGGGATTTGTCAAGTGGGATACAAGGTGTTGATTTTGGGTGTACAAAGTCAAAGAATAAAGGAAAATCTCAAGCGGGTGGCTTAGAGACTGGATGTAGGTCACAAGGACCGAACCAGGATAAATCTCTCGTGTTTGCGTTTGCTTAACTTTTCTGAGATTTAATTTTCTTTATTGCAAGTTCTTTATTTATTTAACTCTAATCATCCTTTGTTTAGTATGTGTGTTGACATTGTATTTTAGATCCACAATTGGCATCATCTTGGGACCAACAATTGGTATCAGAGCCCTGCATATCCAGTCAACAATCTACAAGGATGGCAACGGAGTTCCCTTCGTCACAATTCAAAGAAGGACATTCTACACAACGTCCACCGCTATTTGACGGATCCAACTATAACTATTGAAAGTGTAGAATGAAGATCTACTCGCAATCGCTCAACTACGAACTTTGGAACATTGTAGAAGCACCGTACACCAAGCCAACAACCAACTACAACGTTTGGAGTGATGATCAAAAGAAGAATGCGAACCTTGACGCCAAAGCGATGAATGCTTTATTCTGTGCTTTAACCAAAGAAGAATTCAACCGTGTGTCAACAGCCACTTCTGCAAATCAAATATGGCACACTCTTAGATAACACATGAAGGCACAAATAAGGTTAAGGAATCTAAAATTTCTGTTCTTGTCCACAGGTTTAAACTATTCAAAATGAAGGAGAATAAAACCATCTCAGAAATGGTTACAAGATTCACCGACATTACCAATTCCTTAGCATCCCTTGGAAAGGAATACACCCAAGTAGAAAAAGTTCGCAAGATCCTTCGTGCACTCACATCAGATAGGGAGAAGAAGACAACCGCAATCAAAGAAGCGAATGATCTCTCAACAATGTCGTTAGAAAACCTTATTGGTAATCTAATGGCATATGAAGTACAACTCGAAGACAGAAAGAAGGATGAACAACAATCTCTCTCAAAGAAGAAAGAACTTGCCTTCTATGCATCCTCAGACACGGACAATTCAGATGACGATGAAGAGGAGATGGCAATGCTTTCAAGAAAATTCAGAAGATTCTTAAAGCAAGGTAAGTTTAGATATTTTAATTGTAATAAAACAGGTCATATGAAGAAGGATTGCCCATTGCTCAAAAAAAAGGTAAATTTAAGTGCAAAAGTTCAGAAAGAAGAAAGACTACCAAGTATCATGGGAGAACAGTGATTCCTCTTCCTCTGATGAAGAAGAAACCACTGAACATGCCAACATCTGTTACATGGCGCTAGAAGAAGATGAGGTACAATATACTGAACTTTTAGATGCATTCCATGAATTATTCAATGATCTAAAGAATGAAAAAATGAAGAATAAGGTTTTATCAAAGGAAAATGAAAAACTTTTCAAAGAAAATTCATGTTATGTCTCTCAAGTTTCTTCTATAAATTCTCAAAAAGATGATTTTGAAAAAGTGATATCATCATTGAAAAAGGATAATGAGAATTTTATAAAAGAAAATATTTTGCTTAAAAAGGAAACTATGTCTTTAAATGAAAGAATTTCTGTGTTAGATAAAGACATGTCAGTTTTCAAAATGAAATATGAAGAGATTTTGAAAAATGTGACTAAATTTAATCAAGGAAAAGAAAAATTGAATGATTTCTTATCATATCAAAAGATGTCACATAATCATTATGGTCTTGGATTTTTTGAAAAATCTTCATATGTTAGTAATCCATATAATTCTTTTGTGAAAAGAAAGTCTGATATTATTTCAAAAAGAATTAAGAATAAGTTTATATGGGTTCCTAAAAACTTAAGCATTGTTGACAAAAATACTTATATTGCATCATACATACATGATATATGTAATTCATGCAATTATGTGTATACTAACAGATGGAAACCAAATTCAAATTGGGTTTGATCTCCTAAAGGTTAATGCTTTACTTTTATGATTGGTACCATCTAATGTTTATCTTTCAGGTACCACATAAGAAGTTTGATAAGGACAATACTTCAAATATTTATCATATATATACATGTTATGATATATTTGTTACAGGGGGAGAACAGAAGTGTTTCTATATCTGTTATAACCCATTTTCTGCAGGGGGAGAATATATAACTTATTTTCTGCAGGGGGAGCATTTGTGCACACAAAGTGTCATCATCAAAAAGGGGGAGAATATTGGAACTTAATTTTGATGATACATTTGTGAAGCCATATCATTTAGAGCTCTATCACAAGTCTATTCAAGAGTTCTTCATGATCAAGACTTCCCAAAGAGAGTTGATAATTATGTGTATTGTAATTGTTGATAGCATGTTAAAAGCGTTGACACATACACACAAACATCATAGCCTTTTAGTCGACTTATACTCTTTTATAGTCGACTTATACATGGTATAGTCGACTTGCCTTCTTATGTAGTCGACTAGCTTTTCGTCCTGAAAGATCCCAACTCTCTGTTTGTCACTGTTAGTCGACTTAACAGGATACCGAGTCGACTAATAGACTTATGTAGTTGACTAATACTTCTCTCTAGTCGACTAGTTTCAGTTTTCAGAAACTTGTCTATTGATTTTATCATGACCTAGTCGACTTGGTCTTTTCTATAGTCGACTAACCTTGAGAAATTTGCCTACCCTAGTCGACTAACCTCATATCTCAAGTCGACTAATGGCAGTTTCTGACTGTTGGACAGTTTCTGTTTTCTGGTATTTCCTTCAACGTTATCCAATGTTTAAACATTCAAAATGGTCCTAATAACTACCCTAACTGACTATAGATTTCAGCTACAAATAGGGTTGTTATCTTAGGTTTAAAATACTAATTCAAATCTATAGTTTTCTGACCAAAAATCTTATTCAAAATTCTGGTTCTCTGAAAACTGTTCCCACTTTCTATTTCTTCACCAAATTCCTACTCCAAAGTGAAGATTTCTGAAAGTCAACCTATAATAGCCCTTGTTCACAAGCACATTCAGATTCAAGGCTTATAGGAAAGTTTGTAATCACTCAAAGGAAGCATTGTACAAGAGCGTCTTCTTGGTGTAGAAGAGAAGTTGTACAAGGTGTTGTGGTCTTCTTTGTTGTAAGAAGAGTTGTATACATTTGGCAAAGGAGATTTGTCAAGTGGGATACAAGGTGTTGATTTTGGGTGTATAAAGTCAAAGGATAAAGGAAAATCTCAAGCGGGTGGCTTGGGGACTAGATGTAGGTCACAAGGACCGAACCAGGATAAATCTCTCGTGTTTGCGTTTGCCTAACTTTTCTGAGATTTAATTTCCTTTTATTGCAAGTTCTTTATTATTTAACTCTAATCATCCTTTGTTTAGTATATGTGTTGACATTGTATTTTAGATTCACAATTGGCATCATCTCGGGACCAACAACAATCAATGCATGTATACCGGTGAATATATCTAACAGTGATGTGTGAACGTGATATAATTGTATACCGAGCAACTATGTAACGATGATACCAATATATGAACTGACGGTGTCCGGTGAATTGGTGTATCTATATATCAGTGGGACATGAATAAGAAAGTATTATGGTACATGTAATATCGTATCCATATATCAATGATTTATGAACATGCTATAATAGTGTCATGTGTATCAGTGTCTGAGTAACAGTGATACTTGTACATGAAATAACAATATCTAGTGTAATGGGTATTTATCCAAAATACAATGTCCAATGAACTAGAATGTTCGTGTAACGATAATACGAGTGCATGTAGTAATGGTGTCCAGTGTGAGTCAAGTAACGGTGATCAGACCATAAAATCAAATATTAGATCATGATCACAAAATTATTACATATATTTATATCTTTTAATTATCAATTTAGATTTAGTAAAATTATTAACTTATGAATCTCGATATTTAGACAAGTCATGTATAGTTTATAATAAATCAAGAATTCTATTTAATTCTATTTACAAGGATTTTCTGATAATTACGATTTATTAAATAATATTTACAGTGATTAACTGATAAACACGACTTATTTATTAAAGCAATCAATCAATTTTGATTACTGTAATTTATAAAATAAAAACACTCACAAACTGGTCATGGGAAGGTAGCTCGCTTTCCCACGATCACCATAGTTCCAGGATCGTCCAATTCGGAGTCCGGATGCTCTAGATATCGCTCGAACACTAAAAGTAATAGAAATGGGTTAAAGAGGTAATAAATAAGAATTAAAATGCAATAAGTATTATTTAACAGGGGGTTTTACGGAAAATTACCTTTATTGGGTGCAGAAATGGGTTTGGGCTCCTAATGGGTCGGGTTTAGATCCAAAACCCATATCCAAAAGTTAAGTCATAGGGTAAATGAGTTTATTGGGTTTTTAATGGGTTTGCGGGTTTCGGGTTGCGCCCGTTATGGGTCTTCAACCCATAACAACAATAGCAACTGTTGTTGTTGCTTTACGCACGCCGGCCGGCCAGCTGGGGCTAGCCGGCGGTAAGAGAGCCCACCGCGGCCCACTGGCGGTGACGACGACAGCCAGAGCGTCGCCGGTGGTTGGGTTGCAAGAAGATAGGGAGAGAAGGAGATTTAAGAGGAGATAGGAAAAGAGAAGAAGAGGAGGAGGAGTAGGAGGGTGGTCCGGGACTGCAGCCGCCATTGCACGCGGCGATGCAGCAGTACAACGACCGGCGGTGACAGTCAGGCCGCCGCCGGTGAGGGGTACAGTAACGAGAGAGGAGATGGAGAAGAAAAAAAGAGAGAAGAGAATAAAGAAGAAGAAGAAGAAACAGGGAAGGGAAAAGAGAGATAGGAGAACAGGGGACGGCGGCCGGGGGCTGGACAGCGCCGATGGCCACCGCGACGGCCCTGGCCGGTAAGGTCTTGACCGGCGATGCTCCTGGCCGTCGGTTGACGTTTAGAAGAGATATATATATATATATATATATATATATATATATATATATATATATATATATATATATATATATATATATATATATATATATATATATATATATATATATATAGTTTTTATTAGAGATAGAGGGGGAGAAAGAAATAGTTAAATAGAGAGGGGGAGAAGAGAAAGGTGGTGGAGGTAAGGCAGTGGGAAAAGTTGAGAAGGTTGGAGAACGAGGAAGGGGAAAAAGAATAGAAAATTAGGAATTTTAAACTATTATTTTATTGGGTCAAATTTTGACTAGCTCCAAACGGTTCTCAAAAATTCTGAAAAATAAAGAATATTATACTGAGAACCAATATGAAATCAGATTTAAGAAATTCTATCTGGTTTGTAAGTTAAAAATTCTGGACTGTATCGTTGATACTGTGCGACACCGGTCTGACCAAATTTTTGATAAATTTAGAAAAATCCCTAAAAAGTACCAGAACATAGATAAGATGATTCTAAGATATAATGTGAAAACAGATTCTCAAAATTCTACTCCGTTTGCAAATTAAAAATCGTAGAGCCGATTATCGGTATCAGTTGACACCGACTACGGAGATTTTCCAAATAATCCAGAAAATTCTGAAAAATCTAAAATATTAGGAAATAATATTTGAAACTAAAAGCAGCTCAATCTGACTATCAGGAAGATTAAATCAACTTTGTACGTCGTATCGAGTACTGATACTGTGATACGTACATCAAGGATCAGGGGGTTAACAAGCAAGGTGGCAAGAAGGGCAAAACTAGCACATTGTGCTTTAACAGTGGCAATGAAGGACACTTCGCTCGTGATTACACTGAGCCGAAGAAGGTACTCTCTAAATTGAGTTCTCGCTTTATTTTTATTATTAGCCATGTCATGGTAGCTCATCCATCCTCTGATTGAACTATTGATTCAGGAGCAACCGAACATGTCGCGAGGGACTGAGTTGGGTTCGTGGAGTATCACTGAATACTTCAGGTAGCAAGATTCTCTTTATGGGAAATGGTGATAGCGTGAATGTGCTGGATATGGGTACTTACAAGATAGACTTATACGGAGGACGTGCACTATTAATCCATGATGTCCTTTATGCTCCTGATGTTCGACGAAACTTGTTATCAGTTACTGCTTTGCGTAGGCTAGGATTTCATTTGTCTTTTGAAAATAATTGTGTACGAATATTCTGTGGAACCACCTTTATAGTGGTCAGAATCTGACCGCTCCCTAAGATCGCGATACATGTCCCACCACACCATGAGTATCTCAAGTGGATAATGAAGTCGAGATACCAGTTGACTCATATTTCAACTCCGAGGAGAGAGCCTCGGGCCTTACCCCGAGCTCACATTCAACCCCGAGGAGAAAGCATCAGGCCTTGCCCTGAGCTCACATGTAGCACCCCGTTCCCGGATACGTACCCAGATACGTGTCCCAAATTTTTTGACTATATTATTCAATTTTCTTCCAGTATTTGCTTTTGAGTTGTCATTACTTATGTTATTGTGCATCGGATCTAGATTCTTAGACCTAGAGTAAGCCCTGACCCGGGCTGGGAACACGATACCAGTCAGCTGCCCGATTTGACCTTTCTAGTAGTACGATTTGACCAATTTCAGTTTCAGACACTGTTTTCTAATATTTTAGATTTTTCATGATTTTTCAGAATTTTTCTGCAAAATCTCCAAAACCGGTGTCGGTCAACATCGCTGACTGATTCCCGGATTTTTAGTTTTCAAACAGGATTGAATTTTCAAAAATGGCTTTCATATTACTTCTTAGAATTTCATTTTCTACCTAAATACATTTTTGAGATTTTTCTAAATTTATCAAAGTTTGACCGATTCTGGTGTCGGCCGGTGTCGCCGGAAGATTTCAGGATTTTTAATTTGATAACTATAATGAATTTCTTGAATCCAATTTCACCGAGCATCTTAAAATAATATTTTCTATTTTTGAGAATTTTTTAGAACATTTCTGAAACAGTCGAATTTTCGCCCTATTAAAATAATAATATTATTTACCGATCTTATCTTTTCTTACTTTTTCCTTCTCTACTCCCCTACCTTGTACTCTCAAATATTATAATAAATAAATTATTTAATAATAAAATTTTTATACTATCATCTTTTTTTTCCTTAATTTTTTCCCTTTTCTTTAATTTTCTTTCTTTTTCTTTCTTTTCTTTTCTTTTCTTCCCTTACCTTCTCCATACAACTGCTCCCCTGCCACAGCCGACCACCACCTGCAGCAGCAGCCAAGGCTTGATGGGCTGCTGCTGCAGCCCATCTCCCCATTCCCTTTCATCATCACATCCTTCCTCCTCCTCCATTAAAAAGTCCTCTCTCCTTCCTTCTCCTTCTCATTTTCCATTTCAATTTCAAACTCCAACACTTCAACAAAACCAACATCCCACTTCATCACCGCTGCCACCGCCCTCCCTAGTTGCTGGCGTCCCCTCCCCCACACCCCCTTTCTACTCCTCCACCTCCTTCAATCTCCACCAACCACCCACCACCTCCAATTTCAAACAAACCCATCACCACCACCTCCCTTCCTCCTCCAAAATTCACCACCATCTCCATCAATTCCACCACTCCCACCACCCCATCACACCTCCTCCTCCTCTAACTCCCCACCACCTCCAACAACCACCACAACTACCATAACCACCACCACCACCAACTACCACCACCAAACTCCTCCACCAACTCCAAACCACCAAAACACCAACCACCAATCCTCCCCCCTAGGGCAGCCGCCCCCCCACCTCCGGCGGCGCGCCCCGCCCCAGGGCCGCCGGCGGTGGCCGGCCACCGGCCATCCCCCCTCCCCTCCATTTCTTTTTTCTTTCTTTCTTTCTTCTTCCTTCTTTATTTCTTTCTTTCTTTTATTTTCTCTTTACTTTCCTAAAATACGCCCACATTTCCACATCCCTAAAATACCCATCCCCTCATTCTCAAATTACTTTCCCATATTTACAATCAATACCCCTCCCCTTTTAATTCCTAATTCCTTTCTAAAAATACCCTATTCTCTCTCTCTCTCTCTCCCTCTCCTCTTTCATTCCCTCTCTAATAATTATATAAATATTTATATATTTTAATATATATTTATGGGTTAGTGCCTTGCTCGCACGGGTTCGTAGATTTCTCGGATTTTAACCCGGTATTTCATTCCGGTTTCAGGCGAGTGCTTTATATCAGTTTAATAATTACTACCCTTGTATTTATAGCATGATATTGATATGTGAACATCGTATTGCTAGCGTAACATGCCTAACACTTGCTACTGTAATTTTTAGTACCTGACTCCTTACTATACGAGTTAATATATGATATTTGCACTCAGTATTCACCCGACACTAGACATGTTATACTTGACACGTGACATCTGACACCGGCACTTGACATGTTATACTTGATATACGATTTATGACGCCGGCACTCGGTATTTACACCGGCACTTGATATGTTATACTTAATACCTGATCCACTCACTTGATATTAGACATCGGTACTTGATACATATCATACTTGACACCTGATCCTGACACCCGGTATATGACATGCTTTCATGTGGTACAAGTACATTGACCTGACATCGTGACCCTTGACTGGACACTACCACCCCTGATACCTGTATTATATGGCATATCCATGACTATCATTTTTACGGGGACTTGGCATGATTATTATATTATTACCATACATTTGGTACTCCTGAACTCCTGTACTCCTGAACTCATGTATACTTGAACCCCTGAAATAGGGAGGCTCCTGACATTACTCCTTATATTAACTCCTGTTGACCCTTGTAATAGGATAACCATGGATATTGGACTTTTGTGAATACCCTGTGGACTTTATTATTTGACACTCTGTTATATTTAAACAATTTACACCGGACGGGGGAAATTGATAGGTATCGATATAGCTCCTGTGTTTATGGTGGCCATACATATGTTATATAACTAATTCCTATTGGATTCGACCTGGAGGCCACCAGGCGCTTCCGAGGGGTGTACTGGCACCTCTACCCCTTGCCTGCCTGTCGGGTGTGCTATAATCCCCTGGGTATATCCCTGTGGGGAATAGTGACACTCTATTCCTGTTCGGGCGTATACTAAGATCTTCGGGCATATAGTAAGTCCCGGTACCTAGCGGTACGTTCCGGCTCAGTACCGGATACTCCTGGACTGTTGTCCCGGGCATACACGGGACCCATTCTAAACATGGTTCATCGTTCCCCATCAATTTCCAATAACCAACCTCGCTTGACTTGTATGCAAGTATATGGTACGAGCCGTATACTGAAACATACAAATTGAACGAGTCTTAATAATAACTTGATAATTGACTTCATGCTACATGAATTTTATTATCATCTATATATTTACCATTTATTGTTATTATTCCATGTTTGCTGATTTAATTAAATGACATTTGACCTGCTACACTTACTTTTATTTTATGCCACATAAATTCTAATGTCATTTCCATATTTCACTATTTCTTGTGGTTATTCCATGCTTATTGATTTGGGTACATTATACTTGACCTGATGCACTTGCTTTTATTTATACTTACCATTTAGATTCTTGCACTCGCTGGGTTGCCCACTAACAACCCTGAATTTGCATGTCCAGATTTAGCAGTTTGGATTGAGGTGGACCCATCAGCTGAGGACCAGGCTTTCTTCGAGGAGTAGGCGGATCAGCCGTAGCTTCATCCCGTCTTTCCTGCTCGCGAGATTCCCTCTTCCAGCTCGTGAGTCCTTATCTTTTGTACCTGTACTGTCTACTTTTGTACTACCTGGTGATGTAATATTTATGTAATATTATGTCAAAGTCTGTGATGACTGAGTACTTGTACTATTGTGTGTTGGAATGTATAATATCACGTATTTTCGCACTCTGATTCCTGTATTGTGTTGTATTGATGCTTAGCGTACATACGTGATGGTACCATCGCCCTGCGTATGTACGTCGCAGTGGCGTCCCCGTATCCGCGGGAGCGGGGCGCCACAGGTTGGTATCAGAGCCTAAACTCTCACACCTTCAGTACAGCCGGTCTGCAAATTAATATTGGGTTAATTTACGACTGAGTCACACGAGTCTTTGCTATACATTCTAATTACTAGTACAAAGTTATCTATTCCTTCCTTGAAATCCATCCCTTGACTTCTGAAATCTCATAATCCGTCACCTTTTCAGCCGACTCGAATATGGAGAGACGGGGGACACGTAATGGTCCTGGCACTTCCCGTGAAGGTCCACAAGGAGAGAACGACATGATGAGGATACTCTAGGGGATGATGAATAGCCAGCAACAGCAAACAGAGCTCTTGCGACAAAGATTGCTGATTGCACCCCGGGAGTAGAGGCCGGGTACTATATCAGATTTCAGGAGATTGTAGCCGGCAGACCTTTCGGGCACTGAGAAGCCCCAGGATGCAGAGCAGTGGTTGATCGACATGACCGATCTTCTGAAGGCGGCCATAATTCCTGGTGATAACTAGGTGGAAGTGGCAAGATCTAGCTGAAAGATGTGGCGAGGACTTGGTGGCCAGCCGAAGAAGCTGAGGCATCAGGAGAAGTAGTGGCAGGTACAATCTTTGTCCACTCAGTTCTAGTCTTATCACTCTTTGACTTTGGTGCATCATATTGCTTCATATCCAGTGGATTTATTGCCTTGCATTCTATACCCTAGTATGTATGGGTGACCAGTGGGAAATTAGTACTGAGAATGGGGTATCATTACTAACAAGATTTGTAAGGTGTGCACTGTGGAGTTATGTGATAGGAAGTTAGAAGTCGACATGTTCGTACTGGACACTGGAAGGTACGATGTGATCCTAGGCATGACTTGGCTTAGCAAGTATCATGCAGTGATCGACTGTCGGAACAAGAAGGTGATCTTCAGGATTCCACACCAATCAGAGTTTCAGTTCTTTGGAGAACGCAAGTCCCTCCGGAAGGAAGATCAACTGGATTGTGCCACTGCAGAAGATAAGAAGAAGATGGTGTCAGTGTGGAATAAATTCCTGGATGTATTTGAGGAGATATCAGGACTCCAACCTGACAGAGTTGTGGAGTTCTCTATTGACATTATTTTAGGAGCGACTCCCATCTCTAAGGCACCGTACCGGATGGCACCAACAGAATTAGATTATTGAAGAAGCAGGTGCTGGAGTATTCGAGCAAGGGTCTGATTAGACCGAGTACTTCACCTTGGGGAGCACCAGTGTTGTTGGCAAACAAGAAGGATGGTGGCAAGAGATTGTGTATTGATTACAGAGAATTGAACAAAGTCACTATTAAGAACAACTACCCTTTGCCGATGATTGATGATCTCTTTGATCAACTTCATGGGGCCCAAGTATCTCAAAGTTAGATCTGCAGTCAGGGTACGATCAATTGAAGGTGAAGAAGGAAGTATCTAGAAGACGGCATTTAGAACTCGTTATGGTCATTATGAGTTCCTGGTTATGCTCTTTGGAGTTACAAATGCTTCAGTAGTCTTTATGGACTTGATGAATAGAATCTTGTCACTATATTTGGATAAGTTTGTGTTGATGTTCATTGATGATATTTTGGTCTATTCTAAGAATGAAGAAGAGCATGCGGAGCATCTGAGGGTTGTGCTACAGACGCTCCGACTTGAGCAGCTTCATGCCAAAGTGTGAGTTCTGGCTGGAGAGTATAGCATTCTTGGGCTATGTTGTCTCTAAGGAAGGAATCTCGGTGGATTCTAGCAAGATTCAGGCAGTGATGGACTAGCCAACTCCGAAGTCAGTAACAGAGATCAGGAGCTTCATCGGATTAGCTGGATATTATCAAAGGTTCGTGCAGGACTTCTCTAAGATTGCAGCTCCTTTGACCAAGCTTATCAGGAAGGGAGAGAGTACATATGGACTGAGGAGTGTGCGCCTGCTTTTGAGGAGTTAAAGAACAAGTTGATTTCAGCTCCAATCTTAAAGACACCCTCAGGGACAGGAGGAATGGTGGTATACAGTGATGCATCAAGGAAGGGTCTTGGATGTGTATTGACGCAGTATGGACAGGTGGTAGCTTATGCCTCCAGACAATTAAAGGCACATGAGAAGAACTACCCAACGCATGATCTAGAGCTGGCAGCTGTGATCTTTGCGTTGAAGATATGAAGGCATTACCTGTTGGGTGACCGAGTGTTGATTTACACCGATCATAAGAGCTTGAAATACATTTTTACTCAGAAGGAGTTGAATATGAGGCAGAGGCGATGGCTTGAGTTGAGGCAGATTATGATATAGATCTGCAGTACTATCCTGACAAGCTTAATGTGGTACCTGATGCCATGAGTAGGAGACCTGAAGCCAACATGATTGTGCTACTCACTTAACAAGAGGAGTTACTCAAGGAGATGAGGCGGCTAAACTTAATGGTGATTCGGAGGGCCAGTAGATCCGTGCAGTTGATGGCATTTCAGATCCAGCTGACATTGATGGAGGAGATCAGAGAAGCACAGAGAGAAGATCCCAGATTGCTGAAGTTTAGAGAGCAAGTGGAAGCGGGGCTGAAATCAGATGTTTGCATACATACTGATGGTGCACTCTATTTCAGGGGCAGAATTTGTGTACCTCAGGGGGAGATTAGGACCATCCAAGAGCACCTTCGTGCGGCACAGGACAGACAGAAGAGTTAGGCAGATTCCAATAGAAGACCGTTGGGGTTTTAGGTAGGAGAGTATGTGTTTCTGAGGATATCTCTGACCAAGGGAGTGATCAGATTTGGTACACGTGGGAAGCTGAGTCCGAGGTATATAGGCCCGTTCGAGATATTGGAGCGAGTAGGAGAAGTGGCCTACAGATTGGCATTGCCGCCATCACTGGAAGGAGTGCACAATATGTTCCACGTGTCACAGCTGAGAAGATATATCAGGGACGAGAGCCATGTATTAGATTATTCAGAGTTGGAGTTACAGCCGGATTTATCTTATACTGAGCAACCAATGGCTATTATGGACAAAAGTGTTAAAACCTGAAGAATCGGACCATCCCGTTGGTGCTAGTTTCATGGAACAGGCATAGTCCGAGAGAAGCAACTTGGGAGCGTGAAGACGTCATTCGTAACCGTTACCCGCATCTATTCGGCCTTGAGTGGTAATTTTCTCATGAACTCTATCTCTTGTCTTATCAATTCTTTATTTCTATGTTCATCTCTTTCCTTATAGAAATTTCGAGGATGAAATTTTTGTTAGGTGGGTAGATTGAAGCACCCCGTTCCCGGGATACGTACCCAGATACGTGTCCCAAAAATTTTCGACCGTATTATTCAATTTCTTCCAGTATTTGCTTTTGAGTTGTGATTACTTATGTTATTGTGTATCGGATCTGGATTCTCAGACCTAGAGTAAGCCCTGACCCGGACCGGGAACCCGATACAAGCCTGCTGCCCGATTTGACCTTTCTAGTAGTCTGATTTGACCGATTTCAGTTTCAGACACTATTTTCTATATTTTTGATTTTTCACGATTTTCTGAAATTTTTCAGAATTTTTCTGCAAAATCTCCAAAACCGGTGTCGGTCGGCATCGCTGACTGATTTTCAGATTTTTAGTTTTCAAACGGGATTGAAAAGTTTTAAAAACGGCTTTCATATTACTTCTTAAAATTTTATTTTTTACCTAAATACATTTTTGGGATTTTTTCTAAATTTATCAAATTTGACCGATTCTGGTGTCGGCCGGTATCGGCAGATGATTCCAGGATTTTTAATTTAAAAACTGCATTGAATTTCTTTAATCCGATTTCATCAGGCATCTTAAAATAATATTTTCTATTTTTAAGAATTGTTTGAAATGTTTCTGAAACAGTCAAATTTTCGCCCTATTATAATAATAATATTATTTACCGATCTTATCTTTTCTTACTTTTTCCTTCTCTACTCTCCTACCTTATACTTCAGATATTATAATAAATAAATTATTTAATAATAAAAAATTTATACCATTTTCTTTTCTTTTTCCTTAAAATTTTCCCTTTTCTTTAATTTTCTTTCCTTTTCTATCTTTTCTTTTTTGCCCTTACCTTTCCCATGCAACTGCTCCCCTGCCATAGCCGCCTGCAGCATCAGCCAAGGCCTGATGGGCTACTGCTGCAGCCCATCTCCCCATCTCCTTTCATCATCACATCCTTCCTCCTCCTCCATTAAAAACTCCTCTCTCCTTCCTTCTTCTCATTTTCCATTTCAATTTCAAACTCTAAACACTTCAACAAAACCAACATCCCACTTCATCACTGCCTCCTCCACCATCGAAGCCGCCGCCGCCGCCCTCCCTAGCAGCCGGTGTCCCCTCCCCCCTCCCACACCCCCTCTTCACCTCCTTCAACCTCCAGCAACCACCCACCATCTCCAATTTCAAACAAACCCATAACCACCACCTCCCTTCCTCCTCTAAAATTCACCACCATCTCCATCAAATCCACCACTCCCACCACCCTATCATCACCTCCTCCTCCTCCTCTAACTCCCCACCACCTCCAACAACCACCATAACCACCACCACCACCAACTACCACCACCAAACTCCTCCACCAACTCCAAACCACCAAAACACCAACCACCAATCCTCCCCCCTAGGGCAGCCACCCCCCCTCCGGCGGAGCGCCGCCGCCCCAAGGCCGCCGGCGGTGGCCGGCCGCGGCCATCTCCCCTCCCCTCCATTTCTTCTTTTTTCTTTCCTTCTTTCTTCTTCCTTCTTTATTTCTTTCTTTCTTTTCTTTTCTCTTTATTTTCCTAAAATTCACCCACATTTTCACATCCCTAAAATACCCATCCCCTAATTCCCAAATTACTTTCCCATATTTACAATCAATACCCCTCCCCTTATAATTCCTAATTCCTTTCTAAAAATACCATATTCTCTCTCTCTCTCTCTCTCCCCCTTCCTACAACCTTCTCTCTCCTCTCCTCTCCTCTCTCATTCCCTCTCTAATAATTATATAAATATTTATATTTATATATTTTAATATATATTATGGGCTAGTGGCTTACTCGCATGGGTTCGCGGATTTCTCAGATTTTAACCCGGTATTTCATTCCGGTTTCAGGCGAGTGCTTTATATTAGGCTTAATAATTACTACCCTAGTATTGATAGCATGATATTGATATGAGAACATCGTATTACTACTGTAACATGCCTAACACTTGCTATTGTAATTTTTAGTACCCGACTCTTTGCTATACGAGTTAATATATGATACTGCACTTGGTATTTATCCGACACTTGACATGTTATACTTGACACGTGACATCTGACGCCGACACTTGACATGTTATACTTGATATACGATTTATGACACCGGCACTCGGTATTTACACTGGTACTCGGTATTTACACCAGCACTTGATATGTTATACTTGATACCTGATTCACTGCATTTGATATTAGACACCAGTACTTGATATATGTCATACTTGACACCTGATCCTGACACCCGGTATATGACATGCTTTCATGTGGTACAAGTACATTGACCTGACATCATGACCCTTGACCGGACACTACCACCCCTGATACCTGTATTATATGGCATATTCATGACTATCACTTTTACGGGGACTTGACATGATTATTATATTATTACCAGACATTTGGTACTCCTGAACTCCTGTACTCCTGTATACTTGAACCCTGAAATAGGGAGGCTCCTGACATTACTCCTGATATTATACTCCTGTTGATCCCCGTAATAGGATAACCATGGATGTTGGACTTTTGTGAATACCCTGTGGACTTTATTATTTGACACTTTATTATATTTAAACAACTTACACCGGGACGGGGGATGGGTATCGATATAGCTCACGTGTTTATGGTGGCCATACATATGTTGTATAACTAATTCCTGCTGGATCGACCTGGAGGCCACCAGGCGCTTCCGAGGGGTGTACTATCACCCCTACCCCCTTGCCTGCCTGCCGGGTGTGCCATAATCCCCTGGGTATATCCCTGTGGGGAATGGTGACACTCTATTCTTATTTGGGCGTATACTAAGACCTTCGGGCATATAGTAAGTCCCGGTACCTAGCGGTACGTTCCGGCTCAGTACCGAATACTCTTGGACCGTTGTCCCGGGCATGCACGAGACCCATTCTAAACATGGCTCATCGTTCCCTATCAATTTTCAATAACCAACCTCGCTTGACTTGTATGCGAAAGTATATGGTACGGGCCGTATACTGAAACATACAAATTGAACGAGTCTTAATAATAACTTGATAATTGACTTCATGCTACATGAATTTTATTATCATCTCCATATTTACCATTTATTGTTATTATTCCATGCTTGCTGATTTAATTACATGATATTTGACCTACTACACTTGCTTTTATTTCATGCCACATAAATTCTAATATTATTTCCATATTTCACTATTTCTTGTGGTTATTCCATGCTTATTGATTTGGGTACATTATACTTGACCTGATGCACTTGCTTTTATTTATACTTACCATTTAGATTCTTGCACTCGCTGGGTTGCCCACTAACAGCCCTGAATTTACATGTCCAGATTTAACAGTTTGGACTGAGGTGGACCCATCAGCTGAGGACCAGGTTTTCTTCGAGGAGCAAGCGGATCAGCCGTAACTTCATCCCGTCTTTCCCGCTCGCGAGATTCCCTCTTCCAGCTCGTGAGTCCTTATCTTTTGTACCATGTACTGTCTACTTTTGTACTTCCTGGTGATGTAATATTTATGTAATATTATGTCACAGTCTGTGATGACTGAGTACTTATACTATTTTGTGTTGGAATGTATAATACCACGTATTTTCGCACTCTGATCCCTATATTGTGTTGTATTGATGCTTATCGTACATACGTGATGGTACCATTGCCCTGCGTATGTACGTCACAGTGGCGTCCCCGTATCCGCGGGAGCGGGGCGCCACATCACATTCGACCTCGAGGAGAGGACCTTGGCCCTTACTTTCCCCGACATCGATAAATATCAGATTTCTCCTCGACATAGGCTCTCCACGGAGATTCCTACCTCCACTGGACACAACTCAGCAGTAGAGTTTCCCAGATCGCGAAGGTAGTTATGCTGTCATAATATCTCCACATTCTAAATATTCCCCTATTTTGATGGGGAAAATTATGTATAGTGACGGATATCTCGGCATATCAATTCGACCGATAAAGCATGTCAATTTGAGAAGTTATGAAAAATTCCAACATGCAAATCGTGCAGTTATGGAGATCCGAGAAATCAGCCCCATCGGTTACGCCTCTACAAAGTACTTATACACCTAGAGATCCATGAAGAGAGGGGACGGGCGGAGATCAAAAAAATTGTAAACACAAGAATACTCTACTGAATTCATTGTAATCTCCCAAAAAATAGTGAATTCTCTCTTCTTCCCGTGGGTTTTTTCAATTTGGGTTTCCACGCAAAAATCTCTTGTCTCCAATAGTTAACTGTGTTGAAACCTAAAGTTTCACTCCCAATTTAGATAGACCCTCTTTCATTTGCGGTGCCAGCTTGACCGTTCGATCAATCACATTGAAAAATCTCCACCACAACCTTTTATGGTAGTGGCTTTATCAGTGATGAATTATTTGTTTTGGATATTTGTTAATCAAATAATGATTCTAGTTCCTTTTTGACTACTGTGGATAATTCTATTACTTGGCATACTAGACTTGGCCATATTAGTCAAGAAAGGATGAACAAGTTAACTCGAAAAGGCCTATTACGCCAGCTCACTAAAGCTAGCTTGCCTACTTGTGAACATGGTTTATCAGGCAAGTTGACTAGGAAGCTTTTTGGTAAAGTCACAAGGGCATCTTCACCGCTTGACTTAATTCATTATGACAACTGTGAGTCAATAAGTGTGAGGGCAAGGCACGATGCCACTATTTCATTACATTTATAGATGATTATACTCGCTATGGTCATATTTTTTTCATCTCCCATAAGTCAGAAGCATTAGATTGTTTTAGATGTTACTTAAGTTTGGTTGACAATCAGAAGAATGGAATAGTGAAAGCTCTTCATACTGGCCGAGGGGTATAGTATTTGTCTGAGATGTTTAAGCAACTTTGTAATGAAAAAGAGTTTAAGAGACAATTGATGATTCTTACACTCCGCAACAAAATTGTGTAGCAGAGAGACGAAATTGTACTCTCTTTGAGATAGTTAGATCGATGATGGTGCATGCCAATCTCCCAATATCCTTCTGGGGGATGCTTTGTTGACAACGGCTTACATCCTTAACCGTGTACCCTCTAAATCAGTTTCAACAACCCTATATGAGCTTTGGACGAGCAGAAGGCCTGACTTAAGCTCCATGCGCCCATATGGGGGCAGCCAGTTATGTTCACAGTAGCTCCCATAGATATGAGAAACTTAGCCCTAGAGCAAATAAGTGCATATTCATTAGACATTCTGATGAATCTAAAGGGCATGTGATTCTTGGTGAACAGTCAGATGTAACTATTACCAAAATTGAGTCACAAGATATGATTTTCCTCCAAAGGGAATTTTTAAGAAAAGAGGATATCGATGACATTGATAGATTTTTTTTGAAGTGGACGAGTCACAGGAAGGCGCCCCTAATCCTAATCAGGAAGATGAGAGTGATTTGCCGCCTAGTGGGAGTGTACCATTAGGGACTGATTCTGAAACTACACCTTTGCATAGAAGCCAATGTGGAAACATCCATCGTTGTCGCTTTGAGATTGAAGGAGAGCTTTCATGTATGCTCCGTTAGAGGTAAATGACCCTAAAAACTATCAAGAGGCTATGAAATCCCCAATTTCTGTAGAATGGAAACTTGCTATGCAAGATGAGATGGAATCCATGAGAAAGAATCAAGTCGGAGACTGGTAGATCTTCTACATGGGCGTAGGACTATCAGAATCAAATGAGTTCTGAAAGTCAAATACAATGCAGATGGTTCTATCGAAAGGTACAAAACTCGACTCGTAACGAAAGGCTACACCCAAAGAGATGGTATTGACAAGGAAATCTTCTCACCGATAGTGAGGTTTGCCTCTATTCGTCTAATTCTAGCTATTGTCCCTCATTTGGATTTAGAACTTTACCAAATGGACGTTAAGATTGCATTTCTCAATGGAGAACTGGATGAGGAGATATACATGAATTCACCTATTGGCTTTGTAGCTAATGGGGATGAGCGCAAAGTTTACGAGCTCCGACGATCCATCAATGGCTTGAAAATAAGGTTGGTCGTGTCCAAGTGAAAATTGCTAGAGGCTTTCTGATCATGTCTGTCTTTCCTTCAAAATGCGTAACTGGTGTTCAGTATTTATCAAACTTTTATTGCATGAACATATCACGGTCTAAAAATCTTTTGAACAATTTGGATCCTAAACATGAAAACCTTTCTTAAATGGTTTTGGATTCTCAAAATTAATCTCATATTTCTTTGAGTTTAGAGTGGTAGTACGTTGTATTCTAGATTTATGCACTTTTGACCTCTTGATGTTTAAGTTAGCTCCTTGATAGAAAGGCCATGAAAATGGGAAGTATTTTGCGACAGTGATTCTCCCTGAAATACTGGTATTCTAGCAAATTAACCATTTTATTTTATGGTATGAAACTAGCTACATAATGGAGATAAGTATACTGTTTAATAACAGCAATATCTTATTTATTTGTTTTATTTTATTTGGGTGGGGTAGGGGCTCGTCTCCTCGGGGCACATAGCCCATTGCAATGCCCGCAAACTTTGGCGCCACGCCAACAAGTTATTCATGGAGGCTGTTTGTTTCGCGTAAAAGGTCGTAAAAGGACGTAATTCGTAAATGACTTACAACTCAATTACAATTATGATGTTTGTTTGGACCGTAATTCGTAAAAGACTTAGGCAACCTAAATACCACTTACTACAACCCAATTACCACTCACAACCAACTTACAGTTAATTTTGTAATCATGCAAAATTGTATTATTTTTTATATTAATATTATTTTTTAATATTTAGTATTTTTAATATTTATTTGTAATATTTAATTTTTTAAATCACTAAATAGTTAATTTTGTTACCAAGTTTTTCACTTACGACTTACACATTACGACAACCAAACACCATAAAGCACAATACACTTTCTCACTCATAACTTTATATTACTAACCAAACGCCGTAAAACTTACATGCATGTAACTTATTTACAATTATAAAAAAGTTTACTTACGACTAAAGAATTACGACCAATTACGACAACCAAACTGACCCATAAAGAAAAGGAAAAAGGCTGGCTACGCCCAATTGCGTGTTGATTAGCTATATGACACATTCTTGAGAGCATGCCCTGTTCAATCCAAAGCTGCACTGATATGGACAACAGCATTAGATTTCTTTTTTTTTTTTTTTTTTGAAAGGTTAAAATTCCAGGATATCTCGGAGCACGATAAGAGTATTAGATATGATAATATATGAATCTGCAGGTACGCAAAATTTGAAAAAAAAAAAAAAAAAAAAAAACCCCAATAAATAAGTCATGGATACAACAATTACATAATATCAGCTACATGTTTATGTACCTAATCACAATATTCTTATAATTTAGTCATATGTCATCCAGTAATCTTGTGTAATGTCAATATAAAAAAGCAACCAAACAAAGCTATACAAAGCATTAACCCCCAAAACCTGTTTTCTTCCTCTGATTCTCTTTCTCCAACTTTAGCAAAGCTATCTGCATATTGCAAGCACAAGATGATTGCAAAAAGGTCAAAACTAGAGATAAATTATGGGGCGTAACCTCTGAAAATTGTTATGTTCATCAAGCTTAAACATTACAAAGAAACAATTCCAGATTTAACTGGCACCAGCAAGCATTGTTTTGATTGTATGAACAATTCACAAGCACCCCAATCCTCCACACTTCAATCAAGGCCAATATAACTATGTTCTAGTTTCATGCTACCAACCCTTTTGCACCAAATATACAACTGGGGGCTTAGACAGCAAATCACACCTAATCTGTAATCTATTTGCAGTACTTATTGTCACATAATGGCAATTAATAATTCATGAATTTTTTGCATATATCAATAATGCAAGTAGATTATAACAACATCAAGCTGGTCCACAGCAGATATGCGCTACCAATACTAAAGGGCTGTTTGTTTCGTCATAAAAATCATAAAAGCCTATAATTCGTAAATGACTTACAACTTAATTACAACTACGACATTTGTTTGGACCGTAATTCGCAAGAGACTTACGCAACTCAACTATCACTCACTTGCAACTCAATTACCATTCACTTACAACCTATTTACAGTTAATTATGTGTTCATGCAAATTTGCATTATTTTTTTATGTTAATATTAATTTTTTAATATTTAACATTTTTAGTATTTATTTTCAATATTAAAACTTTTTAAATCACCAAACAGTTAATTTTGTGGTCAACTTTTTCATTTACGACTTACACATTACGATAACTAAATACTGTAAAACACAATACACTTTCTCACTTACAACTTTATATTATCAACTAAACACCGTAAACTTACATGCATTTAGTTCATTTACAACTGTAAAAGACTTTATCAATTACGACTGACACATTATGACCAATTACAACAACCAAACAGACCCTAAAACAGCAAATAAGCAACCTGGAAGCAACAGAAACTTGGAAAACCATAACAGCATCACTTGTGCAATCAAGAGCTAACACTTTTTACATGTTATAAGACATATCAATAAGCACTGTCAACTTGTGTAATGATAAACTACATCATAATTGTACAAGAAATCCAGTGACAGTCCACAGGAAAAAGAATGCATCAGTGGTCTAAATACAAAATCCAAAAAAAAAAAAAAAAAAAATTAATTTGTAAACTGACAATCAAGAAATAAGAAAACAATGGTTCAACTGTTGTTGATTCTTCATGTTATTCTGCTAATAGTAGCATAAACATGCTTCATTAAAAGAACAAACGGAATAAATCAGGGGAAGAAATTATTTCAACCAGGATCAGGATGCAAACACCAAGCCCACCTGACATGCATTCGGGCAGTGTCAGCACAGAACAAATTTTCCCTGTTAGCAAGGGCAGATTTATTTCCCTTTGCTGCTTTCACCGAACCAACATCATGTACAAGCCCCACAAAAGCCCTTCTATTTTCAGAAATTCACAAGAAGGAGACTTCCCTGTCTTTAAGAATCATCGTGTGTGAGAGAATATTACAAATATTAAGTACTGGACTAATCCACTTAATATTACCTTTCCAACTGTCCTATTATCCTTGACGATTTTTGTTTTTTTACATGTGTTCCCTCCTCCCTGAAGGAAAGAGAGAAATTAGATCAGCAGGCAGGCCACAGCAGGGGAGACTTGCTCTGGAGCTTGGCCTGCTGCTGGGACCAGTAGGCGTGAGCCGAGAGGACCCGGTCGAGGAGCTCCTGAGGGACTGGCTCACCCCTCCTTTGTTGAGGCGATATTCTTGCCGTATGCACTAACGTCTTCCATTTGTCCTGTGTCCAGAAAAGTGGGGGAAAAGACGCTTTGATTACTACAAGAGTAGTACAAGCAACTTTCTTTGAAACGATAATGGGCTCGTTTAGGACAAGATTCGGATAAGAACAAGAAGAGCTGCCAAAGTCAACAATAAGCTTTCAATTCTATGTTACGTATAAACGTAAAGAAGAGTCCCAATTAAACTTATTAGTTATTCCCATACATGGCTTAACATCTTTTTGATGCCCATTCCAAGTAATACCATATGAATGACCAAGACATAAAATAAGAAATGCGTGCAACAAGTATTCATGGTATGTGAACAACATACAACAAAATAACACTTCCTGACAAAAAGTTAAATACTTTCTTGAAAGAGCCAATGACAATTACTAGACTATCAGCTAACAAATTAGTCACTTTCGTATACGCACCTGCAGATGTACCTTTTATTTTATCAATTGACCGTCAAAAGTTATAATTAGCATATATGGACAGAACTCTTTGGCATCTATGATGTACTGCAAAATTTAAACTGAATGCATCACTGAAGCACTCAGAAGCTTAATTCAAAAACTCACAAAATAAGTGAAATTTAAAATAATCCCATGACACTATAGCTGTTAAAGATGTTCAGTCACATAATAGCTATAATTGGATATGGAAGCTTATGAGAGGGTTGTTTATAGATTAGTCCTTAATACTCAAAAAGGGCATACCAGCAGATCTCGACACCAAACAGGAAAATACTCATATGCAAAATTGGAGTATACATGCAGAATGCTATAAATTGTTAAGAAGGGCTTAATGGGCACACCTCTACCAAGAAAGATCTACAGAAGTTCCTATATTTCATTGTGTTGCAATCTCAAACAACCATGAACATCAGACATATGAAACAAGTCTACCAAAGTACAAAATGGATGCACCTCAGACAAAATAATTTGGATGTCTCATACCTTCAAATCTACATAAGTCCGGTGTTTTGCATTGTCGAAAGCTTGAATTTTGACATCTCGCCACCTGAAGGAATAAAGCCAGAATCCAAATGACTAGTGTAGAAAAGGAAGGGAAAATTGAGAGCAATAAGAGAAAGGTGGGCGACGCTACAACCACAAGAGGAACCTCCACTGAATTGGGATGCTAATTCCTCCTAAGAAATTCTCCCTTAACTCAAAACCATGAACTTCATATTTCTTATTTGGTAGGTGAAAGGAATTGGCTAATAGCTGTTGCTACTGACCTTCCAGTACCAAGCTTTTCAACAGCCTGGACAAGCGCTTCCACTTCAGAGACAGAGAAGGGTCTCCTAATGCGGCGCTGGACCATTTGAGACAGTTTTGGTTTACGGACCGGAATCATAGGCAGTGCCTCAACACTCATAGATGGAATGGCAATCAGTGGACGGGCATCTTCTGCCATCTTCTCGAGGGATAAGGTGTCTGCAGTGGAATAGACAGAATCGTGATCAATCTCCAGACAGTTCCCTGTGGGGGTTAGAGGATATTCTGGGCTGACATCAGACTTTCCACCATTTGACGGAGGAACAACAACCGGAAACCTGAAGTAGTTAAAAAGATAAGAGGCATATCAGGAAGAATAAAACAATAGTTTATCTGTAATCGTTAAAGTTATCTATTGAATTTTTTCCATCTACAAGCAACAGAAAATGAATACACAAAGAAAAGAACCATTTCCAACAAGAGAACAACCACACACCCTATCATTCTAATAAAGTAAGAAGAATCAGACTATCCAAACACACTCAAATTGCAAGATTTATAAATGAACTGGAACAATCAAATCTTCAAGAAAAATACCTAGTTAGTGGCTCAGCAGGATCACTAGGAAGAAGAAGACGCGGTTCTTCTCGAATAGTAAGCATTGGTAGAGATTGACTAGAATTGGGTTCCAAACTAAAACCCAGATCATCCAATTTATCTCCATGAGAAATTCCAGCTTGGACTAGTGTTTTATTGTCATCTCTAACCTTCTTCCCTTGGAGGAGGACACCTACGCGTAGTCCACCTCCAAGTATTGCGGTTACAGCCTCCATAACTGTCCTCTGCAACATAAAATTTGACTGTAAAATCTTGAATGTTCTAGCCACTGAAAGTACTCAAAAGACCGTAAGAACTTTATAAGTTAGTTAGTATGAATAGAAAACAAACCAAGAATTTTTGAAAAGCAGGGTAGTCTGGTCTCTTCTAAAACCAAATGGCCATCGGATGTTAGTACAAGAATATCAACAAAAGAAAAGAAATAGGATGGGTGGTGAAAAGCCATTCAAAATGTCTTTTCTCAAGGATATGACTAACCTTCAACCAAGGGCAAGCACTCTCCTATAGACATGGTATTTAGAAGTTTGCATACATTCTCACAGTTCTGACACTAGATAACCACAAAATACAACTCTCTGCCCTTGGATAGCCCATTATTGAATAAGGGTCTCATAGGACAGATCACAACTCACAAACTAAAAAGAGGACGCTAAATCTCTTAGCTATTGATTGACGCTACTTATAAGCAATCTTTTTAACATATAACAACAAACAATAAAGGCTTTACCCTAAATTTCTGGGGTCACCTACATGAATCCTTTGCTCCCATTTAGCTTTTGTTATAGCAATCTAATCAGTTAAATTAACAACACCGTATCCTATTCAAATGTATCCATGTTTATCTAGGCCTAACCTCTAGGTGTCATTGCACCATTAAAGCAATACTCTGACCCCTCTAACTGACACACTTGTTAGTTTGTGTGAAACATGCCCAAACCATTTAATCATTTCTGTCCTCAATGGAAGCTATCTCTAACTTCTTATGGATGTACTCCTTTCTTATTATATCTTTTAATGTATAACCAACCATCCATCCAACGTTCTCATTTCATTGATCTGACTGTATAACATATAAAGAAAAAAGAAAATCAATAGTTCTTCTTTATATTCTCAACACATCCCTATCACTCTGTTACTAAAATAAACTGACCAATGAAGACTATGATATACCTTTAGTGATCCAACAGTTGAAGTTTCAGGAATTTCGATAAATAGTTCTGGCACTTTAAAAGACTTGATTGTAAGTTTCACTGCACCGAAAAGCTCCTGCTTCTTAGAATCTCCTCATGTTGAGATCAAATATAAAATAGAAACGTGTCCTAAAACAGTCTATAACGCGTGTTACAGAAAATACTATATACCATGGAAATCTTCCGATCCATATGATGTTAAGTGACCATTAATGGAAGACGCAGATAACCTGTTGTCTGCAAAAAGGAGAGTTGAAAGGCTTAAGTCTAAGGCCATTCATGACAGCTGAGAAGGATGGAAAAGCATGAATAGCCTAGCAGAACATGTTCACGCAAAGCTGTAAAAGAATCTACCAACTTGATGTCCTTTCAAATCAATTCATTGAAGTACCTTCCATATTAATTCCTCCAGTAGAAGTTGATAGTGAGCATTGCTGGAAGATCTTTCTCTTCTTAAATGAACTCCTTTGAGTCCTTTGTCGTGTGTAACAAATCTTCCTGTTGTGGAAAGATGGCTTCATTTCTACATCTGATAGGAAAAGGGGAAGAACAAGCCTCTAGTTAACAAGGCACCATACATACACACACAAACAGTAGCCAATAATTAGAAGCAAACCATCATTGAAAGCAAGCTTGTGATATTTAAAATCAAGTCACAAAAGACTGCATGATTTAAAATAGCATACCAGTGTTAGAAAGCTCCCTCTCTTTTGTCATTGTTGTAGCCACTTTCCAGAACCTGGTTGCTAACTGCTTTCTTATCCTCCGATGTCCAATTCCTTGATGCCTCAAGGCCTTATTGGTTGTAATTCTGGGATTAACGCACCCAGAAGAGTTTTCGTCATCATCTCTATCTAAAAGAAGCTTCTCATCCCTACATTTGGGAGATAAACTATTATGAAGAATGTGATCACCGCAACGAAGCACCTTGACACTGCTGTCTGATCTTGCCAAAGCATGCGGTTTAGCATCCACATCCATTTTATCCTCCAAACTGCAAAGGTTTGAGGCATTTCGATCAACTAAATTTCCATCCCTGCTTTTACCTTCATGTAATTTATCAATATAAGGAAACTGTTCCTCTGTGCAAGTCTCTTTATTAGATGTGTCACATTTTAAATTAACACGAGTGGGTCCTGAAGATGCAGATTTCACACCATGTGAACATTCCTTGGGAGTAGCCTGCAGTTGGGAGAGAAGATCAGGACCCAAAGTATTCTCACTGCAGCTTCTAATATCACAAGCTTTATCTTTGACTGGCTTCTCATCATTAAATTGTTCCTTTTTAACAGCGTCCTTTCCAGTACGAGCATCTGGAATTCCAATAATTTTATTTGGTGTCAATGAACTTTCTCCCTCTAGTAACAACTTTCCTGCTACAGCTGCAAGCAAGTCGAATGCGCACATCCGACTGTCCACCATTTTCTTCCTAACAGAACGTTTACCCTACAAACCAACTATTCAGAGTTGGAAAGAGTTCAAACAACCTAACAGCTAAAACCAAGCAAATGATGAGTTACAGTGGAATATATTATACCTTAGCTGACTTTGGGACTTGGGGCATTGGTGGAACCTGGTATCCATTGATTCCATAATCCAATCTCTTCTGCAACACCATATCTCAGTAACTCATGTCAACAAGAAACTCACCAATAATTAGGAACAGTGTGGCAGCTCTTCAAATGCTCCATCAATAAAATATGTACTTGAAAGAGAACGTATTTCAACAGAGAGTCTGTAATTGAGTAGAGTGAAAATTATTAACTGTACAATGGGTTTTACATTTGAAAGAATTTCACATCCAAGACAGAAACCACATAAACATTAATATCAGTCAACAAGTCCTCAATCTGACTGAACCAAATCATCCATAAAACTAAATCACCAGTAGTACTTAATAGAAAGACAATTCCAAATATGAGGGACTAAAAGGTCACACAATTGGAAAATCAATGCAACTAAATAAGAAGCCTCTTGTAGAATTCTACTAAATGAGAACCAATATCCAAATTTTCAATCTACACTTCAAACATTTCTATCCAATTTCATTAAAATGTGTCCATAATCCACAAAAAAGGGAGTGAATTCAATTAGTGTACCTAATTCACAAAAAGCACCACAGAAATTTAACAAGCCAAATAAACAGAACGGATCACAATACTTGAAAAACCTTGCAAAACCCATCAGATCATAAAAAAGCTCACAAACTTAAAAGCGTGAATAGATCAAAGATCTCACCTTTAAGGGCTTTCCGGGAATCTTGGATTATCTCATGTCTGAAAAAGAGTCCTAGATTACGGAACCCAAGGCATCCTGCAGATATTCATGCAATTTAATAGGAAATTTTATTTCAAATCATTAATTAGAAAATTTTTGAAATGAAACGCTTATAAGAGCAAAACCCTAGTCCAAAATGTGTTATGGTAAGATTCGTAAAGCTTAAGAAACAAGAGTTCTGGATCTAAAACCCAGAATCGTAACTCAATTTTAAATAAATCCCGAAAGCTGCACTGATTTCAAATCAAAAGAACGGATCTTGACTGCAAAAGAAAAGCCAGAGGCTTTCAATTGATCAACCAAACAATTGAACCCAAACTGCTCGTCTGACACCAAAAAAATCACATAATTAAAGAAATATAACACAATTCAACAACATAAAACAAGATCCAAACAAAATTGACAGTCAAAGAGCAAAAGAAGATTAGAATTTGGCACACATAATACAAAAAGGACGTAGAATTCGATGCACTCACCTCCAAAACAACAATTTGAAAACAACACCACATCAGATTCGTCGAAATTCAAGCCGATGAGAGATCGCCGTGGACAACCCGCCCTCCGACGAACTCCAACGCACAAAAGACCGCCAATCTTACCGAATCGATCTCCTGGTCGACATCAGGACACGGAATTCTCTTCATACATGCCTCCAATTATTTCTAAAATTTTTTTTTTTTTTTTTTTTTTAAAACCCTCGATTTTTTTCCCTTTTTTTTGTTTTTTCCCTTCTCTATTTCTCTGTTCTGAGATCGCCAAAACCTGAACCACCCCTTTCGCTTAAACCCCGGCTCTTATGCCATTTGACCCCCGCCACCGGCCTAGCTGGTAAAACCCAACACGTCCACCGCCTGCACCCGGTCACCAAACCACCAAAGACCGTTTCTTACCGTCCAGTGATCCCAGGCCCCCGAGATCCCGACACGTGTCCAGCCACAAATCGTACGGCCCGCCTGACTAAAGTTTTTGAAATGGACACCACAATCGGTTATTGAGACGTGATGTGCTAGTGGTTGGTGTTTAATTTCAAAGTTAATTACTTTTATATTTTAATTTTTGTGACGTTAAAAAATTATTAGCCAAGTAATTAGTGATTAGGAGTTAATGAAAGTAATCAATGGGGCTTTACGTTTATTAAGATGGCGAGCGGGGAGGAGATGTAGGGGATTAGTGGATAAGATTTTCCGTAATTATAGTAATTAATGGTGAAAGTTTTCGGACAAGAGTATTCGGGATAATATTGAAAACAGATCCAGATGAGGATTTAATAATAAATTTCATATCTTTGCAATGGTTTTAATATAAAATATGTTTTTGTGGCGACGACTGGAGTGTGGCCTGTATGGATACTGTTTGTGCATAATTGTAAAAACACCCTTGGTTCTGTAAGATTTAAATATAGTAAGTACTATTGTACATTTTTGTTGCAGAATTTTTCAGTTTTACATTTTTTTTAAATACCCAAATTTCATGACCATTACTGAAATTAAGCTATTACCGTGTGTTATAAAAGTGGGCATATCAAACGTCTTAAGTTGTAGCAAATTATATATTTTATCATATAAACTCGATTTTGTATCTCTTTCTCTTGGTGTGGAAGAAAAGCTACAATACCATAGTTGATTTATCAATAAGTGAAGCATAATAGAAACTAAGGCTTTTTAGAAATTTGTCCCTCATATCTTTTATATTTTGATATTAGTGTTTCACATATTTTGAATTGGTATTTAGCCCCTTAAATCCCATTAACTACATCTAGTTAGTCCCTCTAGTTAGTTTTCATTCAAATTGAGAAAATGTTTCATTAACTTTAACAGAATATTCCCTCAAATCCAAATTAACAGGGAGAGAAAGAGAGGGATGGGGACTAGTCGGAGCTCCCCAATCTCCTCCTCTTTGTCATCCGCCACCGCCCCTCCCTCAACTTCTTTGCCTTCGTCGGCATATATCGCTCCTTCCCTGCTCCTTCGCCTCCATCCACCAACTCTCCTCCTCCCAAGCCCCCCGATTTTCTAAACCCGAACCAGATGGCAGTACTGAGCCCAATGCAAAGGAAGACGACAGCGAGGGCAAGGTCGACCTTTATCCTGATCCTCATGCTGTCCTTCTTGACATTGACGAGGTAGTTTGTAACACTCTTATTTTATAATCATGTTTATACGCCTAATTGCTCGGTTAACAAAAAATGGAAATAATTACCATAAATAATCTATTTAAGAATGATGCTTTAATGAGGCTAGTCCACTAGCACACAAATACAAGAATATGTACACACACGTGTGTGTAAATAAATGAACGCAAGTGTTTTATGAATAGGATAAATAAATTATGATATATATATATATATATATATATATATATATATATATATATATATATATATATATATAGAGAGAGAGAGAGAGAGAGAGAGAGAGAGAGAGAGAGAGAGAGAGAGAGACTTGTGTCATTCCGGAAAAATTCGAGACTGAATCCTTTCCACTCAAATACTACCCTAAGACATTCGAACACACGATCCATTCCCTTAAAGTTGATCTAATTATTTTAAGTATTTATAAACCAAAATTCAAGTATTTTAAATACATTTTGCCCATGCATTAAATAGGAAAAACTTGAATGGCCTAAATAGTGAGTTGGTTAGTTTAACAGTGTGAACATTTGAAACCTAACAAAAAATTGGTTTGTAGGGCTTTTAAATGTTTAGATCATTGTAACCCCCGATGTAATATGTACGTGTGTCGATACTAGTATCTGGTACCGATTTAATCATCCTGGTAGCTGGATTGAGACTATTTCAGCTCTATATATTATTTTTCAATATTTTGAATTTTTTTTGTATTTTCTGAAAAAGATATGATTGATGGATAAAGATTATATATCGATAAATTCTTGGGGATTTAAAATAAATTACCAGTGGGTGTATATATATTTACCTATGCATATGTGTGTTTGTATATGTATATAAATACATATATGTATATATGGAATAGATATATATTTTAAACAAGTATGTGTGCGTTTATATATGTAATATATATACTTTGTCTAAATTGTAATATGAGTCGAAGCCCCTTTTTTTTTATTATGTATGAATCCCATTCCACATTTTATTCCCATATCATTTTTATTCAAGCCCAAGCCCAATTCTCTTCTTTCTTTTCTTTTTCCTCTTCATTTTAATTAGAGCCCAAGCCTACATTCCTATTTTCCTCTTTTCTTGTTTTCTTTCATACCCAGCAAGCCCAGGCCGGCCCACAATCCTTTAGGTTTTTCAAAAACAAAAAAAAAAAAAAAGGAAAAGAAGTAAATTCTTTTTGCTGCTATCAGTACTTGAACCCTCAGAGCCCCAACCAAAATCCAAAGCCTTAACTACCATACCACTCTGGCATTGGCATAAGGAAGGAACCAAATTCTATTTAACCTACTATTATCCCGATATCATCTTCCTTTCACCCACATTCTCCACGTGCTGCTCCTCTCTCTCGTTCACGTTTCCCACTCCTTCCCTCACTCGTACCCTCTCTCTCTTTACCCGTAACCCACAAACCCAAGCCCATACCCATAGAGCCATTAATTCAAACCCATAACCCATTATCCTTATCCTATATAATCATCCTATTTTATAACCCTAACCAAAATCTAATCTCTATCTTTTTCCTCCCCAACGCACTGCCGCCACCACACCCATGGTAGTGTGTCATTCCCCATCTCCCTCTAACCTGGCCTGCACAATCGCCCTCTTCCCTTAGCCTCAGCAGCAACCGGAGCCCCCACGCATAGGTCGAGCCACCCCTGAGATCAACCATCCCCGACAACAACCCTCTTCCACGATCGTGCAACTTCACCCCTTCCCTTGGTGGTTGCACCCTTCCCTGACGCGCGCACATCTCCCAACCAAGCAACAGCCCCTTGCTGCCATGAGTCCAGGCCCCGCACAACCCCTGGCTGCAACGCCTTGTCGCCGGAGCCTGGAAGCGTGCCATGGGCCTCGCCTTTCCTTTTCCTTTCCCCAGGACCCCAGCCGACAACTCCCCCACAATCCAACATGCTGCACACCCCCCTTTCGCTGGTCGTGACCATCCTCCTTGGCCAAACTTAGCCCGGACCCATCAATCCCTTCGCCGGAGCCGTGAGCACTCCTCCACAGGCCATGTGCGTAAGCACCCACGGATTCCCCTCTTCCGCGCATCCCCCATGGCACATCTTCTTCATCGGCAGCCCCAGACAACCTGCTGCACAGCCCTACAACATTCCTCCATGAGCCAGTCCACCAACACCCCCTCAAGCCATTGGTTGCGTCCCCAACTCTCCTACAGCACTCGTCAGCATCTCCCCTGCGCCATCATCTTCAATGCAAGCCCTCACTATGCCTCCACGCAGCCATGTACCATCTCCTTTAGCTGTGTTCTTCTACGCCGGCAGCCTGGAGCCCCCTTGTGGCACCCTCCGTGAACCCCGGCTCCTCTTCCATCAGCCCTCGCGCATCCTCCTCCACCGGCGAGTTTCACTGTGTCCTCCGGCAACCCTCGTCTCCTCCGCGTCCTCCGCTGGCACGCCAGAGCTCCACCGTGGCTGCCATGCACTTCTCTGTGAGAGTTCTCTCCCCCTCCCTTTTACTTTGTTTTCTCTCTTTATATAAATGTATAGTGTGTTTTATAAGAGGTATGCATGCATGTGAGTGTGTGTTGTGTGTTAGTGTGTGGAATGTGTGGTTGTGCTTGTGGGTGTTTGCTTGAATGTGAGTGTTGTGTATGTATGTATGTAGGTGTATGTATGTGTATGTGGGTATATTTATATATATGGGTGTGTGTTTAATTTCATATATGCTATCCTTGTGGGTGTGTTTATAAATGTGTATATAGGCATGCGTGTGTTAATGTATGCACATGTGTGCATTTGGATGCGTGTTGTAGCGATTACGAACCCATTTAATGAGATTCAGACTTGTTGCGGGAGATTCATATTTGTACCCGTTATGGACCTGATACACTGGCGATTCGAAGACTAACTTATGGGATGATCTAGGGATCTATACCGGTTCGTACAATGAAGACCAGACGGCGATTCGGTTCAAAAACTGCATCATTTCATGTGAGTATTTGTTCTTATGTATTTTCCCTATTTACTGTTGCCAGCAGTGTTCATGTAACTATTCGTATCATTTCATTTAACTGCCTGAGATATTTTACTAGTATGATTACCTGTATCACTTCATTAGATATCAGTGAATGTCCACTTTAATTATGTAGTTGATCTGAGTATTTATCAGCGTCATTTCATGTGTAAGTTATTCGACGCTATTGATTCAGGACTAATTGAGGCATACCTATACTGTGACTTGATTTGATCTACTGATCAGTTGACCTACTTTATATTTGAGGATAGAGGACATATCTTATGCATAGTATTTGTCTTCATTGTTGGTGATTATCCCGACTAGAACTCTTGTGGTTATCGAGAAAGTATTAGATATGACATTACTTTACTGATAGTTGGATTGTCATTGACTTAGTTAGAGTTGGAGTTGACTTGTGATATATTTTTACATTAGATCTTGATCAATTTATAGAGGAGCTTGATCTTGTTAGATTGTCACCAGGTGTTGTGGGTATAGCTTACCTTTGATATCGATATGTAACATGATCTTAGTTTTAGATTATTGGAACAAGAACTTTCGGATTTACCCTATTTATATTGATTGAGTACTGATGATCTTATCAACGTTGGATACTAGATGTAGAGATGATCTAGCTTTCTTATTGATTGAGAACGTTATACTCCTTAGTTATGATCTTGATTATAGTTGGATGAATCTGGTTTTGAGAATGTTTCTATTCTTTATTTGTGATCTCGGTATCTGTTGTGTTAGTTGATTTTGAGGATACCAATAGACTGTTATTTATTGTTGTTACCCAGTGATAGAGATAGAATTATTGTGAGAGTGAATTCATTGATATCAGTGATAAAATATATTCAGAGTTTAATAGCATTTACTATTTGATCTCAGTTATTGGTGACTTAAAGGATCATAATTGATTGATAGGATGAGAGAACTGATTTTTGATGTAATAGACTTATGGTTTACGACATCGGATACAGATTTAGTAGTTGATGTTCGTGATGACTATTGAGATTATGAGTGGATGGTATTATGATTAGTTCTATATGAGATCGTGCATTGACTAGGCGGTACATGACTGTTACTGTGTATTTCATGTCACTGAAAATTACTAGGAAAGTATTGTTTGACTGCAACACCCTGTACAGTCTTATTATTCATCGTATACACGGTTACTAATACTGTTTACTGTTCTTATTATTATTCACCTTGTATACGATTCCTGTTACTGTTACTGTTCTGTTACTGTTACTACCTCCGCATCGTCCCAGTATTCTAATAACATGGATATTGATTATTTAACTGAATTAAATAATAATAAAAATGGACAACTTATACTAAAATTGGGAAACTTGATGGATGAGACAACATCTGTATTTTGGGTGGATCTAGGATACAGGTCCGCAGCCGAAATGAGGGTTCCACTATAGGGCTCCCAGGGATGACTGACATCCATCTGATATTACTACTGTTATTGTTACTATTACTGGTACCTAGCAGTACGGGCCTGGTTCAGCGCCAGGCATCTGGGGACATGGTCCTGGGTATGTACGGGACCTACCTAAAGTATAGACAATGTCTCCAATCAATCAGTTTCAATAACTTAAGACCCTGATTGACATGTGTGGCAGGCGTAGTATGGGATGCGTCTCATGCATGTGACAATTGGTGTTCACTGACATAGTTAATAACAAAACTGTAACTTACATTGATATTGTAGACTGAACTTGATATATATGATTGATTATAGACATTTGATTATAACTTGATGTATATCTGACTATAGCACTAACTCACTTTATCCATCTAATTTAGAGACTGGGATGGAGACCTGATTGTACATCTGACACCTGATTAGACATCTGATTTGTACTGACTGACTTTATTACCTTCTATTCATATTTTATATGTTATCCCTGTTTTATTCCAGTATATATATGTTTCATAGTTTGCTCACATTTATATTCACATGCACTTTCCCTTTTATTATTACATTCATTAGAACTTCTGACTACCTGGTTTTGCATATTCAGATCTGGGGCTATTTATTATTGATCAGGTATTTGGAGAGGGTCACAGGTATCCTTAGGAGCTTTGAGTTCTCTTTGTTCGATACTGGTATTCTCACTTTATTTTATTCCTGTCGTTTCTTCTGATTTCTATTATACAGGACTCATTGCTTATTCTTTTCCTTCATTTGTCTGGTATCATGTGTGGTTATTCATATATTATATTGCAGTGTTATCATGTCATCATAGTGATTATATAGCTTGTTTAGGTTACTTTAGGCTTAGCGTGTATACGTAGGGTATTCTCCTCGCTTATATACGTCGCTGACTCTCGTCGCGACTCCGTTTCCCCGTATTTTGGGAAGCGGAGCGTGACAATCAAGATTAAATGGACGGATTGAGAATTCGAATGTCTAAAGACATAAATCTAACCAACTAACTACTTTGGTTGTCTATTTTGTGCCACTTGATGGATAAACAAAAAGTATTCAAAACATTTGATTTTGATTTTTAGTTGCTTTAAATAATATAGATCAACTTCAATAGTGTGAATCTTGTATTTGAATGTCAGATGTTAGTATTTGAGTGGGAAGGATTCATGCTCGAATCCTTCCGAAATGACACAAGTCTCTCTCTCCCTCCCTCCCTCCCTCCCTCTCTCTCTCTCTCTCTCTCTCTCTATATATATATATATATAATATATATATATATATATATATATATATATATATATATATATATATATATATATATAGAAAAATGTATATCAGCCTGCAGGTTGAGAGAACTCTCTTAGCCTGCGCTGACGTGGCTCAATTTTGTCACCCTACTAACTTGCGGCCCGCTTATAGAAAGAAGTTAAATTACCAAATACCCCTTATAAAAAGCTACTTTTTCGGTAAAAGACAGTGAATATGTATAGTTTATTATTTTTTTATATTTTCTGACGTTATTCAATTTTTGTGACAATTATCTTTTATAACTGCGGCTATACTGCCAACATTTTTTATTAAATCACGAAACTAATTTGAATGCTTCTTTAATTTTTTTATCTGATTTGATATTTAATGATTTTTAATATAGTCGCAGTTTACTTTTTCTTCGCATGTAATGTATAATGCGATCAAGGACTGCGACTATGGTCGCAGTATTTATCGAGACCGATAGTACAATCGGAGTTTACGTATTATTTTATATTTTTTGTTCTTCATTTGCGATTAAGTCGCAGTATTTTTATGAGAACTGCTACCACGGTCGCAGTCTTTTCTATGGACTGCTACAAGATCGCAGTCTTTTTCTGAGGACTGCTACCAAGGACGCAGTCTTTTTCTGAGGACTGCTACCAAGGTCGCAGTGCTACCAAGGTCGCAGTCTTTTTCTGAGGACTGCTACCAAGGTCACAGTCTTTTTCTGAGGACTGCTACCAAGGTCGCAGTCTTTTTCTGAGGACTGCTACCATGATCGCAGTCCTAATTATACTGAAAATTAGGACTGCGACTATGGTCGCAGTACTTAACGAGAGCGATAGTCTTAGCAGCCTATAAATTATGAATTATTTTATAGGACTGCGACTATGGTCGCAGTGTTTAAGAATAGCAGTCGCAGTTTCATATGTAATGAAAAGAGCTTATAAGTTAATATAGTGAGAAAGAGACTGCGACTTGTGTCGCAGTCGTCATATAAAAAGTTATATTGTATTAAGTCTGCGACCATGACATGTTTTTTTAATTTTCAATGCTTCTGCTTTTTTTACATTATGTTGATCCAAATTTTTTTTATTTTTATTTTTTGATGTAGTAGAATTACGAATTTTATAACTGTAGATATATTCAACTAAAATTTTTTTAGGTAAATTTTGTTTGTTGATGACTTTATTCCAGTTTAGAATTAAAAAAGGGGTATTTTTATCAATTTGTTTCACGATTGTTTAGACGGAATTTTTTGATTTTTTTGGCGCCTACACTCTGCGGACGATATGTGGCATATATTCAGCCACGTCCCGCAGGCTGAGAAACTCTCTCAGCCTGCAGGATGAGGTACAGTAACCCCATATATATATATATATATATATATATATATATATATATATATATATATATATATATATATATATATATATATATATATATATATGTGCGCGCGCGTGTGTAGGTGTGCATGTATATTAACCCAATAAGTGTAGGTATATAAGTATATGAGTATAAACATATGAATATTAAGCCTATACTAGTATTAAGTTATATTTCATTAGGAAATCAAAGAAAAGAAAAGAAAAGAAAATATTAATCACAGCATGAGATAGTGAGAGTCATGTGGAAATGAAAGGCTAGAATTGAATGAGAGTTGGTGAAGATGAGGTGGCAGGCTTGGATTCACTAGGGAATTGTGAATAGAGAGGTGGCAAGAGAAGAGGGTGCCCTAGCTTTGTTAAAAGGAAATTGGGAGAGAGATGAATTCTCATCTCTTGATTTCTTAGTTGAACCTTAGAGCTCTCCTTCATTCTCTCTCTCTCTTATACCCTCTTTCTCTCCCTCACAAATCCCTTTCGTTTTCTTCTTTCTCTCTCCCCTCTCCCTCTCTTCCTCCCTCCCTGGTCCGATGCAACAACAAAAGCAGCAGCAGAGGCTTCGGCAACAACAACAGCAGTAGCAAGCTGCGGCAATACTGGCATGCGGGGCGGCGGCAGTTCCGCATGGCAGTGCTCAAAAAAAGAGAAAAAGAAAGGTATAGTTTTTAACAAAAAAATTTCTAAATTTATAAGAATAAAACCTAAATTATTTTGATTTGTTGAGTCTTAGGGAATAAATCGGCTTGAAGGTGATGAAGTTTTCAAAGAAATTATGACTATAATGGGTGCTACGAAACCTTATTGTGAAGTAATGATTGGATAAACCAGTAAAATGAGTGAATGAACATTGATGCAAATATTTGGGAAAGGCTACATAACCATTAGGAATGTATATTACTATTGAAGTAATTAGTCAAGAAATTAAGTATATGTGTGCTATGAGTGATAGCTTGATAAACCAGAAAATGAGTATAGTCTAATTTAAAATTATTTATGTTGTTAATTGTTTAATGATTCATGGTTTATGTGTAAAGATACTTACTCTCAACTAAATATTACGCGATGTTAGTTGAATTGTGATAATGTGATAATATTTACTAAATTGTTAAATTTTTGACACGTTGTGTGCGCGTGCTATATCGATATACTGCTGGAGAAAAGGACTGGATATAGAACCGGAAAAGGGAGAAGACGTAATGTAACACCCCGTCCCTGAAATACGTACCCAGATACGTATTCTGATTTTTTAATTATATTTTTCTATTTTTTCTTGCATTTATTTTTATTTTGTGATTATTTGTATTATTATTTTGTATCTGATCTAAACTCCTGGACTTAGAGTCAGCCCGAGTCTGAAACAGAGACTCGATCTCAATGTGTTGCTTAATTTGATCTTTTTGATAGTCAGATTTGATCGTTCAGCTTCAAATACTATTTTTCAATATTTTAAGTTTATCATGATTTTATAGAATTTTTCTGAATTATTTTACAAAACTCCTAAAATCGGTATCGACCGGTATCGTCAATCGATTCCTAAATTTTTAATTTACAAATAGAGTTGAATTTTTAAAATATTCTTTCACATTATTTCTCAGGATCGTATTTTTAATTAAAGTATATTTTTGAGATTTTTCTAAATTAATCAAAATTCGACCGGATTTGGTGTCAGCTTGTATCACCGGTTGATTCTAGATTTCTTTTAATTTACAAATCAGATTGGATTTCCTGAATCTAACTTCATATTATTCCTCAGGATGATATTTTCTATCTTAAGAATTTTGGAGATTTTTCTAAATTAGTCAAAGTTTACCCTATTATTATAATATATATATATATTTTTGGGTTTTCTCTTTCTTTTTCTTTTACTTATTTCCTTCTCTTTCTCCCTTGCTTTGCCACATGGCCATCTCCCCACCACTCAACAAAATATCTCCATCTCTTTCTCCCACTCGTTATCTCTTTCTCCACATTTCTCTCTCCCCCTCCACTCTCTCACTCCTTTCCTCTTCGGCCAAGCGATGCCCGAGCCCAGCGCCTGTCTCATTCTTCCCTCTCTTTTCTCCTTCTCTCCCCAGATCCGCCTCCTCTGGCCTAGATCCGCCGCCGGCCACCCCAGCCTGGCTAGCAATGACCCCTCTCTCCTCTCTTGCTCTATCTTCCTCCTCCTCCTCCTTCTTCCCTTTATTCTTATTTTTTCTTTCCTCTCTCTTTCCTCTCTCCCCTAACCTCTTTCCCCCTTTTCTTTGTGGCTGTGATCATGGCGACCAGCACCGTAGCGCCACCTTGGCCGACCAGAGCCCCCTCTCCTTTTGGATCTTCTCCTTCCCTCCCCTAGATCTTCTCTTTCTTCTCTTTCTCTCTCTTGATCCCTCTTTACTCTCTCTTGATCTCTTTCTCTCTCTTTAGATCCCCACTCTCTAGAACTTTCCTTCTCCCTCCTCTCGTTATTTCTCTCTCTGTTTCTGGCCGTAGGCGTTCCCTGTGCACGTGTCCAATCTTTGATTAGGTGAGTACTTCTCTTGGGGTTTTGGTGTACACCATTATTGTATTTGGGCATGTATTAGATGTTAGATATGTATTTATTCTATATTTGGAATTGTATGTATTTGGTATTAAATGTGTACCTGTATATGAATGTGGCTGAGTGCCTGGGACCGTATATATAGTAATCTGTGACGAATACTTGTATTAGTGTAACTAAATACTTGTACATATATATGTCTGTAATATTGTTCTATTACTGCTTTATTACCATGTGTGGCCAACACTTCATGGTCATTTAGCTTTTGAGCTCTCCCTCAACTTTCGGGCTACACTCAATCCCTGGGCTTAACTGCTTGGCTGTTCTCTTACTTGTTATATATAAATATAAATATATATATATATATATATATATATATATATATATATATATATATATATATATATATATATATATATATATATATATATATATATACACATGTTTGATACTAACACTTCTATAGGTATCTATTCGGCCTCCGGGCTACATTTAGCCTCTGAGCTCTCTCTTATTTGGCCAACCCTTTGTGGTCACCCTTAGCCCTCCAGGCTTTTCATGCTCGCCTGGTAGGCGAGCCTAGTGGTCAACGCTTTACCGCTAACTCCGTTAGAGCATAGTTACGTCGTGAGCACGGCTTCGCCACGTGCGATGCCATAGCGTTCATACGCCAGCCTCGCCGTGCGTGTTTAGCTGCGCCGCATGCGGTAACCATGCTGAGCATGATAGCTCCACTCTAGCCTTGCTTAGCTCCACTTGGATCTTGTCTGCTGATCGGGGAAAACCGCGCACAAAAAGTGTATGTTTTGAAATTAAGATTTAAAGTGTATGTGCTTTGGCTTCCTCGATACTTCCGTTATAACATAGTGGCTAAAACGAGTCGAATCCACAAGGACGGGAGGCCATAGAAGCTTACACGATATATTCACGTGTATGTTAACGGTTCTTCAATATTTAAAAGAATGAAAAGAAAAGAAAACAAAGAATGAAAATAGAAGTATGGTGAAAACGAAGAAGTGAGAAACATAGAAGAATGGTATTTGTGATTTTGTTTTTATATCCAAAACAAAGTAAAAAAAAAGGAAAACTCATGGCTACTAACTACTAATGGCTCCAGTAACATGCTAACCTCTTAGTGATAGTTGCCTCACATGTATCATTGGCCATCACTAGTCCTTGGTTCAAGAGCGTTTCAAAGCATGACCTATACGATAACTTTTACATCCAAACTCAATAAAATAGGTGCAAGCTACCCTTAAACCATTAAAACTAAAAGTAAGCATGGAGTAAAGTAATGTTAGCTTGTTAGAGAGCTAGAAAGTTTGAGTGTTAGATCCATCATAATGAGCCATCAATGGCTCTTGGAAGAGTAAGGCCAAGTCGAGGCTATTAGATTCATGTAGATTATCAAATAAGAAGTTAGACTAGTTAGTGGTTAATAGTTAGTTTTCATGAGAGAAAAATTAGCTATACATGTAAAAGAGATTAGAGAGAAGAAAATAAAGATAAGTTAAGAGAGCACCTTTCATAGAATGTCACATTCTATTACAAGTACTCTTGCTTCCCAACATGTACCACTCTCTCTCTATTACAAGATCTACAAGAAATGAAAAATACAAAGGAGGAAGAAGAAGAAGAACACTAACCTAAACTACGCTAAACTACAAAATGGAGATGAAACTACCCTAAAATATTACATATATCTGCTCTAAAAACCCCAAGGGGTATTTATAGGCACCAGGGGAAAGGGGGCCAGAGAGTAAACCTTGGTCCAAAGTACAAGCGCGGTCGCGCTCGTATGGTCGCGGAAATGTGGCAAAAGCCGTGTTTTCGTGGCTCTTCTAGATCCGCGCGCTATCCCGTCTGTCCCCTATCAGCTGCTATTCCCGGTTTCTGATTTTGATGAATCAGCTCTCCTAAGTCAATGGCTATATTATAGGTTAATCATCTATTAAATGGTGATTTAGGGTCTTCTTTTTCATTACACACCATGGACCTAGAAACATGAAAGAGAGGTGTTTATTAGCAGAAATTAAAATGAAATAAATGTGAAGATGTGGTATAAAATATGCAGTTTTAGAGACTAATCACACCCCCACACTTATCTTTTGCTCGTCCCGAGCAAAACAAAATACTAAGAAAATCATTACACCACTTTCGCAGGTGACGCGATTGCACTGAACATGTGCAACAAGCCGTTATACCTCTAGGTTTCCCTAGAGGAGGAGTTTTGTCTCCTGAGGGTTTTTAGTGAATTACACCCACAAAATCTATAAAGGAAAAAATAAATGTTAGCATTTTAAAAACACATTTTGAAATAGAGAAAAGTGTTGAAGTACTTTTGTGAAAATATAAGTGATCTAAGGTCAGAGGTTAACCAAAAATTAATCTTCTTTAAATTAAGTCGAAAGGCAAAATCTTGTTATAAGTTAAATGTAAGAATTTAAAATTGACTTGACTCTTTGATTTTTCATAAAACTCTTAAAAAAATATACACTTAGTGAACCCTGAAGATTTTTTTGGGATATCGACTCTAACTTTCATGCCATTGATTTGTGTATATATATATTTATATTTTTTATTTTTTCTTCCCTTAGTTTTCTTAGGTTTTCTTATTTACCCGGGTAGTGAGCCTTTATCCGGTGACTCCCAAACTAGATGATCTTAGGGCACCAGATGAGAAAACATCCCTCGGACTTAAGGACTCGAGTAAACAAGACCACAAAACTAAAGGGGATTATTTTATTTTTATCTACCATTTTAGGTATGAATAATCATGCTTCCTGAGGCATAATTACCCAACTTCAATAAATGATTTTTATTATCATAATAATTTTTTTAATATATTTTTTATGACATTTTTAGTCTTTGTTTCAATCCCAAAAATTGTGTAAGTGTGAAGTGCATAAATCTAAGGCAAAAGATTCAAGATCAAATTATCTTTTCAGTCTTACTTTCTTATCCTAAAATTTAAATAAGATCTATTATTTTGACTGAGTTTAAAATTTCATAATTTTTGGTCTTCCTAATTCCTAAGATAATCTTAATTTTCTTAAAAATAAATTAAAACTATTTCTCTTAATTCAAAAAGTTTTGTAAAAAGAGAAAAAGAGTTTTTATAATTTTTTTAAAATTAAAAAGAAGTGTAAAAGAAAGAAAATATAAAACTAACTATGTTAGTAAACCCCCCCAACACTTATCTCATGCATTGTCCTCAATGCATCGTGAATGTATATATACATGAAACAAATGGGAAGGAAAGGAAAATTACCTCATGGTGGTGGCTCCGGTTGTGGTTTGATTGGGCCAAGCGTTGCTACCCAACCAAGATAATGTGAATCTTGAAGGAACCCACCAGTGACCTCTCTAATACGAACCAGTAAAATGTTGATTGAATGAATGATCTTACTTAAAAAATTATCCCCATCTAATTTTCAATTTCCAAAAATAATTACTAAGTCATTTTCTCCCACATCCTTGTCCAACAATGAAGTGTGATTTTGAAAGATGATTGATTTGGACTCAAATGGAACAGGAGTAAAAACCAACACTAACTCGGGAATTTGACTCAGATCAAGTCGAGAGTCAATAATGAGAGTAGAAATTGGTTCAAAAATGGGATCCAAACTAAAGAATTGATGTTCACACACTTTCCCCAGCAATGAAGTGTGATCATAAGAGATTGGTGATTCCATTTCACGGTGTATTAGTACAAGATTCAATGTTGATCCGGAATAGAGAAAAAAAATCTGATAAAGATAGGAGTCATTATTGAATCAAAAAGTGAAATGGAATTACCAACTTGAGGTTCATGATCACTTTCAAGCTCAAGTTCAATTTCGAGAAAAGGATAACTTACCAAAATGTCAAGGTGATTTTCAAGATTTTGGGCAAGTTCAAATGAATGTAATGCAATTGAATCTTGAATTTTATCCACAGAAAGAATGTGAATGGCTGAAATGATCGATTCAAGTTCAAGAATGATGGGAATCAAAACTGGCTCAAGAACGTTACTTAGTTTAGGTGACACTACAGGAGTCGATGTTGATTCAAGGATTAGACTCGAATCGCTAAATTGAAGCTCTGGTTCACATTCATTTTCAAGTTCAATTTCAGGAAAAGTATAACTGGCCAAACTATCAGGAATTCGATGTTGGTCAAGTTCAGGTTGGTATGATGAAATTAAAGTTGGATTTCTAAAATGGCAAGATTCTTGAGTCATATGAACATCTGATAGACATGGGAACTTATTCATATTTTGTATTATTCACTCGGTCTCTTGCACGAATTTCATAGTTTTTTTCCACAATGATTTTTCTTTGATTGGTTCTGAAAAAGAACTATATGAATTTTGAAAATTTTGCGGACATGATGAGGCCATATTATTTTCAAATTATTTTTGGGCCTCTATCGTTTCTTCCAAAGTTCTTTGTAATGATGATTTTCTTTAATTGGTGGTTCAGGAAAAGGAAGATATGAAGCAGAATTGGGGAATAAATATTGTGAAAATTGTGGACAATGTGGAGGTCGGGGTGAAATATGAATTCATATTTAGATTGAAAAAATTATTGTTGTTGAAATCTATATCACAATATACAAAAAGGGAAATAAATAAACAAACAAATAGAAAAAAAGAGAACAAGCCTATGCTAGGTTTGACTTAGACCTAGACGACTCCTTACCGGTTACACTGTCCACATGGGGATATATTGTGAGAATCTGACCATGAGTTAATCGGCCGGTAGGGGCAAGATCAGTGGGAGGTATCTGTGCTGGAACAACGGGCCTAATTATGCCAAACCACTGTTCTTCGAGGTTTCGCCTCTCAATCCCCAACCTTAAACACCGATTTGACAAGAGTCAACTTTTAATAACTTTTTCCTTAGGTCAATCTCTTAAATGAGTCCGAGATGTCTCTAGGGGCCAACGTCTAGCAAATTTTTATTTAGGCTTGGGTTGTGTGAGTGGGAGGTGATTTTTGAGTTAAGGGAGGGTAATGACTTCCCCACCTTATGTTGTATTGGGTGTTGCCGTTAAGTTCAATTCATGCAAGTGTGCAATATAGATAAGAATGAACACAAAAAGCGAGTAAATCATTAAAATGTTTGTCCAACGATATGCAATGCAATATGTACACCTCCGTCAAGATCACAACAACATAAGAATAAAATACAGTATATTGGAATGAAAACTGACACGTGCCTAGATGCAAATGTCTAAACCATTTTAAAGCATCAAATTACTATATTTTAGTTCTTAGAATTATTATAGTGTACAGGTAATATCAATAAAAACTAGCAGTAATCACACAAGAGCAAGTATGGACTTCTGCAATGCTAAAACTTTAACTTGCACACCAAAAAACAAAGAAGAAAAGTTAACAAAAATGTAAAATCAAACCGTTCGCATCCTTGGCAACGGTGCCAAAATTTGATCGGGAGAAAATCGCGCACAAAAAGTATATTTTTTGAAATCAAGATTTAAAGTGTGTGTGCTTTGGCTTCCTTGATACTTCCGTTATAGCATAGAGGCTAAAACGAGTCGAATCCATAAGGACGGGAGGTGATAGAAGTTTACACGATATATTCACGTGTATTTTAGCGGTTCTTCAATGTTTGAAAGAATGAAAAGAAAAGAAAACAAAGAATGAAGAGAGAAGTACGTTGAAAACGAAGAGGTGAGAAACATAGAAGAATGGTATTTGTGATTTTGTTTTTATATCTAAAATAAAGTGAAAAAGAAAGAAAACTCATGGTTACTAACTACTAATGGCTCCACCAACATGCTAAGCTCTTAGTGATAGTTGCCTCAGATGTATCATTGGCCATCACTAATCTTTGGTTCAAGAGCATTTCAAAACATGACCCATACGATAACTTTCACATCCAAACTCAACAAAATAAGTGCAAGCTACCCTTAAACTATCAAAATTAAAAGTAAGCATGGATTAAAGTAAGCTTGTTAGAGAGTTAGAAAGTTGAGTGTTAGATCCATCATTATGAGCCATCAATGGCTTTTGTAAGAGCACGGCCAAGTAGAGGCTATTAGATTCATGTGGATTATCAAATAAGAAGTTAGACTAGTAAGTGGTTAGTAGTTAGTTGTCATGAGAGAAAAATTAGCTACACATATAAAAAGAATTAGAGAGAAGAAAATAAAGATAAGTTAAGAGAACACATTTCATAGATTGTCACATTCTATTACAAGCACTCTTGCTTCCCAACATGTACCACTCTCTCTCTCTCTCCCTATTACAAGATCTACAAGAAATTGAAAATACAAAGGAGGAAGAAGAAGAACACTAATCTAAACTACCCTAAACTATAAAATGAAGATGAAACTACCCTAAAACATTGCATATATCTGCTCTAGAAACCCCAAGTGGTATTGATAGGCACCAGGGGAAGGGGGGGCAGGGGCAAACCCTGGCCCAAAGTACGGGAGCGGCTGCGCCCGTACAGCCGCGAAAATGCAGCAAAAGCCGCGTTTTCATGGCTCTTCTAGAGCCACATGCGCGGAGCCAGGCGCTGTGCGCTGTCCCGTCTGTCCTCTGTCAGCTGCTGTTCTCAGTTTCTAGTTTTGAGCCCCTGGTTTTGATGAATCAGCTCTCCAAAGTCAATGGCTATATTATAGGTCTTTAATCACCCATTAAATGATAATTTAGAGTCTTCTTCTTCATTACACACCATGGACCTAGAAACATACAAGAGAGGTGTTTATTAGCAGAATTTAATATGAAATAAATGTGAAGATGTGGTATGAAATATGCAGTTTTAGAGACTAATCATCTGCTCGCTAATTTTATTCCTGCTTGCTCAGTCTTCGGACTTAACTTTCAGATTCTTTGCTAGCTCCACCGCAAGGTGAGCTTAGCGCTCAGCGCTTTACAGCTAAATTGTTCGAGCATAGCTTCACCGCGTGTGATGGCATAACATTCATACGCCGGCCTCATTGCATGCATTTAGCTTCACCGCGAGCGTGGTTTCATCACATGTATTAGCAGGGCATTCATACGCGGCTTCACCTTATGCGTTTAGCTTCGTTGCGAGTGTGGCTTCGCCGTAAACGATAGCTGGACATTTATCGTGGCTTCATCACGAGAGATAACCTTGCGAACGCTTTAGCGTTTAGAGCTGCACGCTAGCTCCGCCTGGAGCCAAGCTTTGTCATGTGCCTGGCATAATGCTGACACGACCTGGATTTGCTCCAGCTTGACGAAGCCCCACCTGAATAATTTAATAATTTAACTATTATTCTTTTTTTGATGGTTGTGAGGAGTTTGAAATCCTTACTTATTTTGTTTTCCAAAAACTGTATTCTTCTTCGACATTTGTACTGATCTCCTGTGCCATGACCTGATATTTGCGTGTTATCACCTGATACATGCTATGCTTAACACTTTACCTATGATTATCACTTTATGAGAATAATTATATCATGTTACTCATGTACTCTTATTACTCCTATCCATGCTCATGCTCATTCTTGTAAATTGATAATTATATAGTAATCTATAAAAAAGATAACTTAAATTGGATCAGGGGAAACTGATGGATATCAATATGTGTTCGTGTTTACAGTGGTATTAGTTATGTTGATCAACTAAAACTTTCGGTTCTACCTGAGGGCCTCCAGGTGTTTCGAGGGTTGTGTTGGCACCATACCTCCTATTACATTCCTAAACGGGCATATAATAAGACCCTCCTCCATTATGCCTCGCAGCCGGTTCCGTACACCAGTGACAGAACACCTGTGGTTCCACCATGCAGGAGACCCATTGTAAACATTGTTCATTGATATCCCCGTCAGTTTCCAATAATAAAGTTCAGCTTACTAAAATGTGAATGTATGCATGCTGGGACGCTAGTACACAAATCGAGACAATGGATAGGACAAGTAATAATAATAATAAAGCGCTAATATAATTCGTCAGTATTTTATCAAATTTTATGTCATTTTGCAAATCGAGTGTATACACTCAGATTACAGTGCCATGGGATATAAGGTATATGCATGAGGGTTTTCTTATTTGGATTATTCTTTCGACGTACTAGTTTCATGAAGCCATAAACTAGGTTGTACAACTGATTTTGCCCGCATTTGGATTTATCGGATTTTGTATCTATCGGATCTTGTGTTTGTCTGATTTATCATTATTATTTTTATTATTTATACTATTATTATACCTTGCTCGCCACTTGTATAATACACTTCCTGTCTCTTACTTGATGTTACGTTAGTACTATTGTACTTAACTCTCTGACTTGCTTGCTTTTGATTTTATACGGATTCTTTGGTTACCATTTATATTCACTGTTTCTTGCTTGTATGTATACCTTGGGTACACATCATACATCACAGTACCTATCCATGTTATTCTCTTATTTCATTATTTGAGGTCAATTCGGGTTGTGTGCACTCAGTCGATGGAGACATGAGGTATATGGTATATATATGATGGTTTTCTTGTTTGGATTATTTCCTCGATATACTGATCTCATGCGTCCGTCTACTGAGCTCGTACAACTATTTTTTGCCACATCTGCTTGATGCCTCCTTACATGCTTGTGTGTGTCTGCTCATAACACGATTTTCAATACCTGCTTTTTTGAGTCAGTTTTATCGATACACGTGTGTTTGCCTGTGCACGCCATTTGGCCTCATCTTTCATACTTATTGGGTTGCCTCGACAACCCTGGACCTGCATGTTCAGATCTCGGAGCTTGGACCATGGTGGACTTCCTGTATGCTGATTAGAGTGGCGTAGCGGAAGTATGGATCAGCGATAGAGCATCCAGAGTCCTTTCTTCTAGCTCCTCCTGCTTGACTTTCGAGATTTCTTATTGTAGCTTGTGAGCTCATTTTGTACTGTTCATTCTTGTATACCTCATTCATACCTTTGCGCCTATCGGTGATGTAATATCCTTGTAATATTATGTCACATCTTATAATAACTTTATAATTGTACTCTCTTTATTGGAGTGTATATTACCACCATGCTTTCACACCCTGATTTCTGCTTGTACTGATGCTTAGCATATATATGTGTGTGTGTGTGTGTGTGTGTGTGTGTCTGTGCGTGTGTGGATATTTCTGTCCTGCATATATACGTCACAGTAATGTCTCCATACCCGCGGGATCTGAGCATTACACAGTGGAATATTCTTATATATATATATATATAGAAATATGTATCTCAGCTGATAGCTGAGAGTCCCTCTCAGCCTGCAGTGACGTGAGACAATATTAGCCACGCAAATAGTTGTGGCCTGCCTATTGGAACAAGTAAAATTAGAAATCCCCCTGCAGTAAAAGGTAGTGGTCCTGCTATTGTTTATTATTATTTCTCCTCCTTTTTCATGTTCCGCGCGCTGTCAGATCTAGGTTTGAGTTTTCGCTCATAAAGTTTTTCTAAAAAAGCCGGATCTAGATCAGATACTTATTTTTACTTTGCAGACCTAAATCTCCAAGCTCTTCATTGGGATCTCTTTTTCTATTTTAATGTCGATCGCTGACTAGAACACATCTACTGCCAATTCAGGTCGTCATCCCCGATCTATTTCTCTCGATCTACATATGAACAATATATCATCGTGTTCAACTTTCTCACAGAATATTAAAAATTTTGAAGGGTTGAGATCTTTGGATGATGTTCAAGAGGTTTTCATTTTATCTTTTTTCAATTTTTCTCTCAATTTCTTATATGTAAAAATTCTTGGGTAACGCAGATGGAACTGCGACCTAGTTTACATTTTACAGAACAAGAATCACTTTTATCAAAGTCATTTTTTATAGTTAACAATTTCATAGTTTTGATAACTGTGACCTCAGTTGCAGTTATTTAATTTTAAAATTACTTGTTTGTTCTCATGGTCACTAATTTATAAGTACTGCGACTAAATGTCACAATATTTATTAAAACAAATTTTCAGTTATTATAGACATCCTAAGTTATGCGATTATGGTCACTTTTTTAATAAATTATGTCTCAGTATCTATATAATTGCGACCTTACCTACAGTCCGCAATTACCTTACATGTGTGACCTTTTGTACAGTCCTTTAATATATTAAAGATTTCGACAGAGGTCGCAGTATTACAAAATATCATCTTTTTTGCAAAAAATCTGGACATTCTAAAAGTTACGACTACAGTCGCAGTTTTTTTATTCAATAGTCACAGCTATCTTTACAACTGCGGCCTTAGTCACAGTTTTATTTATTATAGTTCAGACGTATGATTTTCAATTATTTCTTTTTATTTAGTTCAATAATTATTTTGGTAGGATCTGAATTTACATGGTGAAATGTCTGGAAGCTTAATTATTCTTTTGGGACAATAATTTTTCACAGACGATGAAGCATACAACTTCTGCAATGATTTTTTTATATATATAACCAGTGTCCTTGTATAACTGCCACCTTAGATCTATATAACCGAAAATAGCATATTGCTTAGTTTTTTTTAGATAACAAAAAATAGCATATTGGTTAGTTTATAATAACTATAGATCTAAGGTTATGTATGTAAAATCTTTAGATTTAGCGACTTTGGTAAAAGTGATTCTTTTTCTTATATGTAAAATTTTTGGGTAATGTAGATGAAACTATAACCTAATTTACGTTTTACAGAACAAGAATCACTTTTACCTTAGTCGTCATTTTTTTAGTTAACAATTTTACGGTTTTTTTAACTGCGACCTCAGTGACAGTTATTTAATTTTAAAATTATCTATTTTTCTCATGATCACTAATTTGTAAGTATTGTGATTAAGGTCGTAGTATTTATTAAAACAATTTTTTCAGTTATTATTGACATTCTTAAGTATGCGATTTTTGAATAAAATTGGCCTGAATGTGCTTTTTGAATATCCTCATGATTTCGCACATAGGCTTTACGCTCGATCACATAAGACGAACCTTCAGTTCTTGCTGACCTAATGTTAATGAAACATTAACCACATAAGTGCAGATTAAATTATTATAAATAAACAAGGTTGCAGCGCTCTAAAACAGTTTTGGAAGAAAAATAATTTCCTACGACTTAGGTCGCAACATTAATTAAACAACTACAACACACTGTGACTTTTGTCGCAGTGTTAATTAACTATGCCATATAGGTCTTATTTATCTAATTAACCCATTAATTATCTAATAAGGACTTTGGTTAGTTGTTCAACGCACTGCGACCCAGACTCATCATACTACGACAAGGGTCGCAGTATTATATTAAACTAACTTATTATAACAACCTGCGACCCATGGCCCCAAATATCAAGAAACGAGATTGGAAGACTGTGATCTCAATCGCAGTGATTATAAAAATTTTAATAAAAAAAGAAAACTTAAGGTAATAATATAGTAAGATTATAAAATTTTTCAAAGCCTCATACAAAGGTCGCAGTTAACTTTTAGGCTAATAGCCAATACTGCGACCAAATTCGACTAAATGATTGAATGTTAACTCCAACCTTGGGTCGCAGTGTTATAAAAAAAACAAAAATTTAAAATTAAATTATCTAATTAGATCATTATTTCCTATTTTCTTCCATCTAAAATTGCGACATAAAACAAAATTTAAGGAAAAAAGTTTTAGTTTCAAATTTTACCCTAATATACCATGGTCGCAAGCTTTTAAATTAAAATAAATTAATTATTTTTAAACACAAATATTCATGTAAAATTTAGAAAAGACATATTATTATCAGAAAATTTCAGTTATAATTTTCTTCTTTTGAATTAAAATTCAAAACTGATTAAAAAAAATTAAGGGCAAGAGTCATTTTTGAATCGAACTTACATAAAAAGAAGGAAATCTGTGTTAAAAAAGTGAATCAAATCTGATGAAAACAAAATAATTGGGCTTCAGAACCCAAAAAAATTAGGGTTTTCCAAAATTTCTCATTTACCTTTTACCGCGGTTGATTTCTTGGGCGCCATGTAGATCGGATCTTTTATTTTTAAAAAAACAAATTTTTGCACGAAAAATTTAGGAAATTTTAGTAATCAAAGTCACTAAATTTTTTCAGAGTATAGAACTTAAAATTTCAGATCTGTAAAATTTTTGGGGAGTAATAGTTTTATAGACAGTAAAACTTTGTAAGAAAGAGTATTTTAGTCAAACACAGTTTCGAAGTGACTGAGGGCATTAAATGCGCGGGATGTTGTGTTTTATCCTCCAAAAAATTGAAATTTGTGTGGTTATTAATTATCCACGTCCCGTCGGCTAAGAAACTCTCTCAGCTGGCGACTGAGGTACAGAAGCCCCCCACACATATATATTGAGAATCGCCCAGGTATCTTAGTGCGCCTTCAAGCTAGATTAGCTTTGTACCCCTGCATGGTGGCATGCTTTACAGAGGGAATTCCCTACCAGACTAATCTTGCAAGTCACATGACCTTCGCCCAAGGAAAATTCCCACCACACAACAGGGTATGTCATCGTGTCAAGGGGCCCAGATTGATACCGGGTCTAGGTTAGGGGCCCGAATTCATGTCGACCCAAGCGTATTTGAACCCGGGTCAATGGGGAGTGTTTACTCATAAATTTGCATATTTTACACCATATTCTCGCATTTATTTTAAATAAAACTCTGCTATTTAACCTCCTCCATGTTTATTAGTGTGCAGGTTATTTATTTAGCGTTTAAGGAAGAAAAAAACCCAAAAAACCAAAAGATCCTAATTAAATTCAGAGTCAAAATCAATTATTTTTTCAAGTAAAGAGAATAAATAAATATTTTTAGACTATTCACTTTCCAAATCACAATAATGAGAATATATATTTAGTTGACTGGACGAGGCAAAATTGCAGAAGAAAATGCAACATCACCAGCCCTTGATTTGCGGCGTTTCTCCTAAATTATCGCAAAAATACGACAATCCTTGGGCGATTGGCTTCCCGTTTTGATGTTTGACATTGATTCCTCATATCCTTGGGCGTTTTCCTATAAATACCCTTTTGGAGGCAAATGCAAAAAGATATCCCACACAGAGATCAAAAATAGGGTTTTAGATTAGTTTAGTTTAGGTTTTTCTTTTATTTTCTGTTTCTTTGTAATTTAGATTAGAGAGATTCATGAGAAAAAGAGAATAAATTTAAGGGTGATAATTGATGTAAGTTTCTCTTTTTGCTTATTTTTTCTCTATTTAATCAAAAATTGCTTTTATATTGTTCTTGTGTATTTTCTTCATGATTTTAGTCTATTAACCCTCTAGATTACTTTCTTCTCTTTTAATTTCTATGTTCATATGAATCTTATGGCATCTGAATAGTCTTGCCATTGCGAGTGCAACCGATAGCTCATGATGATGTATTACTTCTTCTTTTTTTGTATTAATTTATGCTTACTCTTTGAGTTTTGATGATCTAATAAGGATGGAAATTGAGTTCTTCTTATGAGTTATGCCCTGATTGCCTTCAATTCAAGATAAACCGTTGTCAAAGATTTAAAGTTAGATAATCGTCTGAAGAGGTAAGTAATCTTGTTGGAATATGTAGTAGATTTTATTCACAAATTTCCTTTCTTTTAATTCTCTTTTTAAAAACTAAAATATAAATTTATCTTTTTTATTTCTTCTTTCCACTTCTTCTTCTAACTTGACATCATTTTCTTTTTATCTTTTTCAAAACAAAGAAGAACTACTTAACCGATTTAGTGATTTAAAACTGAAAAGGTTGCATCACATCTCTCTTTGTAATCAAGACCCGCATAGCAACTGCTACCGCAGTTAAAAATTGAGAAGCCAGAGAAACACTTTTGCTTTTAAAATGCACATATCATTATCTCAGCATTTTTCCATTCAAGGAGGGATCCCCATGACTTACCGGTGGATCACTTGGGAGTGTGTGTGTGTGTGTGTGTGTGTATACACACACACTCTTCTGAAGGAAGGGACCGGATATAGAACCGGAGGAGAGGGGAGAAGACGGGGATATTGTATACATATGAATTTGATGTTTTAAGTATTGGTTGTTGGCGATATTTATGTAGATGTTGACATGGTATGTGTGTTATGAACGTTTCATGAAATAAGAACAGTTAATATGATTTTATATCCGAATATCACATGACATATGCTTATTCATGTTTTTCATAATATTTTGCATATCTTAGATGTTTATATTGTTAAGTTATATTGTAAATTGTATATTACTTCACTCACTGGGCTATAAACCTCACTCTATTATAAAAATTGAGTTTCCAGGATAGGACAAAGGCAAGGGTTTAGTTTAAAAGTAACGTATATTATCCGTCGATCACAGGGTACTTCTACAAGGATTTGATGGATGCCTTAGTTTTTGCCACTTTTGGGTTGTACGCTTATATAAATGTTGGTTGGTACAAACTTGGTGTTTTGACAAATAAACAAGTGTTTTGGGTATTTATATAAGTATAAATACAAACTTTATTGATGATTAGCTATTTTGATCTTCGTGTGTGAATTTTGTTTTATATAAGTATGTTGATTAGGTTGGTTTGGATAACACATATATAGTTGTATGTGATTAAATACGCAAAGTCAAACCAAAAAGTTGATTTGAATTACGTGGGATGTTTGTACATGATTTAATAGGTGATGTAAACCCGGATTTGAGGGATTTGTGCATATCCCTGAGATTGTAAATTTTATGTACTTGGACAGGCTTCATCTTACATGGGAGATGCTGTCGAAATTTTTATGAGATACATATCTAAATCTTGGATAAAATAGGAGATCATGATAATTAAAATTAGGATCATTGCATAATTGGTGTGGGCATAGCGATGGGCAGAGGGGGTGGTCCTCAGGTTGCGACGGAGGAGAGGAGGGATTCCTGGAGGTCGAGGATGTAGAAGACCATAAAGGATAGGAGGATGTCGATGAATTAGAAGCCGAAAAGGAAAAAGGTGATAGAGAAGAGCTTGGCGAAGGGGTTGGCGAGGGTGATGTCGCCAGCAGTGAATGCAAGATATTTTTTTAGTATGGGCATATATGTAAGTATAATTTCAGTGTGGGCGTAAATGTAATAAGAAAAGAGAGAACAAAAGGAAAAAGTTGCACTCAAAACTTGAACTTGTAACCTCCAATAACATATTTTTATAAGTTACCACTTGAGCTAAGGCTCTAAAGTATCTTTATTCTAGTAAAATTAATCTAAAAAGAAAAATTGTATACAAAAAAAATTACAAAATTATATATACTGCTCTATATATTTTATAAAATCAAGTATGGGCGTTCGCCCATACTGCTGTGTATATGAGTCCCCCTAGATGTTGCCATAGCTGATGGTGCACATGGTAACAATGCAAAAGTAGAGGCATCGATGACAAGGTGGGTGGTGGAGGCGGAGAAGTGGGAGGTGAAAAATGAGTAGATGAGGACATTGAGGGAGAGGGAGAGGGAGAGAGAGAGGAATGGCAGCCAGACGATGGAGGGCGTCGGGGGGCGATGAAGATGGCAATGGTAGTGGGGCCGTCGGGGGTGTCGTGGATGGCGTGAAATACACCTAGAGGGGGTTGAATAGGTGTACAAGCTAATCTAATGCAAGTGATACAGAATTAAAAATTATTTATGCAAACAAAAACTATAAAGCTAATACACAAGGTATAACACAAGAGTGTAGCCGAATTCCCGGTGAAGAGCTTTGAACTATCTCCTCTAGATTCCTCTATATTAAGAGTTGAGATGCCACTATACCTCTGTTAGTTGAATACAAGTGTGAGCAAATAATCCCAAGCATATATCAATTAAGCACAAGATATATCAAGCATATAAAGAGATAAACAATATAAGTATGCAAGATATATAAACACAAGTGAGAGAGAGATAAGCAATCGCAAACAAGAGAGAATTGTTTTGAGGTTCGAGCACCCTTGCTCTACGTCCCCGCCTTCAACACTATGAAGGATTTCCACTAGAATGGATCCCAGAAGATCACTCGATGCCGCAACACCTACAGTGAGTTCACACTAGAACTCTTAGACTCACAAGTCTCTCTTTTGTTCCCGCAAGAATAACACACGCAAGCACACTAGCTAGCTGATGCCGCACCTCTTACAACTCTTCCAACCACAAGTTGGAACACTTGGTGATCACTTTGCTTGATCACCACAAAGCTCTTTTCACCGAGGCCACAATCTCTACAACTTCTCACAATACAAGGATGAAATCTTGTAATCTCTTCTCTTGATCACAAAAATAACTCTCAGAACAAAAATCTTATAAGATAGATATGGTAATAGAAAACTCAAGTTTATCTGAGAAAAAGAAGATAGAATTATGGTGAAAAACTCAAGAAATCTCTTTTGAAAACATTCTTGAAAACTCTCCTTTTGATATGAAAATATTAGCCTAAAATAAGTGAAGAAAAACCCTATGAGAGATGAAAAAACTGGCTCTAAAACCCTCTTGAAATCTTATGATGAAACTAACCAAAACAACCCCTTATATAAAGTTCCAAAATATAGCCGTTGGGGTCACATCTACAGGTCAGATGACCTGTCGGTCGACCGGTCGGTCGACCGAGACAAGATCCAGAGAGCAGAGCTCTCTGGCCGGTTGACTACCTGATTGACCGGCCCTCAAGCCAAAGGCCGTGCACGTATCTGTGCACATACGTCGACTGCCCGGTCGACCGCCAGAAGGCCAGGTCAGAAAATTTTGGGGATTAAATCTTGGACTTATAAACTCCTATAAAATCCCATAAAATCACATAAAATCTACAAAAATAAGTTCATTGAAATACTTTGAAGTACAAATATGTGTGATAAAAAATCAACACATATTATAAACTTTTGAACTAGTTTTGTAATATAGAAATTTAGCCTTAAACAAAAACCCGTATTTTTCAAAATCAATCTTCAATTTGAAAAATGATTTTTTCAAAACTTCTTCAAATACAAAAATAAGATATTTTAAACACTTTTGAAGCTTAGTGTGTATGGATCTGATCCAATACATATATAAGATGAAATATCTGTGTTTTTGACAATAAGTTCTAAAATAAGTTTTGATAAATACAAAACTTAAACATATGATATAGAATCACCAAATAAGTTTTTCTAAACATTTAAACTAACGATGTGCATGGATAAAATCCAAATCACATATAAACTATATAAAATTGTTTTGATGAAATCTAATCATGAAACATAATGATGTATACTATGAAGCTCAAAATCAAAACGGTATTTTCAAAAACTGAAACTATTTTATGAAAATACATATAAATTTTATGTATGTGTGTGTGTATGAGCTTGAGCAATCCACAACTAATCTATCCTTTACATTTTATCTAAAACATAATCTTAATACTTACAAACATAACACAAGTCCTCACAAAAATCTTCTCTTGAAAACTTCTTCTCCTTCTTGACTTGGTCCAAACCTTGGTCCAATGAGTTAGACTCTCTTGAGCACTTGATGCGATCTTGATGCGCGAGCTCTTGAATCAACACATACTAGCTTCAAAACTTGACTTCGAATCTTTTGGTTAAGTTAAACACCGACTAAGATCTTAATTAAATATCTAAAAATATGTAAACACAAAATCATTAGTACTATAACTATATGAGTTAATCATCATCAAAACTAGAGTGATGGGCCTTTGGGCCAACAATCTCCCCCTTTTTGATGATGACAAAACTTATGGAGTTATATATGCATGGATTAAATGTAAGCTTCATGGAAGTTCCTCCTTAACTCATGCATAGCATAAACAATAAGGATATTCAATAAAAGCTCATAAACTAAATAAAACATATAAGCATAAATATCAATATTAAGCATGCATATATAAACTCTCTAAATTCTTCTCCCCTCTTTTGTCAATTCGTTAACAAAGGGTGAGGACAATCAAGCAATAAGGATGTATATGCGATATACATTCATGAAGAGGAGAGCCATAAAGTTAGCTCCCCCTGCATACATGCATTACATGGAGAAGGGATGACTAGACCCTAACCCACATAAAACATAATATACAATATAAAAGCGGAGATGTTAAGCTTTCCCACACACGTGTACCACATAAAAAAGAGAGGTCAAGCTCCTCAATATATAAACTACGCTCAGCATGAATCTATATATAGAGAAGATGTTAAACTCCCTTACATATAGGCAATACATATCAGAAAAATTTTAAGAATATTTTGAAATTTCTTGAAGTCAACAAAATAAATTATGAAACCAATGAAATCAAATTGTAGTTGGCAAATAAATGTTGGTGCCACTTATAAATTTTTTTTAAGATACCAATAGTAGATTTTGATACCAATTAAAAGTGAAACATGAAGTACATTTTGATACCAAATAAATACCAATTAAAATTAATGCATAAGCTTATAATGATACCAATTAATATTTAAAATAAAATCAAGCTTAACATAAGTATAATTTGTGCTTAAAAATATAAAGACACAAAATCAAATCATATATATGTATGTATGAAAATACCAATTGAAATTGATATTAATTGAAATTTGAAACATACATATATAAGAAAACAAATATAAGTATACAAAAATAAATAACATAAAGATCATATGTATAACTCATAGTTACCACCCTATTCATGCACAAGTTTAAAAGATATTTAATAAGGATATACAAGGTATGGTCGCCCATCCAACCACCCTTTGGTTGGTAGGGTTTTAAAAATAAGAGTTAGAAAATAATTTAACATGTTTGAAAACTCTACCAATTAAAGAATACGAAACTAGTTTAAAATAATTTTAGAAATAACTAGTTGAAGATCCTTCAAAATATGAAATCAAATCATATATCTCATGAAGTATTGCTAAGTACATAAAATTGTCACTCAAGATTTATAAAGCTTATAAAAGTAAAGTTATGAGTAAACAAAAATAATGTCAGTGCAAAAGAATCATGTGAATAGCATATTTATGAAATAATCAATAAGGTTCAAAACAAACATGAAATTCTTTTATCAAAAATATGATAATCATCAAAACTGAAATTTTCATCAAAACTAAACAAACATCAAGGTAAAGTACGTTTTATTGAAATTAAGGTATACATACATATCCAAACATAGACTAGTCCACAAAAGCATATTGCTGGAAGGCAAGTGGCTCTAGGATATACATGTATATCAATAAGTTTTAGGCAAAACAACATATACATGAAGAAAACCATGTACAAAGATAGGAAAAATTAGTATAAATGAAAGAATCATCTAAATTAGGTTATACATGTACATGTAAAGAGTACAAATGAGAAATGAAGCACAAATATATAACAATCAAGTGTAGCTCACTACTTGTACAAGTATAAACACAAGTTTTAATAAAAACTACATCTAGACAAGTAATCGCCATATGAAGTACAAAACATAATCATTTAATATAATGAGCATAGAAACTAAAACATGCTAAAAATATTTATATGAAAGCATGTAAATAAAAATGAGAGTTAAAGATAATTACCAAACCATATAAACTATTCTCTAAGTCTCCAAGCCGTGGGGGTCCTTTCCACCAAACATCCTTGAAGGTGATGCATCCAATGTATTGTCCATCAAGCTCAAACACATCCATCATCAAGGCACCATACCTCTCATGTAACGGTCCTAGTCTTAATATTATCCATCATCGTCATAGTCACTGTTTATCCTTAATCTAATACTGAGATCCCCAATATAATCGGCAACATTTCTCTTAAACATGGGGCCCATCAAAATACAATGATTCAATTTCGGCTAGCATCAACCTACTTATGGGTTCACAATATTCCACGCAATATATATATATAATCTCGGCATGATTTCATTTATGTCAAGTCTACAATATAAATTTCAATCAAACTCGGTATGACAATCCATGAGCCCACACATTTCTACAACATAATATCCATAACCCCCATTTCATGAACAAGATTCAAAGTCAAGTACCTAATAACACAAGCATTTCATATATTACAACGTATTACAAAAGTTTATAGTAAGCATCAACATAGAAAGTTTTATATAGTATTTCTTAAACATTATACACATAAGATGGAACATGCCAAAATGTGAAAATGATCTCCAGCTGCCACCTATCCGTATATTGGCTTTAGGCGGGTCCTTTGTCTTCATCCAGACCTGAAGGTGATTAATATAATAGGGTGAGCTCAACAACTCAGTGAGAAAAACAATAAATGTATGTACAACAATTATTTATACATATTGAAATTTATTCTTATGATAATAAATATAATTTGTACTATTTTTGTGTATTTTTAGATATTCGTTAAAATCTTGACCACACACAGTAATTAGTCTTATTAGTCGACTTATCCTTTCCTATAGTCGACTAATACAGTTACGAGTCGACTTATCCTTTGTCTATAGTCGACTAAGTCTTGTCCAAAAAGATATCCACTCTCTGTTTATTGATTGTAATCAATATTAATCCTATTAGTCGACTTGACCATTCCTATAGTTGACTAATATAGTTATCAGTTGACTTAGCCTAAGTCTATAGTCGACTATGTCCTGTCCAAAAAGATATCCGCTCTTTGTTTGTTGAGTGTAATCATTATTAGTTGACCACACTAATTTATAAGTTGACTAGCAGTAGGTTCCCGAGACTTACATATTTCTATCATATATCTGTAGTCGACTTAATCCCTTTGATTAGTCGACTAGTTTAGTTGAAATTGCCTATAACAGTTGACTTGTTTCATGTCCCAGTCGACTATAACAGTATCTGACTGGTAAAGAATCTCCTATAGCATTAACATGCATTATTCAATTCTAGCCATATACAAAATAAAACAAGTTCAATTTTATTATTAACATACTTGTAACACCCCATCCTCAAAATACGTACACAGTTATATGTCCTGATTTTTGGAGCGTATTTTTTTATTTTATTTTCTGTTATTTAAATTCTTACTCATATAGCAGTACTGCATGATTTGACCTTTTTGGTAATCAGATTTGACCGATTTTAGTTTCAAATATTATTTTTTAATATTCTTGATTTTTCATGATTTTCTGGAATTTTTCAGAATTTAATTGTAAATCTTCAAAACCGATGTCGACCAGTGTCGCTGACCGACTTTCAGATTTTTAATTTACAAACGGAGTTGAAAATCTAGAAACGGCTTTCACAGTATTTCTTAAAATCATGATTTCTATCTAAATGATTTTTTGAGAATTTTTAGAATTTATCAAAAATCTGGCCTACCCGGTGTAGACACCGTCTACAGTGGATTCCAGGATTTTTATTTTGAAAACGAGATTGAATTTCTGAAAATCGATTTCACTAAAATTCTTAAAATAATATTTATTATTTTTGGGAATTTTTGGGAAATTTTTCGAGATACTTTATTTTTCGGGCTTTTCCTGAATTTTCGGTGTTTTCCCAGATACCGAAATAGTATCCAGATATTTTCCCACTTTTCTCTCCTCGCTAGACGCGAATTTCACCAACCTAGGATTCTACATTTAATGCGGAGATCCTCTCCATGCCTCTCCATGCTGCATTTAATGCACTGCTAATCAATTCCAATCAATCCCAATCAAGTCATTATAACTTTTGTCCTTTTGTTAAACGCAGTTTCGCATTTTCTTCAGGACGCGGCTTTAATTTCCGCGTTTGGCTCCTTATTTTGCTGAGACGCAGCTTTGGTGTCATGGGGATGCAACATTCTTTGGAATGAAACGCAAGTTTCATCTAAAAAGATGGAAATGACACATTATAATACTATTTTTTCCATTATATATTAACCCCCACTCCTTCTCTCTCTCTCTTTCACTTTTTCTCATCTTCCTTCTACATTTCCTGCAAACCAAAAACAGCAGCCCACTCCCTTGGCCGGCCACCACTCCTCCATTTCCACCACCATCTCCTCCACCACTCCTTCACCAAATCCTCCACCATTCTCCCCTCCATCTCCTCCTCCATTTCCAACAACTACACCATCTTCTTCAACCTCTTTTCACCAAGAAACATCAAGGGAACCCATCCTCTCCATCAACTTCACCACCTTCCCCACCACCATCTACACCACCTTAGCCACCACTAAGCATACCGTCTTCTCCTCCTCGTCATCCTCTTTCCGACGAACCATAGATTCGTCCTCCGAAGCATCGTTTGCAAAATCTCATTTTGTCAAATTGAACTTGTTGGCCCAAAGGCCATTATCCCAGTTATTTTGATGATAACAAAACATATTTAGTTATGTATTTAACATGTTTTATTTCAGAATATTTCAGGTTATTTAACAGGTTGTTTTTGACGGCTCCGCTAAAAGACTCACAAGTTTTGGACGCCGCTAAAATGAAGATTCCCAAGCTACGCACAACTAGGATGCTTTGGGATCAAGATGATGAAGTAAAGATCAAGACAAGATCAAAACGACAAAGAAAAACAAAATTTGTAATTTTATTTTTATTTTAGATATTTTGTCAAAACTAGATATTAGAAGTAGAGCTATGGGATCATCACACACACACACATTTTAGTTAGGCTTCAAAAAGATTTTTCAATTCCGTTTCTAACTTAGTTTTTAAGACAACATATTTGAAAATACGCTTTTTAGAAAAATAATAGTTTTTGGAAAAACATTTTTCATTGAAAAACAAGTTTGTTCAAAAGAATTTTATCAAACTACTTTTAACATGTTTGAAGTATGACACATGCTTATACTTCATGTTTTTACAAGTTCCAAAATCTTACCCAAAACCCAAAATCAAAACCAAGATTTTCTGGTTCTGGAAGTTCTGTTTTTTTTTCAGAACTTACAGTGACCGGTCGACCGGCCCGGTCGACCGATGTGCACAATACTGTGCACGTCTATATCAGTCGACCGACCGGTCGACCGAAGTTCATTTACGTTTACGGGAGTTTTCGGTCGACCGACCCGGTCGACCGATGAGCCCCAACGGTCATATTTTTGACCGTTGGCGGTCGACCGACCCGGTCGACCGGACTCTGTCAAAAGTTCTGACAGGTCCAACAGCTAGTTTTTCTGACTGCTTTTCTTTTGGGATTTGTCTCCAACGAGTTTTTGAGGCTGTTTTTGACCCCTATAAATAGAGGGTCACCTCATATTGATTAGACAACTATTGCAAAATATTTCATAAGAGTTTTACAAAGATTTTCAAAGCTTTCCTTCATAAAAGATTTTCCAAAGCCTAAATTTCCAACACCCAACTTGTGGCCTACTCTCTACCTTCTCTCTAGATTTTGCACACCACAATCCCAAGCTTTACATCTACATATTTGATTCTAGGATTGTGCAAGTGAGCTTTTGTAAAGTGATCAAGTGTGATCACTCATTTCTTCTTGGAGTGAAGTTGTAGAGGCATCGGCCTCAAAGGAGCTAGTGAGCTTCGGGTGGTGTTGCGGCATCACAAGTGTAAGGGACAAGTGTGTCCTTGTATTGGCGATCCGGTGGGATCAACGATAGTAGTGCAAATCCTTCAAGTGTGAAGGCGGGGACGTAGAGCGTGGCTCGAACCTCGGAAACACATCCTTGCGTTTGCGTTTGATCAATTTTCTCTAACTCTAGTCCTTTCAATTCTTGCACCTTAATTGTTGTATTTATTACAAGTCTTTATTTGTGCTATTTGTGTGTGAAAGTTTTAATTTCACAAAAATTGCCATAATTCATATAGCCATCACCTATTCACCCCCCCTCTAGGTGATTTCAATTGGTATCAGAGCCTAACCCTACAACTTAGGTCTAACAACCTTAGGGAGATCCATATTTGGCTATATTCATTTGTGTTGCATTTACATTTGCTTGTGCATTCATGGCATCCATGGACTTTTCTAGCATTAAATCCCCACCCAAGTTTGATGGTTTAAACTTCCCCATTTGGAAGGTGAAAATGAATCTCTTCCTTAAATCCCTAGGAGTTAGGGTAGCTAGGGCCATTACCAAAGATTTTATAGAACCCACTAGTGATGAGAGCACATGGTCCGAGGATACTTCCAAAGACTATGAGGCTAATGCTAGGGCACAATATGCATTAACCCAAGCCCTAAATGAAGATGACCTTGCACGCATAATAAATTGCAAATCCGCATTCGAGGTTTGGAACATACTCATTGTGACTCATGAGGGAACGTCTCAAGTCAAGAGAGCCAAAGTTGACTTGCTACGTTCTCAATATGAGAATTTCTATATGTTTGATAATGAGAGCATTGATGACATGCTCACCCGTTTTACAAAAATAACTAATGCTCTTTCTTCCTTAGGCGACAAGATTGATAATGATCAAAAGATAAGGAAGGTGATTAGAGCTCTTCCCAAAGCTTGGGAAGTCAAGGCGACCACTCTCAAGGAACTCAACGACAAAGAGGAGATGGACTTCTCCGGCTTCATCGGAAATCTCAAGACACATGAGATGGAGATGAAAGTTAGAGAAGAAAGGGAGGCACCAAAGAAGAAGACCATTGCCTTCAAAGCCGCTCCTACCATACACGAAGAGGATGACTCATCGGAGGATTGCGATGAAGATTTCGCCATGTTCATCCGGAAGGTGGGCAAGATGTTCTACAAGAAAGGACGGCAAAGTAACTTCCGAAGAGGGAAGCCTCAAGGAAGGTACGAGAAGAAAAGAGATGAACCCGGTCCTTGCTTTCATTGCAAGAAGATCGGTCACCTAATTGCCGATTGCCCCGCTCTACAAGCAACCACATCCAAGAATGGGCAAAGAAAGAAGAAAGCGTTGGCCGCTACATGGGATGATTCGGAGTCGGAATCCGAAGAGGAGCACGACGCCGCCAACATGTGCTTCATGGCACAAGGAGACGACGCTTCTAAGGTAACACTTGATAACACTCTTGATGATGATGACCTCACTATGGATGAACTAGCACGTTTCTTTGAGGAATTACAACATAGATATGAGATTTCGCAATCTCATAATAAAAAGTTAAAAAGGGAAAATGATGTTTTAAAGAATAAATTTGAATTAGTAGTAAATGAGAAAAATGCCTTATCTAGTTCATTTGATAAATTGAAAAATGATTTTGAAAAATATAAACTAGCTAGTAAAGGCAAAACCCCCATGGTTTCAATTGATAAAAATGATTTTGTTGAGTTCCAAAAACGTGTTGAAGTTTTGGACTCAAATTTAAAAGCTATGCATTTGATTTGAAAAAGATAGCATCTAAATTTCCTAAGGGAGCCCCCCAAGGGAAACATGCACAACATACACATACACATGCACGGAAACATGCACACACTCATAAGCATGCATTCATGTACAATAGTGGTAGAATTTATATTTGCACACATTGTGGCCGCAAAGGCCATTTAGAAAAATTTTGTTATGCTAAGAACAATGTTAAAAATAAATTTGTTTGGGTTCGCCCCGGATCTAACTCCAAAGGACCCACTAAGATTTGGGTACCAAAAGAGCCACCGATTTCAAATGAAACAGGTATAGGTGGATCTACATCCTCCAAGACTTAGGAGGAAACGGTGCCCGGGTGGTGGATGCAACAAAGCTTAAAGAACACATCAAGATTGCATCGCTATCGTGGAGGCACCTAATTTTGGAGATTGCCCGTAAATTGGTAACATCTCCATTTAAGAGTTTTAATTTTGTATATACAATTGTTATAGGATTGCTAGTTTAGTTTTATGCTTCATTGATACATGATTAGTATAAACTTGCAACTCTAACTTGATTGTATATGCCATGTTCAATTTTGATTTTTTTGACATGTATACATATGTATAGAATTGATAGTTTGCTTTTGTATTCTATTGATATATGCTTGTATAGAACTACCTTTCTATCATGATGTATATGTGCCTTGTGTTAACTTTTATATCTTTGTTTCATGCCTTGTTCATCACATGTCCACATGTATAGTTTAGTATTGTGAACATATACTTATATACATATACACAATATTTTCATAAATAAAAATTAAACATTTGTAAAATTTTCTATTTAAGCAAATACCTTAAAGATGGCAATTGCGCACCTCAACTCATTCAAGAGGAATCAAGAGGATGAAGTTCAGAACCCGTCACTGGGTATTCGGCTTCAACATCTTTAAAATCTTTGTTTAAATATGAAAATAAAATTAAAATGGATTGCATGTATTTTGATGTTTGTAAAGACTTTATAAAGATTTAAAAACTGTTGGTGTACTCTTAAATGTCTAATTTGTCATACCTATTTTAGGCTACAAAATTACTTAAATTTTTTTTGGGCTATTTGCTGTTAGCAGACTTTCAGGCAAAGCCGGTCGACCGACCCCTAACACCCGGTCGACCGACTCTGCCTGAGAGAAAATTTTTTATTTTTTGTGTGCTACCGGTCGACCGACCAGAATTCGGTCGACCGATGCTGGCCTGCTGTGGTCTCGGGATATTTCGGTCGACTGACCCGGTCGACCGATATCATTTACAGAGCTCTCTGTTGGATTCGGTCGACCGGACCGGTCGACCGATCGTCGTGTTTTTGCCCAAACCTGCTATATATTTCATTTCTCTCTCTCTCTCTCTCTCATTTCACTCAGCGACCGGAAGAACACCTATTTTCCCCAAAATTTGATTTCTCTCAAATCCTTCAATCAAATCTAAATCCTTTTAAAACCCATCTCAAATCCTTCATTCCTCCTTCAGATCTTCGATTTCAACAACTTCCAACCACCGGATTCGAAGAATTTCAGGATTTTTCAGTTAGGGTTTCAGAATTTTCATCAAGGTAAAAATCTAATTTTTATTGTGAATCTTCACTTCTAGCTTAGATATCTCTATTCCTTTGTCACTATTTTAGGTTGCTTAGCTTCTAGATCGTGCCATAATCTTGATTTCACCTAAAAATCAAATTTTTATTCATCATGCCTAAGAGATCTCGTACTGAGAAAGGGAAGGGTATTGCCTAACCCTCATCTCAGGGTCCTAGACCCGTACGGCCCTTTAGAAATGATCTAGCTGAAGATAGATACTCCCACCTCTCCACTAGAAATATCAATTCAGGGAGATTTGTTACCATTCAGGATTTTGAACACCTTGACATCCCTCAAATCCTGCAAAATAATAATCTAGTTGAGTTCTTGACCATTAAGGAACAAGTATACACTTCCCTTGTTCCTTACTTCTATGCCAACTATGAATTTGATGGTAACCGGATCACATCTAGAGTTCTAGGTAGGGAAATCGACCTCTCTATCGGTCGGTTTGCTAGGATTCTGCATCTCTCCACTGGCGGAGCAGATGTGTACTCACATGATTTGCATGACTTTGAATTTCCTGAGGGTGAGTCCTCACTCACCGCCTCTACCCTGATTCACGGGGATGACAACCCCGGCTTAGTTAGGAATGAGGTAGTGAGTCGATACACTCTTCAATCTCAAGTCCTTGCCAAGATTATCTTTTTCAACATTGTCCCCAAACATGGCGAGTATAGCCATGCTAGGGGTTGTGTCCCTTTAATTATCTTTTGTCTGCTTAAAGGGATTAAGGTCAACTTTCCTAGAGTTATTGCATCTCATATGGCCTCTGATCAAATTCGTACTGCGGGTAGGAGCTTGCCCTACGGCATGCTTATTACCCATCTTCTTAGGGGTCTTGACTTTGATCTTTCTGCTGAAACTCCATCAAATCCCCTGACAAACATCAATGGAGTTATCCTGAAGATGATGGAAGCGCAGCTGCGTAGACACGCCCCTGTGCAAACACATCTTCCTCCTGCTGGTCCTGGCTCATCATCTGCACCAGGATCTTCTTCTGCTTCAGCTCCTGTCTTTTCTCCAGAGGTTCTGGCACTTCTCTCTTCGGAGGTCCGCACTCAGATCGAGGCGCACCAGGCCTGGGTTCGTGTGGAGATGGATGCTCGTGCTCTTCAGGACGCTGCCTTTCGAGAGGAAGTCCGAAACGACATGTCATATTTCGCTGATTCCATGAGATTCGTGGATGTCCAGTTCTAGGCCCTTTTCTCAAAATTTGACATGCTCGTTCCTGATCGGACTCCGACTGCTTGCCGACTCCCTGCCACCGGTCCTCCATTTCCTCCCAGAGCTCGCTCTTCTGTTCCTCCACCGCGCACCAGAGTCGATGGCATGGATCCAGAGGAGGTTGCTTCTTCAGAGGAAGGTGGTGATGATGACGGAGACGGCGATGATGGTGATGATGGTGCTGAGGAGTGACCTCCCCTTTTGATGATGTCAAAAAGGGGGAGAGTTATTTGAGAGAGACTATTTTGTGACACTTTGTTATTTTGGCTTGTACTTGTATTTGGATATTGTGTGTTATGGACATGCAGTATTTTATTTTGTGTTGTGGACATGGATATGGTTATGTGTTTTATGTATTTATGTCATGTATGAAACTCTTTCCTTCATCTATGATATGACATGAGTATTTGGCTTCTTTTTTTGGCATGGAAATAAAATGTTTATGATTATGATTTGTGATAATATGCCTGAGTATGATCTTTATATATATGCTTGTGTTGAGGGGGAGCTTCATTTGAAGTCTCTACCCAAAATATCTTGTGATAACTACATATGTTTTGCCATCATCAAAAAGGGGGAGATTGTTGGCCCAAAGGCCATTATCCCAGTTATTTTGATGATAACAAAACATATTTAGTTATGTATTTAACATGTTTTATTTTAGAATATTTCAGGTTATTTAACAGGTTGTTTTTGACGGCTCCGCTAAAAGACTCACAAGTTTTGGACGCCGCTAAAATGAAGATTCCCAAGCTACGCACAACTAGGATGCTTTGGGATCAAGATGATGAAGTAAAGATCAAGACAAGATCAAGACAAGATCAAAACGACAAAGAAAAACAAAATTTGTAATTTTATTTTTATTTTAGATATTTTGTCAAAACTAGATATTAGAAGTAGAGCTATGGGATCATCACACACACACATTTCAGTTAGGCTTCAAAAAGATTTTTCAATTCCGTTTCTAACTTAGTTTTTAAAGACAACATATTTGAAAATACGCTTTTTAGAAAAACAATAGTTTTTGGAAAAACATTTTTCATTGAAAAACAAGTTTGTTCAAAAGAATTTTATCAAACTACTTTTAACATGTTTGAAGTATGACACATGCTTATACTTCATGTTTTTACAAGTTCCAAAATCTTACCCAAAACCCAAAACCAAAACCAAGATTTTCTGGTTCTGGAAGTTCTGTTTTTTTTTTCAGAACTTACAGTGACCGGTCGACCGGCCCGGTCGACTGATGTGCACAATACTGTGCACGTCTATATCAGTCGACCGACCCGGTCGACCGAAGTTCATTTACGTTTACGGGAGTTTTCGGTCGACCGACCCGGTCGACCGATGAGCCCCAACGGTCATATTTTTGACCGTTGGCGGTCGACCGACCCGGTCGACCGGACTCTGTCAAAAGTTCTGACAGGTCCAACAGCTAGTTTTTCTGACTGCTTTTCTTTTTGGGATTTGTCTCCAACGAGTTTTTGAGGCTGTTTTTGACCCCTATAAATAGAGGGTCACCTCATATTGATTAGACAACTATTGCAAAATATTTCATAAGAGTTTTACAAAGATTTTCAAAGCTTTCCTTCATAAAAGATTTTCCAAAGCCTAAATTTCCAACACCCAACTTGTGGCCTACTCTCTACCTTCTCTCTAGATTTTGCACACCACAATCCCAAGCTTTACATCTACATATTTGATTCTAGGATTGTGCAAGTGAGCTTTTGTAAAGTGATCAAGTGTGATCACTCATTTCTTCTTGGAGTGAAGTTGTAGAGGCATCGGCCTCAAGGGAGCTAGTGAGCTTCGGGTGGTGTTGCGGCATCACAAGTGTAAGGGACAAGTGTGTCCTTGTATTGGCGATCCGGTGGGATCAACGATAGTAGTGCAAATCCTTCAAGTGTGAAGGCGGGGACGTAGAGCGTGGCTCGAACCTCGGAAACACATCCTTGCGTTTGCGTTTGATCAATTTTCTCTAACTCTACTCCTTTCAATTCTTGCACCTTAATTGTTGTATTTATTACAAGTCTTTATTTGTGCTATTTGTGTGTGAAAGTTTTAATTTCACAAAAATTGCCATAATTCATATAGCCATCACCTATTCACCCCCCCTCTAGGTGATTTCAGAACTATACTTGCACCATCTACCTCTCTCCTTCTCTTTTAGGGCCGGCCACCTCCTTTGGATTGGGGCCGAGCTCTTCTTCGTCGGCAACCTCTCCGTTGATTATTCCGGTAATCGTTTACGATTATTCCGGTAATCATTTAGGTGACAATTGCAACGACAACACCAACGTGACCACCACCATCTTCACTTCCACCATCACTTATACCATCACAATACCACCTCCATCTCTTTTGCTTCAACCACCAACAAAATCACCTTTCCCTTCCTCTCTGTTTGATTGCTACCGCATCTGCCCACTTTCCCGCGTCTGCCCACTTTCCCGCGTCTGCCCACTTTCCCGCGTCTGCAACCCCGCGTCTTCATCCTCACTTTACTGATTCATCCTTCTCCTCCTCTTTTTAATATATAATCGCGTTGGTTACTTAAATTCTGGAACTTGGGGTTTCCCGATGTTACTTGAAGTTTTAGGCGAGTGTTCTCGCCTTCCTTCAGATTTTCCTACTTTGTCACGATTGACTATTATTATATCATTTTCCTGACACACATGCATGCATCATTCTACTACTGGATACTTACCCCGCAATATCATATTGATACCTGACTTTAGATTGTCACATTTACGGGAATCTTGTACTTTCTATCCTGGATTATATGCGATGACTTGAAATGACAATACTCATGACTCTTTAACTCCTAATCTTGCCAGGCACTTGCTTTCCCGTAAATTGATAATTAAATAATAAATCATAAAAAGGAACAACTTGCATCAGGTCGGGGGAAATTTGCGGCTATCAATATATGTTCGTGTTTACAGTGGCACTAGGCATGTTGTGCAACTAAAATTTTCAGTCTGACCTGTGGGCCTCCAGGCGACTGAGGGGAGTGCTGGCTCCCTCCTTCTTGGTACCATCTTGATAAGGGCATTCTATAAGACCCTCCTGTAGGCCTTGCGGCCGGTTCCATGCACCAGCAATGGAACGTCCTGGACCGTGGTCCCGGGCATGTACGGGACCCACTGTAAATATTGTTCGTTGATACCCCCGTTAGTTTCCAATAACAGCCTCGATTTACTCATATGTGGATGTATGTGTACTGGGACGCTATTACACATACCTAGACATATGGGTAGAACGAGTAATAAGTATAAATATTAAAAATGGCAGAGATAGATTTATTCAGGCCTTATCACTTTCATTTTATGCCCCCATTTCTTGCTTGCTGTACATGTACTCTCGACACAGTTATTGATGCTTAATATTATTTTGATCATATCAACACATGCATATACTTATCTTTACATGACACTTGGCTTTCACCTACATAATTGTTAGGGAGTTTCTGACTCCCCTGAACTTGCATGTTCAGGTTCTGAAGCCTGGACTGAAGCGGAGCCCTCCACTGAAGATCAAGCTTATCTCTCGGAGCAGGCTGACTTGTCCTAGCTCCTTCTGTTCCTGATCTTCCTGCTAGCTCGGGGATCTCTTTCAGCCCGTGAGCACCTTTTGCTGTACAAACTGTAAATTTCACTTTTGTACTTGGCTGTGATATAATGTACATGTACCAGTACATCACGCTCTGTAATAACTTTGTAATACTCATGTTGGAATGTATATTGCTACGTGTTTCCGTACTCTGATTCTTGTCTGTACTGATGCTTAGCGTATATACGTGAGGGTATTTCTGACCTGCGTATATACGTCGCAGTAACGTCCCCGTACCCGCCGGATCGGGGCGTTACAGGTTGGTATCAGAGCCCAGGCTCTCACACCTACAGTACAACCTAATTGCAAATTAATAGGATCTTAATTTGCAGTTGGAATACATGAGTTTCGGTTATACATTTCAACTACAATATACAAAGTTATCCATTCCTTCTTGATATTCCTTCCCCTGATTCCTAAAATCCATCTATCTCTTGCTTTCGCTCCTCTTTCCAGACATCTTTTACCAACATAGATATGGATAGAAGGTCAGGACGTAACAACTCCGGGCAGTCACAGGACGGGCTCGTAGGGGAAAACGCTGATATTCTAAGGGTTATCCAAAATATGGTGGAGAATCAACAAAGGCAGACCGAACTCCTTCGGCAAGGATTGATAGCAGCTCCTCAAGTACGAAGGCCGGACAACGTGTCAGACTTCAGGCGGTTGCAGCCGGCAATATTTACAGGGGGAGAAAGACCGCTAGATGCCGAGCAATGGCTAATCGACACCACAGATCTCTTGAAGGCAGCTAGGGTTCCAGAGGAAGATCAGGTGGAGGTCGCCAAGATACAGCTAAAGGATGTGGCTTGAAACTGGTGGCTAGCTGAAGAAGCGAGACTGGAAAAAACCCATCACTTGGGACCAGTTCTCTAAGAGCTTTTATGATAGATTCTTCCCTACTACAGCTCAGAAGGAGATGGAAGAACAATTCATCCGACTTCAACAATGGAATCGATCTGTTGATGAATATGCTGCTGAGTTCTTAAGGCTGAGTCGTTTTGCTCCGTATATGATAGCCGACGAAGAGAAACGGGTAGGAAGATTTCAGCAGGGCTTACAAATGGATATTCAAGTCCTTTTGATTCCCCAACAGCTGAAAACATATTCCCAGGTCCTCACTGTAGCTCGAGAGGTGGAGCGAGGACTGGAGAAAAAGAATCTTGATCAGAGGAGGAAACAGGCCATGAAGAGGCCATTCCAGCAATTGGGCGGAGGAGATCCAGTCAGAGCTGCAAAAGCCCCGATGTTTAGAAGACCATTTCGACCAGCCCCTCTTCAGATAACTCAACCACTTCCTACATGTGCTTATTGCAAGAGGACAGGCCACACTCAGCAGGAGTGTCGTAGGGCCAACGGATTATGCCTGGCATGTGGATCTGGTGATCACACAATAGAAGGCTGTCCCCATAAGAGAACTGGGATGGTGAACCGAACCCTACCGGCACTTCCTGCACCTATTGGTCAGAGGAACCCAGGGCCGATAGTCGGAAGGGCCCCTCTCCCTCCACAACAACGGGTTTTTCGCCCAGCTCCAAGGGGAGGAAGAACAACAGCAGGTCGTGGAAGAGGACAGGCCTACAACTTGACAGCGGAAGAGGCCCAAACTTCTGGAGAAGTGGTAACAGGTAAGATTATGGTGCACTCTAAACCTGTTTTAGCCCTCTTTGATTCTGGCACTTCTCATTGTTACATATCAGATAGTTTCGTTGCTTTGAACTTTATACCTGTTGAATATTTAGACCACCAGTGGGAGATTAGCACCGGTAATGGAGTAGTCATCTCTAATAGAATTTGTGTAGATTGTCCGGTGGAACTGTGTGACAGGACATTAACAGTGGATATGCTCGTACTAGATACTAAAGGGTACGACGTAATCTTAGGCATGACTTGGCTCAGCAAATACCATGCGGTTATTGATTGTCGAAACAAGAAAGTCATTTCAGAATACCGCTTCAGCCAGAGTTCCAATTTGAAGGAGAACATAAGCCTACAAAGGGTAAAACACAGATGACTGCTGCTGAGATCCAGGAAAAGAGAGTACCAGTTTGGAATGAGTATCCAGAAGTATTTAAAGAGATCTCAGGACTTCCACCTGACAGAGTAATTTTCTCCATTGATGTCATTCCGGGTACAGTCCCAATATCTAAAGCTCCATACAGAATGGCACCCACTGAATTAGAAGTTCTAAAGAAGCAGTTACAGGAATATTCTGACAAGAGATTGATTAGACCAAGTACTTCACCATGGGGAGCTCCAGTGCTATTGGCCAACTAGAAAGATGGTGGTAAGAGGTTGTGTATAGACTACAGAGAATTAAACAAAGTTACCATCAAGAATAAGTATCCTTTACCCAGAATTGATGACCTTTTTGATCAACTTCATGGGGCCCGGGTATTTTCAAAATTGGATTTACAATCGGGTTATCACCAACTAAAAGTGAAGAAAGAAGATATTCCGAAGACAGCATTCCGAACTCGCTATGGTCATTACGAATTTCTAGTCATGCCCTTCGGAGTAACCAATGCCCCAGCTGTCTTTATGGATTTGATGAACCGAGTTTTCTCGCCATATTTAGACCTGTTTGTCGTGGTGTTCATCGACGATATCTTGATATATTCAAAAAACAACAAAGAGCATGCAGAACACTTGAGAATAGTGCTACAGACTCTCCGACAGGAACAACTTTATGCAAAGGAAAGCAAGTGTGAGTTCTGGTTAGACCGTATAGCTTTCTTGGGTCATGTAGTTTCAGAAGAAGGAATTTCAGTCGACCCTAACAAGATCCAGGCAGTAAATGATTGGCCAACCCCAAGGATAGTAACAGAAATTAAAAGCTTTATTGGATTAGCCGGGTATTACAGGTGATTTGTCCAAGACTTTTCCAAAATCGCAGCCCCATTGACAAAGCTCACCAGAAAAGGAGAAAGGTACCTATGGTCAGAGGAATGTACTGCAGCATTTGAACAATTAAAGGAAAGACTAATTTCAGCTCCAATCTTGAAGACTCCCTCGGGAACAGGAGGGATGGTTATATATAGTGATGCATCCGGAAAAGGCCTAGGATGTGTATTAATGCAGCATGGTCATGTCATAGCTTATGCATCTAGGCAATTGAAACCACATGAGAGAAATTACCCAACCCATGACTTAGAACTGGCGGCGGTAATATTTGCATTGAAGATCTGGAGACACTACCTTCTGGGAGACAAAGTATTGATCTATACTGATCATAAGAGTCTTAAGTATATCTTCACACAGAAAGAATTAAACATGAGTCAAAGGCGGTGGCTTGAATTGATGGCCGACTATGACATAGACTTACAATACCATCCTGGTAAGGACAATACAATCCCAGATGCATTAAGCAGGAGACCAGAGAACAGAGTATTATTACAACTTACTCAACAGGAGGAATTGCTTCAAGAAATCATAAAGCTGGACTTGATGCTAATACGAGGAACTGATGAGTCAGGTCAACTAATGACCTTCCAGATTCAACCAACCCTGATAAGTGAAATTAAGGAAGCCCAAAAGGGGGACCCCAGATTACAGAAATTCAGGGCTCAAGTAGAAGCTGGGTTAAGAACAGACATCCATATTCATTCGGATGATGCACTTTATTTTGGCAACAGAATCTGTGTACCACCAGGGGAAGTCCGGCAGAAAGTTTTGGCAGAGGCACACAGTTCGGCGTATTCCATACACCCAGGAGGAAATAAAATGTATCAAGACTTGAAGCTGAAGTTTTGGTGGAATGCAATGAAGAGGGATATAGCCCAGTATGTGGCAAAATGCTTGGTTTGTCAGCAAATAAAGGCAGAACATCAGAGAACAGCTGGACTTCTACAACCGTTGCCGATACCCGAATGGAAGTGGGCACATATCACCATGGATTTTATTACAGCTCTACCCCGCAGTCCTAAGGGTAACAATGCAGTATGGGTGATCGTTGACCGCCTCACAAAGGCAGCTCACTTTTTACCTTTCAGAGTAGGTCAGTCAACAGAAATTCTTGCAGATAAATATATGAAAGAAATTGTTCGTCTACATGGGGTTCCAGTTAGCATCGTGTCAGATAGAGACACGAGATTCCGATCACATTTCTGGGAAAGTCTCCAAGAAAATTTAGGGACTCGTCTGAAATTCAGTACCTCATATCACCCCCAGACAGATGGACAATCTGAACGAACTATCCAAATCCTTGAAGACATGCTACGAGCCTGCATGGTAGAATTTAAAGGGTCATGGGAAGACTATATTCATTTGGTAGAATTCTCTTATAATAACAGCTATCAAGCCAGTATCAAGATGGCTCCATTTGAAGCACTATATGGCAGGAAATGCAGGTCACCAATATGTTGGGATGAAGTCGGCGAAAGAAGACTTATGGGACCTGATATTCTAGTTCAGACAACAGATAAAGTCCGAATTATAAGAGATCATCTCCGGGCAGCACAGAGCCGACAGAAGAGTTGGGCAGACACTAATAGAAGACCGTTGGAATTCAGAACAGGTGATCACGTATTTTTAAGGATATCACCAACCAAAGGGGTAATCCGATTCGGTTCTCGCGGAAAACTTAGTCCAAGATACATCGGCCCATTTAAAATTTTGGATCGTGTGGGAGATGTGGCTTACCGATTGGCATTGCCACCATCCTTAGAAGGAGTACATAATGTATTCCATATATCACAGTTGAGGAAGTATGTCAAGGATGAAAGTCACATTCTAGATCACTCAGAATTGGAACTACAACCAGATTTATCCTACAAAGAGCAGCCGATGGCCATTCTGGATAGAAGTGTCAAAACATTGAAAAATCGGGCAATACCATTGGTACTAGTTTCTTGGAATAGGCATGCCCCAGGAGAAGCTACATGGGAACGAGAGGATATTATTCGTGAACGTTACCCCCAACTCTTTCCATCTTAGTTGGTAAAATTCCTTACCCTATTCTTGTCTGCCTTCACATCCCCATTATCGAAATTTCGAGAACGAAATTTTTGATAAGGTGGATGGATTGTAACACCCCATCCTCAGAATACGTACACAGTTATATGTCCTGATTTTTGGAGCGTATTTTTTTATTTTATTTTTTGTTATTTAAATTCTTACTCATATAGCAGTACTGCATGATTTGACCTTTTTGGTAATTAGATTTGACCGATTTCAGTTTCAAATATTATTTTTAATATTCTTGATTTTCATGATTTTCTGGAATTTTTCAGAATTTAATTGTAAATCTTCAAAACCGGTGTCGACCAGTGTCGCTGACCGACTTTCGGATTTTTAATTTACAAATGGAGTTGAAAATCTAGAAACGACTTTCACAGTATTTCTTAAAATCATGATTTCTATCTAAATGATTTTTTTGAGAATTTTTAGAATTTATCAAAAATCTGGCCTACCCGGTGTAGACACCGTCTACAGTGGATTTTAGGATTTTTATCTTGAAAATGAGATTGAATTTCTGAAAATTGATTTCACTAAAAATCTTAAAATAATATTTATTATTTTGGGAATTTTTGGGAAACTTTTCGAGATACTTTATTTTTCGGGCTTTTCCTGAATTTTCGGTGTTTTCCCAGATACCGGAATAGTATCCAGATATTTTCCCACTTTTCTCTCTCCTCGCTAGATGCGAATTTCACCAACCTAGGATTCTGCATTTAATGCGGAGATCCTCTCCACGCCTCTCCATGCTGCATTTAATGCACTGCTAATCAATTCCAATCAATCCCAATCAAGTCATTATAACTTTTGTCCTTTTGTTAAACGCAGTTTTCGCATTTTCTTCAGGACGCGGCTTTAATTTCCACGTTTGGCTCCTTATTTTGCCGAGACGCAGCTTTGGTGTCATGGGGATGCAACATTCTTTGGAATGAAACGCAAGTTTCATCTAAAAAGATGGAAATGACACATTATAATACTATTTTTTCCATTATATATTAACCCCCACTCCTTCTCTCTCTCTCTCTCTCTCTCTCTTTCACTTTTTCTCATCTTCCTTCTACATTTCCTGCAAACCAAAAACAGCAGCCCACTCCCTTGGCCTGCCACCACTCCTCCGTTTCCACCACCATCTCCTCCACCACTCCTTCACCTAATCCTCCACCATTCTCCCCTCCATCTCCTCCTCCATTTCCAACAACTACACCATCTTCTTCAACCTCTTTTCACCAAGAAACATCAGGGAACCCATCCTCTCCATCAACTTCACCACCTTCCCCACCACCATCTACACCACCTTAGCCACCACTAAGCATACCGTCTTCTCCCCTCGTCATCATCTTTCCGACGAACCATAGATTCATCCTCCGAAGCATCGTTTGCAAAATCCCATTTTATCAAATTGAACTATACTTGCACCATCTACCTCTCTCCTTCTCTTTAGGGCCGGCCACCTCCTTTGGATTGGGGCCGAGCTCTTCTTCGTCGGCAACCTCTCCGTTGATTATTCCGGTAATCGTTTACGATTATTCCGGTAATCATTTAGGTGACAATTGCAACGACAACACCAACGTGACCACCACCATCTTCACTTCCACCATCACTTATACCATCACAATACCACCTCCATCTCTTTTTCTTCAACCACCAACAAAATCACCTTTCCCTTCCTCTCTGTTTGATTGCTACCGCATCTGCCCACTTTCCCGCGTCTGCCCACTTTCCCGCATCTGCCCACTTTCCCGCGTCTGCCCACTTTCCCGCATCTGCAACCCCTCGTCTTCATCCTCACTTTACTGATTCATCCTTCTCCTCCTCTACTTTCCCGCGTCTGCCCACTTTCCCGCATCTGCAACCCCTCGTCTTCATCCTCACTTTACTGATTCATCCTTCTCCTCCTCTTTTTAATATATAATCGCGTTGGTTACTTCAATTCTGGAACTTGGGATTTCCCGGTGTTACTTGAAGTTTTAGGCGAGTGTTCTCGCCTTCCTTCATATTTTCCTACTTTGTCACGATTGACTATTATTATATCATTTTCCTGGCACACATGCATGCATCATTCTACTACTGGATACTTACCCCGCAATATCATATTGATACCTGACTTTAGATTGTCACATTTACGGGAATCTTATACTTTCTATCCTAGATTATATGCGATGACTTGAAATGACAATACTCATGACTCTTTAACTCCTAATCTTGCCAGGCACTTGCTTTCCCGTAAATTGATAATTAAATAATAAATCATAAAAAGGAACAACTTGTATCGGGTCGGGGGAAATTTGCGGCTATCAATATATGTTCGTGTTTACAGTGGCACTAGGCATGTTGTGCAACTAAAATTTTCAGTCTGACCTGTGGGCCTCCAGGCGACTGAGGGGAGTGCTGGCTCCCTCCTTCTTGGTACCATCTTGATAAGGGCATTCTATAAGACCCTCCTGTAGGCCTTGCGGCCAGTTCCATGCACCAGCAATGGAACGTCCTAGACCGTGGTCCCGGGCATGTACGGGACCCACTGTAAACATTGTTCGTTGATACCCCCGTTGGTTTCCAATAACAGCCTCGATTTACTCATATGTGGATGTATGTGTACTGGGACGCTATTACACTTACCTAGACATATGGGTAGAACGAGTAATAAGTATAAATATTAAAAATGGCAGAGATAGATTTATTCAGGCCTTATCACTTTCATTTTATGCCCCCATTTCTTGCTTGCTGTACATGTACTCTCGACACAGTTATTGATGCTTAATATTATTTTGATCATATCAACACATGCATATACTTATCTTTACATGGCACTTGGCTTTCACCTACATAATTGTTAGGGAGTTTCTGACTCCCTTGAACTTGCATGTTCAGGTTCTGAAGCCTGGACTGAAGCGGAGCCCTCCACTGAAGATCAAGCTTATCTCTCGGAGCAGGCTGACTTGTCCTAGCTCCTTCTGTTCCTGATCTTCCTGCTAGCTCGGGGATCTCCTTCAGCCCGTGAGCACCTTTTGCTGTACAAACTGTAAATTTCACTTTTGTACTTGGCTGTGATATAATGTACATGTACCAGTATATCACGCTCTGTAATAACTTTGTAATACTCATGTTGGAATGTATATTGCTACGTGTTTCCGTACTCTGATTCTTGTCTGTACTGATGCTTAGCGTATATACGTGAGGGTATTTCTGACCTGCGTATATACGTCGCAGTAACGTCCCCGTACCCGCCGGATCGGGGCGTTACAATACTCCTTAAAAACATGAAGTTAAACTCCCTTCGGTCACCGCCGGTTCAACCCGGTCCCTTCCTCCATTATCGTTAGTCCAACATAATGACTCCCCTTTGGTCTTCTCCGGTTCAACCCGGTCCCTTCCTCCAACACGTTATTCAACGTAATATACTTCCCTTCGGTCTTCTCCGGTTCAACCTGGTCCCTTCCTCCAATACGTAAGAAATATAACTTTCATGCAATAACAACATGTAAGGATTCATAAGGAAATACCAACATAAATGATTGTCATAATTTGCAACTTTATATTGTGCGAACATTATGGAAGTCATTAATGTGTATAAGCAATAACTTGCTAAAATAACAACATGCAAGCCTTTTCAAAGTAACTAACACATTGTATCATCTTAATTTGTGTGTAACCATATACATGCACAAAATTAGGTATTATGTTTATTCATAGAATTATCTCTTTTGAAAGCCATGTGTTCAACTATTATGAATACACACAATAAAAGTTTATCAATCATGCGTATCGGTAAGCATACATGAGATTACCAATACCAACATCATGTGAATAAATAACATGCATGGGACTTACTTTAACATACACACATAAGTTAGCCTACCATATACAAGAATATGTGTAAATGAACTAGTTAATACTTACACCCATGGGATTATCTATTAGATATAAAGGTATGCAAACATGGAATAGGTACAACATTTTTACCATGGGATTGTCTATTATGTACACTTAAAGTCTAAAACCCATGTACATGTGTTATCGTTCACATTCATATACCCTTATAACTTAACAAATTCTACTTTACTTCAAACTTGACAACTACTACTACGTACTATTATTTGGGGTTTGGATGTTCTACTCACCCTTGAAGAGATCATCCCCGATTAGCAAGGCTTGTTTTGCTGGCTATATTAGAGTCTACAAGATCATAACAGTATTATTAGTAGTTTATAAATGTAATAGTATACGAGTGATGTAGTAGGCCTAAAGATTGCTTACCTGATTCAACCAAAAATCACCCTCCTATCTTGCTAACCTAGGTTTTTGTCTTCAAGAAGTTATCCTTCTAAGGTGATGTTAGATCACCACTTCTCCATGCTCTAATAGGTCTTTGGAGGAGATAATATAGGCAAAGGAATGCTTTTTAGCATATAAGAAGGAAAGGAAGAAGAGTGAGTGAACGAGTGAGAGAAAGTGAGTGAATGAAAGAGAGATTGGAGGGGGACAAAGGACTACTCTGCTGCTCCTTGGCCGGCAGCAAAAGGGAGTGAAGGAAGAGGATTTTGGAGAAGGAGAATGGGGGGGGGGGGGGGGGGGGGGAGAGAGAGAGAGTGTGTTGCCAAATGAAGATTTTCTCCCCATTTTATATCTTATATACCTCACTTCTTACAATGAGATCATGCCAAGTGCCCTCTAAAATTATTTCTCTACATCTCTACCTTACTCCTATAGGTAAGGCTCCATACTTCCCCCTTCATGATGCATTTGTACCCAACAAGTATAGTTGGAAGTATGGTAGGAAAAAGTCAAAGATACATGTGTTTATTTACACCAATATACATTTATACTAGTATACGCATGGTATAAGGTTTCAGTGTAAATACCCTACATAGATTCTTGTCCTCACATTATTTCCCTAAGGCACTCAAGTGTATTAATTGGTAATTAATTAAGGTAAGTGTTACAACTGTACCCTCCTTTAGGAAGTTTCATCCTCAAAACTCAACGTACCTTGGAATAAATGTGGATAGTTCTTCTGCATCTCATCTTCTAGCTCCCAAGTTGCTATTTCTTTATGTTGATTCCTTCATGAAATCTTGACCAAGGAAATAATTTTGCTTCTAAATTGTTTCTCCTTGCGATCTAAGATTTGTACTGGTTCTTCTGTGTATGTCATGTCTTTTTGTATTTGCAGAGGCCCATAAGAGATTATATGGTTAGAATCAGGTATGTACTTCCTTAACTGAAAGACATGAAATACATTATGTATTCTCTCCAGAACAGAAGGTAAGGCTAAACGATAAGCAACCGGTCTAATTCTATCCAATATCTCAAATGGTCCCACATATCTAGGAGCTAATTTGTTCCTATTGCCGGCGCGTCTCACTCCGTTCATTGGAGATACCTTTAGGAAAACTTTATCCCCTACCTCAAATTTTAGAGGTCTGCAGCGATTATCTGCATAAGTTTTCTGCCTGCTCTGGGCTGCCTTCATCCTTTCATTAATTAATTTAATCTTATCAGTGGCTTCTTGGATTATGTCAGGGCCGAATATCCTTCTATCCGCAACTTCCTCCCAATAGATCGGTGATTTACACTTTCTACCATATAAAGCTTCAAACGGAGGCATGCCGATGATGGACTGATAACTATTATTATAAGCAAACTCCACTAAAGGTAAATAGTTATCCCAGTTTTTTCTAAAATCTAGTATATAAGTTCTCAGCATATCTTCTAGTATTTGAATAATCGTCTCTGACTGTCCATCTGTTTGGGGGTATGCCGCTGTGCTGAGCTGCAACTTAGTGCCCAAAGCTTCGGATAGGCTTCTCTAAAATCTAGATTGAAATCTAGGATCCCGATCTGATACAGTAGACTCAGGTACTACATGCAGTTTAACTATTTCTCGGATATATACTTGAGCCAGTCTCTCTATAGAATAATTGATCCGGATGGGTAGAAAGTGGACAGATTTAGTAAGTCTATCTACTACTACCCAGACTATATCTAGTCCTTGAGATGTCCGAGGAAGTCCAATAACAAAATCCATGACAATGCGACACCATTTCCATTCAGGAATTGGTAATGGTAACAACAATCCTGGGGGCTTCTTATATTCTGCTTTCATTACTGACATACTAAGTACTTGTGAACAAAATTAAAAATATCCATTTTCAGTCCATCCCATTAGAAGTTACGACGCAGATCCTGATACATTTTTGTGCTCACCGGATGAGCTGTATACGGGGTACAATAAGTTTCCTTCATTATTTCTTCTCTTATCTCTGCCACATCAGGCACACATAATCTATGTCTGAGTCTTAGTACATTATCTTCAATTTTAAACTCCTTGAGTTCTCTTTCTAGTACTTTCAACATAATTTTTCTTATTTGACCATCTCTTTGTTGGGCCTCTTTGATCTTGTCATATAAATCAACTTAAATGCTTACTTATTTCAATTGATTTCTAGCATTGGAAGGATCAGTGACTCGCATCTCTACTTGCATTTCTTCTATATCTCTTAATAATCTCGTTTGGTGAGTTATAAGGACGGCCACTGATCCTCCTGATTTCTGGCTCAAAGCGTCAGCCACCACATTGGCCTTTCCAGGGTGGTAGTGGATAGTAATATCATAATTCTTCATTAGTTCAAGCCATCTTCTCTACCGCTTATTCAGTTCTTTTTTTTGTGAAAATATACTTCAAACTTTTATGGCCAGTAAATATTTCACAAGACACTCCATACAAGTAATGTCGCCAGATCTTCAAGGTAAAAATCACAGCGGCTAATTCCAAATAATAAGTAGGGTAGATTCTTTCATGAATTCTCAATTGTCGGGACGCATAGGCAATAACTCTCCCATGCTACATTAACACACATCCCAGTTCCAATTTTGACGCATCATTATAGGTGACAAATCCTTCAGTTCCTGAAGGTACAATTAGAACAGGACCAGATGTTAGCCTCATCTTAACTTCAAGGAAGCTCTTATCTTGTTCTTCTCTTAACACAAACTTCTTATTCTTTCTGGTTAATTGCGTCAATGGTGCTACAATTTGAGAGAATCCTTCCAAATCTTCTGTAGTTTCTGGCTAACCCCAAGAAACTTCAGACTTCAGTAACAGTTGTGGGTCTAGGCCAGTCTTTGATTGCTTCAATCTTCATCGGATCTACTGATATTCCCTCCTTGGATATAATGTGGCCAAGAAACCCTATTTGTTCCCAATAAAATTCATATTTCTTTAATTTAGCATAAAGTTGCTTCTTCCTTAAGATTTGGAGGATAGTTTTAAGATGATTTTTATGATCTTCCCTATTCTTTGAATAGATCAAAATATCATCGATGATACCACCACAAACTGATCAAGATATGGTTGGAATACTCGATTCATCAGGTCTATAAATGCTGTTGGGGCATTGGTGAGTCCAAAAGGCATGACTAGGAATTCAAAATATCCGTATCTAGTTCTAAAACCCGATTTAGACACATTTTCTGGCTTGACCTTTAACTGATGATATCCTGACCTAAGGTCTATCTTAGAAAATACACAAGACCTTTGTAGTTGATCAAATAAGTCATCAATTTGAGGAAGTGGGTACCGATTTTTAATAGTGACCTTATTCAACTCCCGATAGTCGACACATAATCTCATATTTCCATCCTTCTTCTTAACAAATAATACTGGTGCTCCCCAGGGCGATACGCTTGGTCGGATGAAACCTTTTTCTAGCAATTCTTATAGTTGAGGCTTAAGTTCTTTCATTTCTGCTGGGGCCATACGATATGGTGCTTTCGAAATTGGGGCAGAACCTGACATCACATCTATTGAAAATTCTATATCTCGATCTGGGGGCAGACCTGGTAAATCTTTCGAAATACATCCGAAAACTCATTTACGACTGGAATAGTCTTAATTTTAATATCAATTCTATTTGTGTCCAAAACTGAAGCCAAAGATCCCTGACATTCCTGTCTCATTAACTTAGTAGCTTTTATGGCCAATATGTAGGGTATATCATGACTAACTTTCACCCTTTCAAAAACAAACTTCGAAACTCCTTCCATTTTAAAGATGATTCTCTTCCCATTACAATCCACATGTGCGCCACAAGCGGACAACTAATCCATTTCTAGTACTGCATCAAACTCCATCTCACCCAGCTTAATCAAGTCAATAGATGTTTCCATCTCCCCAATCACCACTTCACGGTTCACATATTTAGTGCTAATTATTATCTTTACTCCTATGGGTGTGGATATAACCAACTGAAATGCTAGGGGTTCTGATATTTGATTTAATTTATAAGCAAAAGCACTAGATATGAATGAATGAGTAGCTCCAGGATCAAACAATGCATGAGCAATATGTTCTGATATGAAAATCATATCTTCCACTACTGCATTCGAGGCCATCGCTTCTTGATGGGTCAACGCAAATGCTCTTCCTTGAACCCGTGGCTGTTGTACAGATGATTGAGTTGTAGAAGGTCACAGAGCATTACTGGGCTGCCTAAAATTACTTGCTGGTCCACTAGGAGGGTTTATTCTCATAACTAACCTCCTACTTCCACTACTCGGCCCTTGGCTTCTGCACTTTGTTGGATAATTTTTCTTTAAATATCCTATTCCTCTACAATTAAAACAAGTCCTCTCTTGAATGCAGTTTCCAAAATGGTTCACCTTACACTTCTGGCACCAAGGGGCCTCCGAGATTTTAGGGTGGGACACAGATGTAGTCTGTGCTTTCTGAAAAGTGTCTCTGTTCCTCAACCATGATCCTTTACCTCTGGCCTATTCTCCTTTTTGAAAAGTTACATTAAACCCAAATCCTTTATTACTAGTAAATCTCGGTGCCACCGATACCGGTGATCCCTGATATCGGGGACGCTTTGAGATAGGTAATTCCTTCGCCTAATCTTCTCGACTTTCTTGTATATCCATTTCCACCTCCAGGGCTTTTTTCACAGCTTGAAAGATAATTCCTTAATTGTAGGGAATCAATCTGCCTCTAATTTCTGATTTCAAGCCCTTCACGAACCTTTTTATCTTTTCTGCCTCATTCTTCACCAAGACATCAACATATTTGGACAATTAGATAAACTTCTGGTCATACTGGGATACTTCATCTGACCTTATCGTAACTCTAGAAACTCTAGCGCCATCTTATCTCTGGCCGTCTCTGGTATATACTTTTCAGTGAATTTATTCACTAAGAATTCCTAGGTAATTGGTTCTCTTGTGATTTTTACACTATCTTTTACTGCCCTCCACCAGTGCTCTGCTTCCTTTTGAACATGAAGGAAGAGAAGGATACTCTCTGCTCATAAGTGCAATTCATCACATCCAGAATCTTCTATCTGGAGGAGCCATCCTTCAGCTTGTAAGGGATCCACCTCCCTAGAAATACTGGTGATTTCATCTTTTGGAACTGTTCTAAAGCTCGGTGGAATTTGTTATTATTAGTTCTTGCCATTAACGGGGTGAACCACTCTGACATAACCCCCGGAGCTCCACGACTTCCTCCCATCTGTGTTTCTGAGTCTTCATTACTGTCCATAGGGTGAATACTCCCCATCACACTATAGTGTGAAATGTCGAGCGATAATGGCTCATCGGGTGACAGATGATTTAGATCCATGCTTCCTCCTATAAGATGAGGACGTCTAGTCAACATACTTCACATATATGAAAATAATTTAGATAAAATTCTTTGTTTCATGTAATCACTTTAGCATCTGAATTCTATATAACAACATTCATTGTCATTTGCAAATAAGTAATATATATATATATATATATATATATATATATATATATATATATATATATATATATATATATATATATATATATATATATATTATATATATATATATTATATATATATATATATATATATATATATATATATATATATATATATATATATATATATATATAGCAACTTGCTATATATATACACACATACACATATATATCCCAAAATGGATACAAGGATATTACATTGATATATCTACCCTTTTGGATATCCGAACTAACCCACATACATGCATACAAGATGTGCCAAGGCATAAACAACAAAACTCCTAAGATGTCCATCAACGAGCACGCTAGGCTAATACATCTATATACATATCAAAAGTAATTGCCCATAGATTCATCCATCATAGAGTAGAGTCTCCCCACTCGAGTCTCCATTGGTACTGCTGCTATCTTCGCTATCATCTATGCTTTTCTCAGAGTCTTCCCCGGTAATTCGTCTCCTTCCCAACACCAGTCGTCTAGATCATCATATAAATCTATGTCATCTTCCCATTTTTCATCCCAAAAAAGACCTCCATAAGTAAATCCTCTTCGGGTCTCTTCCCTTAATGCACTCGTATCCCCCGTCTCTCCTACATCAAGTGAGTCCCCAACCAAACTCTTCGTATAAGTGATGGTCAAAACAGGCTCATTAGGCGCCTGAGACTCAATCTCCTCATGGTCTATGTGATCTGGGGCTAAGAATATGATCTCTTGGTCGGTCTCATCAGACTCATAACCCCAATCCATAGAACCTACCATCCAACTCACGCTCAAACTATCCGAGCTAGAAACCAGCTAATATTTGTCAGAGTCCCCCATCTACATCTAAACAAGGAGTCATATCAATCTCAACCCATATAAATAGTCTCGAAATATTGCTATTTTTATACAACAAGAAAGAAAGCAATATATACATACACTCACTTACACTTAGCTTTTCAATTTATTTGTTCCGTTTTCTGTATTCTACCCGTAAGTTTCATATTTCAGAATAGCTTTGGTTCAATAAATAATTCAATGTATTCCCTCATCCCAGTGTCCCATACCACTAGTAGCTGTTTCTAAGAGCCCGCACTCTTAGCCAACTCACTTGAATCGGGATGTGCGGGCACGCTGATTCTAATGCGAGGAAATAATCAATTACTGCTTGACTCACGGTTAATCTGTTACATAAAACTCACTACCTTACTACAATAATTCAAGATCGATCATATAAACAATACTCACACATACATACACAATAAGCCTGACAATTCTATTGCCTCATATCTCCAACTTAACCTTCTCTTTCTACCTATAACCTTTGCTCTAATACCAACTGTTACGGTCCCAGTCTTAATATTATCCATCTTCGCCATAGTCACTGTTTATCCTTAATCTAATACTGAGATCTCCAATATAATCGACAGCATTTATCTTAAACGTGGGGCCCATCAAAATACAATGATTCAATTTCGGCTAGCATCAGCCTACTTATGGGTTCACAACATTCCACGCAATATATATAATCTCAGCATGATATCATCTATGTCAAGTCTACAATATAAATTTCAAACAAACCCGGCATGGCAATCCATAAGCCTACACATTTCTACTCCATAATATCCATAACCCCCATTTCATGAACAAGATTCAAAGTCAAGTACCTAATGACACAAGCATTTCATACATTACAACGTATTACAAAAGTTTATAGCAAGCATCCACATAGAAAGTTTTACATAGTGTTTCTTAAGCAATATATATATATATATATATATATATATATATATATATATATATAAATGGAACATACCAAAATGTGAAAATGATCTCCAGCTGCCACCTATCCCGTATATTGGCTTTAGGCGGGTCCTTTGCCTTTATCCAGACCTGAAGGTGAATAATATAATTGTTTTCCATTGATTTGCAAAGGGGAAAACTTACAAAAAAGAGTTGAGGAGCTAAATTACAAGTATTCTTAAAAAAAGATTACAAGTAGATCTCCTCAGAGATTCTGGAGAAATGTGCCGATAGGAGTCTGGTCAGCGCGCGATCACTTTGTCCCTTTGACGATGCGAGCGATGAGATTCCCTTCTCGCCTGATTCGGGGAATCAGAGAACAGAAGGTTGGTAGAACCCTCTTGCTACTTCTCAAAACAGCCTTCAATTAGGAATTCCTTCTCGCCTGGTTTCGGAGATTCCTTGAGAACAAGGTATTTAGGGTATCAACACCCTGATTAGAGAAGCAATTCTCTATAAAGTCTCTGAATTCAAGAACGCACGGTGCGTCGTGAAGAAGCCTCTGCTTGTGGAGTCCTCTCTTTTGTACCTGTCCGTCCTCTCTACTTCTGGAGCTCCTCCTCTCTCCTTGTGCCCCCGGTGGGCTATTTATAGGGAGAGCAAGGGTATAATCGTCCCTTGAAAATATGGAAACAGATTGAATCAAATCTGTTCAAATCTGGAAAGTAGCCTTGTTGCGAGGCTAGGATCAGCTTCTGCGAAGCTAGAAATGGCTGGTCGGTTGATCCTCTTGATCTGTTTTGATCCTTTCCACATCGTTGGAGGATTTCCCCTGATCTTCTTACTCGTTTTAGAAGAGTCAAGATATTGTGGCAATCAACTGCCGAATTTGATATCCGATTTGATCTTAATTGGATTTGATCTGATTAGATCTGATCTCATCTGGAGATTTGATTGGTCAAAGGTTGACCATAGCAGACCAACAGCGGAGCTACCGTGTTGAGCTCACAGCGGAGCTAGAAGGCGCACCTGGCGAAGTTAGAAGAAAGCTCTTCAGCGGAGCTAGATAACATCTGTGGCGAAGATACCGAACATCCTTCTGCGCGGTTGTGTAGCTTCAAGCGAAGTTAACTTTCTGCGGAGTTGTGCTCAGGCGAAGCTATAAGTTAGCTTCCTGGCGGAGCTTTGAATGGCTTCAAGGCGAAGTTGGATGATCTTAGCATCTCAGGCGAGGCTATCCCTTTGGGCTCATGTAATGCTAAGTGCTAGCATCTTAGACCTGCTGAGGTCTGTTCAGAAACAATCCGGGTTTACTGTCTACTTGCTGGATCAGTGGAGTGCAAGTTGCTTCCTTGTCCCTCGAAGATGGGTGAAAACTGGTCTTCAGCTCGTCTGTCACTTGTCTTTTGTAAATGTCAACAAGTTTAGACATTGTTCGGACCAATAAGAATCTTGTCTTTTTTAAGTGTCAACAAGACCCCCTTCAAAGTTTTCGAAAGTCTGCAATAACTCAGACTTCGAAACACTTTGAACTGCTTTGATCGGTGGTGTGTGGAGTATGAACGTCGCCATGATGGTTGAGTTCAGCTTCGCTTTAAATCCTGCTTTGGGATGTAGATTCGCCGAGGAATCATGTAGACTCGCGTCTGGGTAGCTTCGCGGCTAGGTAAGTTTGCTCTGGAACATCTGTTGCTTTTCCAAGGCCAACTGCCGTGGGCCGGTTACGAGAAGGATTACTTCTCTCGCACTGATCGAGGGAGATATTCTTTCCTCGCGCGTTTCCAAGGGAGGATATTCCCTTTCTTCAAGGCGCCATGAGTGCCTTTATGAGGGAGGCATTTCTTCCTTTGCACGGTTCCATGGGAAACCGTCCCTTTTCTCAAGGCGCAGTAAATGCCTTAAATGCGCTCGTGCTTCCACGCTTGAGGCGGCAGCGCTCAGGCCATGGGGCCTATAAATAGGACACTTGAGGTCCTCTGAAGAGAAGTGATCTGCTCTTCTCCTCTTCTCTTGGTTGAGAGAGATACTCAGATCTCTGAATTAGTGGGAATGCCCACTCTGGTCATTACCCGGCCAAGGACCGGTAAGTCTTGATCATTCAACGACTTCACCAACTTTAGGGAATTCATCTCTCTTAACTTAGTTTTGTAGCTGTAATCAGCTGCTTCAGGGATTAACTCCCCTTGTTCTCCATTTAACTGATCTGCGGAGGAGGATTTCAGCATAGCTTCCCAGCGAAGCTATCATCTTAACTTGATCAGAGAAAGATCACTGCATGCTAAGTTTGCTGCACAGGCAGAACTTGGGACTTAGTTTCTTCAAAGTTGAGCCAGTCTTGCCATATAGGTGGGGCTAAGACTGTGTCCCCCAGGATCAGTCTGGCTTAGCCATATAGGCGAGGCTAGGACTTGGCGTTTGCTGAGCTATCCCATCATTGTTGTGCAAGCGAGGCTTATCCTCTGCTTTAACTGAAATCGGATTGCTTCGCCCCCAAAGAATCTGACTTAGTATTTTTGCAACTTCTCCTGTGTGTAACTGCTAATCTGTTCTGATTTGCATTGCAGTGAGCTATGTTCGCCAACTTTGTGACTTGATGAAAGAGACCGAAAAGTTGCCTTATGCTTCCCCAGTTGAAGCTTTACTTTTAAGCAGGAGGAACAAACTGGGGCAGCTGATGCGTGTCCTAGAGGCTTTTAGCAATCGCTTATCCGAGATGATCCCTTTTGAGGCGAGGCTGGTGGTCGCTTATCTGAGATGATCCACTTCGGGAAAGCGGACGTCACCTGTGAGATCACTGACCTTGTCCTGGTGGCACCATCTGTCCTGGTGGCACCATCTGTCCTTATGTGAAGGATTACAGCCTTGTGCAGGAGGAAGGCCTTTCGTGTCCAGTTGGTCTGGCTTGGAAGTAGATAAACCACTTGTATGCCTTTTGCGCAAATGATCCTGCTGAGCAACTGAATCTGTTGTACGAAACACAACCTTGATGTAATATCAGTGTACCTTTGCTTTTAAATCAATAAAAGTTCATTTTCTGCTCATTTGATTTTTGCCTGCTTTCATTGAGAATTTGGCTATAACGGGGCTGAACTTCGTGCGGAGTTAAGGACAGGGTCCTTTTGAATAAGCTTCACGCGAAACTGGCATGTCGGCGAACTGTGCCTTTAGCGGGCTAAGGCAACCCTTTTGGCGAAGTTTTTGATGAACTTGTGCGAAGTCCGCACTTTGACCATGGCGAGGTTAACCCTTAGTGGCTGAAGCAGCGCTTCTCGAGAAGGCGCTTTAGGCGGCGTTTCGAATTAATTTGAAACGACGGCCTGTACTGTTTTCAAGGCATCGTTTCAGGCGCTGATTGGCCTATAAAAGCCCGATCGGGCTGAGAAAGAGCAGATCTCTTTACTTGAAATTTTTAGAGACCTTTGACTCTTCTTCTTCCTCTTTCCTCTCCATTTAGAAAGTTTGAAAGCTTCCGTAGCTCTTCAATGGCGCCCAAAAGACGAGCGGGGAAAGAAGTGGCAACTTCTGCAGCAGAGGGTCCTTCTCCTCCTCCGGTCATCGAACGACCAATTGCCGGTAAGGGACTTTCCCTTTTAATTAGAGACTGCCGTCTCTATTTTAAAGCCGATATTTGGCTATCTTTGGATGAATCCAGAACGATCGAGCATGATCTGTTATTGTTAGGGAATCCATTTCCCTGAATTTCCTTTATTCTCTTGGACGGGGATCTAAGAACTGGACAGTTCTTCTTTAAGCTTCCGTGCGAAGCTATCACTTGGGCTGTTTTTCATCCCGTTGAACAACAGGATATGGATCTGTCCCTTCAATTGTGGCCGTAAAAGATTAATGACCATAATGCCCTTTTGACGAAGTTAGTCCTCGGGGCTGTACCGCCTTCTGCTTAAGCTTTCTCGACGCGAAGCTAACACTTGGACATTTTCTGCGAAATGCGGACTTGACTGTGAGGCTAAGCTTTGTCGAAACTATCGCCTTACTAGCTTCGCTCAAAGGGCGAGGCTATGCCTTGGTGAAAATTATGTCTTTGTGTTCGCTTTGCTAGTGAACTGATCATAATTCCTTTTTTTTTGCTTCTGAGTGCACTACACTCCTGGTCCTTTAAACAACCTGTTCGGGATGACCAGGGGATCGGACGGCAATATCAGCCTGCAATTTCAAGGGCAGGCTTCTCTGTTTAGTGAGCGGAGTTTTGTCGTCCGAGATACGCTTATTCATGGTGGTGATCAATACACCACGAGGAGTATTTTGACTACGGCTCCCCTTGAGGATATTGACCGTCGTACTTATAGGAAGCCCGACTTCATGTTCGGGGATGCCGCACCAGATCCTGACCACCAACTACTGGCAGGGGAAGGGCAGTGGATTTTTTAGTTGGATGGTGAGAAGTTTTACTTTCCGTCTAACAAGCGACATTTTTCTTTGTCTTCCTTCCAGTGCGTGACGCAGGCTCGGAAGATGTCGTGGGAAGTGAGCCGGAGTACTGACTCTATTCACATAGGAAATTGATGCTTCAATCTCCTGGTTATGCAAGAGCGGGGCCTCCTCATTGCATAATGGGTCTACATCGTGGGAATGTGTCGCGAGAGATCCCAGTGGGAGAAAATCCTGCAGTGGCGCTGACCTTTGGCAACCAATTCTGCAAGGTCAATGGGAACTACCCAGCCACTGACTTCAGGACTCCAGGCTGGATTCACCCTCCGAAGGCATGGTGGAGGGATTTAACTGTATACATCCTTGCTCATTTCGAGGAGGATTTAGAGAGTCTGAACCTCTATGAGGCCGTCAGGGCGACCTGCTACGGTATTGAGATGAACGTGGCGTGCTTCTACGCCATCTTTGAATTGTATTGCCCTGCTTCGGGGACTTTCTTCACCCCTGTTGGTGAATTGGGTATGGCCTTGCATGAGATGTGGGAAGTCTCTGCTCTGCCTTTTGGGTCTCTTTCCTATGAAGAATACTTCCCGTGCGAGGCAGAATTGGCTCTTTTGGAGAAGCAGGAGCCTGCCTTGTTCGAGACCTACAGGGAGTTAATGTGCCACTTGTACATTTGCTCCAGTATACATGGGGGCAGTAAGGGAACTTCCTGTAGCTTGAAGAGCTGGGGAGATTATTTATTCCCGGATATGGAGAATACTCCTGAAGCGGCTCACTGTGGAGTTGCTGATGAACATATCTCTGACCGGATGCGAAAGCACTTCCAAGGGGATCTAGTTGTGAAGGAATACGATGGTCCCTATGAGCAGGGTGATGTCCTTCGGAGCTTCCATCATCAGGCCCGCCGGCCGATGTCCCGGAAGGCACTTCTGGCTGGTTTCTTAACAGTCTGGCTGAAGAGGTGCGTGGTGCCGTCTTCTTCGGGTAACATCGTTCATCCGAATGTTTTGCTGCCCGCTGTTCGTTTGGTTCATGGTCGTCCTCTGGGACTTCTTTCAGCCATGGTGTGCTGTATCCAGAGAGGCCTTCGTGCATTGATGGAGGCTTTTTGCAGGCCACCAACGACGAAGCGTGGAAAGGGGGCCATTTCGCCCCGCGACGGACCTAACCCCAGAATAGGTCTGCCGTATACTTACTTAATGGCGTGGTTCGCCCTGCATTGTCCTTCTTTGATTGAAGCTGGAGAGGACCCCCCACAAGATGTTCGAATGGCGCTCCTCCGCCGATTAGAAGGATGCTCATGGCAGAAGACTTACGTGGCTGAGGCCCGTAAATTAGTACGTCGCTATGACGTCTATAGTCTCTTCAGCTGTTTTCCCCGTATTCGGGGTGCAGGCTATGGGGAAGAGTTCAAAGATGGGGGGGAGGGGCATTCGTCCCTGAGCCGGGGGGTTTTTGAGTGGCTGGTCAGCATCCGTCCTTCACATCTATTATACCAGAGCGGGGATAGCTGCTACTTGGAGCCTTATGTCCCAAGTCAGTTTGCTCGGCAGTTTGGATATAACCAACTGTACGTGGGCAACCCGAATCTCAATCTGGCTTTCATGGGGAGCCTTATTGATGGGGCCCGTGCTTGGCAGTTCTTCATTGCGGGCTGTACAGGGGCGCGGCTGCGTACGCCGTTGAGGACTCCCAATCTTCTAATGACCCTGTGCTTCTGCCAGTGGTACGCAATTTCCAACTCCACACCCCTTGGATTCAAGGCTAACAGCTCTGGTGTGAAGTTAATTTCTCAGCGGCTAAAGCGAAAAGTCTCAGAGAGAAGGGAATGTAGGAGGGTTCGCGTCCCAGGCATGGAGGAATTCGTTGCTGTGGATGACAGCGAAGCCTCGGATGTGGAAAGTCCTCGCTTCGAAGCAGAGGCTAGCGCCGAGACTCTTGCAGCTGGTTCCGGCGTGATGGGGATAATTCCCCCAAGACATGTAGAAGAAGTGGAGGAGGAAGGTTCTGATGTCCCTCTAAAGCGCAAACGGACAGGTGGGTCGCGTAGGAAACAGTTGGTGAAGAAACCCTGTCGTCGAGCTCCTACGGTTGTTGTAGAGGGCGAACCATCTGTGGCGGTTCCTCCTCTTGTCCCCTCAGTAGTTGAACCGTCGGTTGCTGAACCAACTACTGGCGAAGTTGCTCCGAACTTAGGTAAGATCAACTTCGTCTTTGTAATATATCTTTTATGTGTTCCGGATAGCTCATTATTTGCTTCTTGATACAGGAGTTGAGGCCGCTGGAGAGCAAGGGGAACATTATGATCCCCTGTTTACTTATGAAACTGAGGCTGGTTCTTTTACCCTCCCGGAGGAGTCCGGAGGTGATGCGGCTGACATTGGTCCTTCGGGCGCTGGGACTTCCAAAGGAAGTCTTGTAGCGTCAAGCTCTATTTGATGGTCTACGGGAGACTCGGCAAGCGAAAGCGGGCCGGCCATTCGTGTTGACTCCGCAAAGGACTTTCCGATGGAGCCCATGGAGACTGATGCGACTGCCGAGATGTTTGAGACGACATCGTCTTTTGGTATTGTTCTGACCTTTTGGCTTCTACTGCCTGTTGTGTCTTGCCTAAACACAATTTTATTGCAGTTGTTCCGCCTCAGGGTGCGTCAACTTCAAGGGAACCAGTTGACCTTCTTGAGGAGTCCAGGGGTGATATAAGCACTTCGACCGCGGCGGAGGCTGCTGTGTTGAACGCGTTGTATGGTGATTTGCCCCTTTATCGGCCTGAGCCAGCCAAAGGAACAGAGGTTGAAGGGGTGGTAGTCCCGGAGGTGCCGTCAGTTATGGCACGTGCAGAGCTGAGGGTGATTACAAGCCCTTCTTCCCCAATGCTGGTGGTTGAGCCTGCTGTTCAGGAGATGATCACTAGTCCTACCTCAGCGGTGGCTAGTGTACTGGTTTCAATGAGGACTCCGCCGAGCTCAATGATGATTTGTCATGCTGCTGCAGCCGGTGTTCCCGGCGTTCCTTCCACAGTGGTGTCAACCAGGCTGGTGGATTTTTCTGAGGTTGTCCGTCTACCAGAAATGGCAGAGATTGAAAATGATTTATAGGTGACATAGTCGATAGCTTTTATAAGGGCTTAGGGCGATCCATCGATCTGGTCTGAAAGGTTCGACTATGACATTCTCAACTTTAAAAGTGGTCCTCTCCCGCAGTATTGAAAGTATTCGGGACCTTGAAGGGTATAACCAGGCCACTGCCTTGGAACTCCTGGTAGATCAATTTGAGAGGGACGTAGAGGAATAGCATCGTCTTAGCCTCTCAGACCTAGAGTCTTCGGTTAGTGAGCAGCTTGCGCATCTCGTCACTCAAATGCATGAAGCCCGTCTTGCTGCTCAGGAGGTTGCTAAGGCTATTTCTTCTGACTTGAAATCCTTGAAGACAAGGAAAGTAGAGGTTGGGAATGCCATTGATGCCTCCACCAGTGCTCTTCTCGATGCTGAAGACAAAATGGGAAGGCCAAGGAGATGATCAGGAAGGCAAATCTTCTCTTATCCCGGGCTGAACCAGTGCGTCTTGAAGAGAATACGCGGCTCGAGCAGCTTAAGGCCCAGAGTGACGAACTCTCGCGGCAGGAGTTAGCTCAGAGGGCAATCTTGGTTGAGGTCGAAGCTCGTTTGGCCCAGGCGACGAACTTTAATGAGGCTGAGCTGAGGTCGCAGGCGCTTGTCCGGGCTGCTAATGATAGGAGGGCGAGGCTGGCTTCCCATGAAGAGCGGATCAGATCTTATAATGTACGCCCGTAGGTCGTAATATATATGCCTCCATGTATTCCATCCTTTTGGAATCAATAAAAATAATAATAATTTTTGTTTTGACTACCTGTCGAATCTCCAAATTGTTCCACTTTCTGAATTGTCGGTTCCAAATTGTATTGGTGCCATTTGAGAGAATATTCCTTTGCTGGATTGAATGCTGAAACTTGGCAGTCTGTCAGTTCAGAGGTCGCGATGACATAACTGGTTGAGGAGCCACCGAGCTTCAAAGTTGGTGATACTTGTCTTTTGTAAATGTCAACAAGTATCGAGACCTGTCTTTTGTAAATGTCCACAGGGTTCAAGGTTGAGACTTAGCTGTCTGCTGGTTCAGAGGTCGCAATGACATAACCGATTGAGACGCCACCAAGCTCAAGGTTGGTGATACTTATCTTTTGTAAATGTCAATAAGCATCGAGACCTGTCTTTTGTAAATGTCAACAGGGCTCGGAGTTGAGACTTGTCTTTTGTAAATGTCAACAAGCTCAAAATTGAGACTTGGCTCTCTGCTAGTTCAGAGGTCGCAATGACATAACCGATTGAGATAACCGATTGAGACGCCACCAAGCTCAAGGTTGGTGATACTTATCTTTTGTAAATGTCAATAAGTATCGAGACCTGTCTTTTGTAAATGTCAACAGGGCTCAAGGTTGAGACTTGTCTTTTGTAAATGTCAACAAGCTCAAAATTGAGACTTGGCTGTCTGCTGGTTTAGAGGTCGCAATAACATAACCGATTGAGACACCACCAAGCTCAAGGTTGGTGATACTTATCTTTTGTAAATGTCAATAAGTATCAAGACCTGTCTTTTGTAATTGTCAACAGGGCTCGGAGTTGAGACTTGTCTTTTGTAAATGTCAACAAGCTTAAAATTGAGACTTGGCTGTCTGCTGGTTCAGAGGTCGCAATGACATAACCGATTGAGACGCCACCAAGCTCAAGGTTGTAATGGAGTTTGGGAAAGTCTCGTTTTCACGGGGAGAAACGAGGGAATCACTGTCATAGTTTAATGTTAACGTAACAACGAAATGTATATGTGGTCTTACCATTCTATGGATGAGAATTGGTAAGTGATTTTGGAGGTCTCGTTCTCATAGGGAGAAACGAGGGAATCACTGTCATAGGTTTAATGTTAACGTAACAACGAAATGTATATGTGGTCTTACCATTCTATGGATGAGAATTGGTAAGTGATTTTGGAGGTCTCGTTCTCACAGGGAGAAATGAGGGAATCACTGTCATACGTTTAATGTTAATATAACAGCGAAATGTATATGTGGTCTTACCATTCTATGGATGAGAATTGGTAAGTGATTTTGGAGGTCTCGTTCTCACAGGGAGAAATGAGGGAATCACTGTCATAGGTTTAATGTTAACGTAACAGCGAAATGTATATGTGGTCTTACCATTCTATGGATGAGAATTGGTACGTGATTTTGGAGAGGGAATCAAATGGGAACAGGTCCCTTAGGATTTTTAGCAAATCCCCAGCTGTCAACGAGTTTGATATGCCTTTACCAACTACCGTTTGAATTGGGCTAGCCATGCTATTCCCCTCAGCATGATGAGTTGTCGAGGACTTATGTTGGGCTTAAAAGCCAACATTTTCCTCTGTCCTTAATCGTTAAGGATGTTGGGTCGTCTGGTTAACGCATGTGTAACCTTGACTCTCCTTTAAGACAACCAGTATACGGCCAGGTTTCTACTGGTTTATGGTTGTGTGATCTCGCTTGGAGGAAGAGAAAGGCTCTCTTTGTGTGTACTTTGGACACGAAGATCTTGATCAGAGGTGTAGTGTTAGCTTGATCATGAGAAGGATCCTTGATTAAGGATAATACTTCTTTAAGAACTTGCCGTTGATCGGCATCATGAATAAGTCACCGTCTAGAGTCATAAGGCGATATGCTCCGTTTGAATAGACTGTTTCTATTACGAACGGTCCTTCCCATTTAGGCTGAAATTTGCATTTGGTTTTGTGCGTCATAATCATCGGTCGTCTGACGGCTAAAACCAGGTCTCCTTTCTGGAAGACTCTCTGTTTGACCTTCTTATTGAAGGCTTTTGAAATTCGAGCTTGATATAGCTCGATATGTTGCTGAGCTTGTAGCCGCTTCTCATCTAAGGCTTCGAGCTCTTGAAGATGCAACCGATCATTGTCCTCTGATGTGATCTTAGAGGTCAGAGCGACTCGCAATGACGGCATCTGGATTTCCAATGGGATGACTGCTTCACACCCGTACACCAGGGAAAAAGGCGTATTGCCTGTCGGTGTTCGAACCGTGATCCGTTAGGCCCAAAGACACTCACCAAGCTTTTCGTCCCAATCTCGCCTATTCGAGGAGACGAACTTCTTGAGTAGCTTGATGATTGTTTTGTTGAATGCTTCCGCCAAACCATTAGCAGCAGGGTTATAGGCAGTTGAAGCCACATTCTGAATTTGATATTTATCGCAGAACTGATAGAATACCTGGCTTACGAATTGGGGACCATTATCATGGATGATCCGCCTGGGACACCAAATCGATGGATGACATGGTGTTTGATGAAATTAACTACGTTAGAGGTTTTGACTTCAGCCAATGGTATGGCCTCCGCCCATTTTGAAAAGTAGTCGGTTATTGCAAGGATAAACCGGTGACCTCTTGTCGAAGAGGGGCTAATTGGCCCTACGACGTCGATTCCCCATGCTTCAAATGGCCATAATGCAACAGTCGGGTGGAACAACTCCGAAGGCTGGTGTATGAAGTCCGCATGAACTTGGCATGCTTTACACCTTCGTGCATATTGGATAGCATCGGCTATCATGGTTGGCCAATAGTATCCAAGCCTATGCAGCCTGTCTTTAAGCTTTGGACCTGGTTGGTGAGCTCCACAAGTGCCGTCGTGTGCTTCTTTAAGCATTTCCTGTGCCTCTGAATTGGAAAGGCAACGGAGGAGGACACCATTATATGAACGACGGTAAAGTGTCTTTAGAGTTGGATCGTAGTAGAAACGGAGAGACCTTCGTCTGATAGATGCCGCTTCTTTAGGATCGTCTGGCAGCAGACCATGTAAGGCATAGTTGATGAGAGGAAATCACCAATCTCTCGGCTTAAGATCCGTTGAGATATTATAGAATTCTCTAGTTCTCAACATATGCTTAGAGCGGACAAGGTGTCGAGTTACGATTGCGAGGTAATACTCGGTGTCGGCTGGTAAGGCTAGTGTTGTTGCTAATGCAGTAAGAGCGTCCGCCTTGGTATTCTGAGATTGAGACACATGTCCGATGTAGAAACCTTCAAATAGGTTAGCTAATTCGATGGTTGTATGGTAATAAGGCACCAAGTATTCGTGGCGAACTTCATATTCGCCTTTAACCTGATTGATAATCAGTTTTGAATCGCCGTAGGCTTCGAGGTAGCGTACCCCCATTCCATGGGCAAGCTGAAGACCAATGAGCAGGGTATTATATTCTGCTACATTGTTGGAGCATGATTCTGTCAGAGAAAATGCTCTGGGAAGGACATGATTCTGTGGGGAGATAAACACACCCCCCACTCCGGCAATAATCTTGCCTTTAGGGCCCATGTGCGATGCTCCGTCGAAGAACATCTGCCATACTTCTTCCTCTGAGGTTATATTGGAGTTGAAGACTTCATCTGAAATATCCTCGTGAAGTTTTGAATGTTCCAGAACTGGATGAGCGGCCAAGAACTCTGCAAGGGCCTGACCTTAACCGCCTTCTGAGGGGTAAAGATCATGTCGTATTGAGACAAAAGAAGTGCCCATTTAGCCAATCTTGAATTCAGTAATCCTGGCTTTGTCATAAGAAGACGTAATGGGTTCACCCTGGAGATGACGTGTATGGTTTGGCCAACCAAATAATGTCGTGTCTTCTGAACAGCGAAGACAAGAGCCAAACACTCTTTCTCGATAGGATTATAGCGAGATTCCGCTCCTATGAGAGTCCTGCTTAGATAATAAATGGCTTGCTCGTGACCATTGTCGTCCTTTTGAGCGAGGAGGGCACCGAGAGAATAGTCCATAGCTTTTACATAAAGCAAAAATGGTTTCCCTGATGTAGGGGCCGCTAAGACTGAAGGCTTTGTGAGGTACCTCTTGATGTCTTCATAAGCTTCCTGGCAAGCTTGATCCCATACGAAGGAAACACCCTTTTTCATGAGTTGGGTGAATGGTTGACAGCGGCCTGAGAGATTTGCGATGAATTTTCTGATATAAGCCAGTCTACCTTGTAAGCCTCTAAGCTCTTTGAGGTTCCTCGGTAGATGCATGCTTTGAATGGCTTTGACCTTGTCTGGGTCAAGATGAATCCCTTTTGATGTGACAATAAACCCAAGGAATTTGCTGCTCGAAACTCCCAAGAAGGATTTTGTTGGATTCATTTTCATCTGATGAGCCCGCATTATGTCGAACATCATTCTCAAGTCATGAAGATGGTCACTTTTGCTGCGGCTTTTGACAGCAATGTCGTCGACATAGCATTCTACGGTTTTTCGGAGATGATCGCGGAAGATCGTACTCATTGCCCGCTGGTAGGTTGCTCCGGCGTTCTTCAGTCCGAAGGGCATTACAGTGTAGCAGTATACCCCCAATGGTGTTCGGAACGAAGTATGCTTCTCGTCGTCGGGATACATCTTAATCTGGTTGTACCCTGAAAAGCCGTCCATAAAAGACATCCTTTGGAATCCACATGTGTTGTCGATCATGACATCGGTGATGGGTAGCGGGAATTCATCTTTAGGACAGGCCGTATTGAGATCACGGTAGTCGATGCAGATCTGTATTTTCCCGTTCTTCTTAAGGACGGGGACGATGTTGGCTACCAAATCTGGATGTTATTCCTCCCGGATGAAGCCACATGCAATGAGCTTGTGAACTTCGGCTTCAATAGCTTCCATGATGTTTGGGCGAAACCGACGTTGTTGCTGCTTGACTGGCTTGACGTCAGGCTTGATGTTCAGACGGTGCATGGCGACTTGCGGATCAAGTCCAGGCATGTCTTCGTAGCTCCATGCGAAGACGTCTATATACTCCTTTACGAGTATTATCAATTCTTCCTTCTCTATAAGTGATAGCCTTTCACTTATAAGGATGCGCTTGGGGTAGTCTTGATTACCCAAGTTGACCTGCATCACCTTGTCTTCAGTAGGTGGTTCGCGCAATTCGAATCGCTTTTCCCATTGAAGGTCTAATTGCTGGGCCCATGGTTCCTCGTCAACAGCTTCTGCAAGCTCCAATTGACTGCTCGAAGTCATATTAATGGTGAGGTTTTTAAACATCATTCCCACACTGATGTCTGAGTCCCACTCGGAGGATGAGGCTGAATGTGATGGAATTGGTTCATGGTCTTTGGCTTGAACCGTTGCTGACGATGTGGGTGTAACATATCCCAACCCCCTGCGTGTACTATCATAGTAATTTGCAGGCTTCCCTTTAGGCACAAAGTCATGTATCAAACTGCGCCTTCCTTTTCCAAAATTCAGGCCTCCTCCATGCTTTAGGTCGTACCCCATTTTCTTCATAATATGGCGCGCTGGCCGCGCATAATGAAAGAATTATGGAGTGTCTGAGTCTGAACTTGAATCTGCGGCCGTGGTCCCCGTGGTTGGGTTCTACCGAAGATTATCGGTAACTGACCTTCTTTGGATGGGGGGATCACTAAAACGGCTCCTTCTGCGGATTCCATGGGCATACTGGACGCACTTGGCTTATGTAAAGGCATGTGTAGGGAGCTATCCGTAATGGATTTAAACAGCCCAACACTCGCAGGATAATCGAAAGAAATATTTTCATTAATTACCCATTCACCTTCATCCTCTGAAGGAGTATTACATTGGGGATTATTGAGACATGCTATAATTGGTTCACCAATCAGAATGGCTGGCATGCCTGCTTCGGATTCTGAATCCGCCTCATTGCCACTTTCATCATCGTCCGGCAATGGTTCTTTAGGTGTCCCACCGGCCTCTTGATACAGGAGAGCGTCAGTGAAGTAATTTTTCACCCCTTTGAATGGTTGCTTCTCAGCAAAGACAGTTCGTACTGTCGCGTCATCTTCAACATATTTGAAGCATTGGTGTAGAGTAGAAGGAACGATCCAGTTGGCATGGATCCATGGTCGTCCTAGCAGCAGGTTATATGACGTATCGGCGTCAATGACATAGCATATCACTTCTGACTTCAGGCTCCCGATTCTGCAACGGAGACGGATTTTCCCAAGTGGATGACTACTCCCGGCATTGAAACCGTATATTGTAGTGGTGGTTGCGGACAACCTATATAGTGGTATGCCGAGGAAGTAAAGAAGCCTTTTGGGGATGATGCTGAGTGCAGACCCCGGATCGACTTTTCATCTTTCAATGCACGTTGAACCGATATATCCAGTGTAGTACAGAGGCCGATCGTGCTTGTTGTCTTTGAGAAGCATATCTTCCGCCGTGAATGTAATAGCTGGCACCTTTGATTGTATGTGATGACATTCTGGGCAAGGAGACTGAACGTCTTCGTTAGGGACTTCTGGCATGCATGTCAGAAAAGGTTCTGAATTGGCTAGCGCATCCCTGAGTGCTTCTCTTGTCTCTTTTGAGAGACGAAGGAGCTCGTGTATTGTGATACGAGCCGGGATATTAGCCAAATGGGCCAATATGTCAAAACGAAAGGGCGTGTCAAGCCCTAGTCCTGAAGGCTTCTTCAGGACTTGGTCGAATCGGACCTCTTTAGGCTTCTCTTTTCCCTTGGTTGGAATCGAAGCGGATGCTGGTACTTGTACTGACGTCGTTTGCTATTGTATCTCGTCAGTAGACTTGTCATACTGCCTTAAGTATGGTTTTCCAGATCGGGTGCCCGTCGGCTGAGGTACATCGGCCTGCGTCGTGCAAGCATGCTTTTCTCCTTCTGAATCAGTGAGGGAAGCTGACGTAAGATTGCCATCGTCCGGCAGGATGGAGATGACATTGCAAGATTTGCCCTTTGACTTGGGCCTCTTTGAATCCCACTGCATGTCTTGGACGAGGTCTGGGTGTATCCACATGACTTCCCCTGTCTCCAATGTCAAGGGAACAAGACCCCTATTATCTTGAGCTGTAGCTGGAGGATGCTTAACTTCCAACCGTGGCGCAGGGACTGAATAAGTCCCGTCAGGAACTGTAACCTTTGGAGTTTTGCCGAACTCGAGGGTCACCATATTGGCAGTGACTTTCTTCTGTTCTGTCTTCAATGTCAGAACCCCGGCATCAACCAAGGCTTGAATTCTGTCTTTGAGGACATAGCACTTGTCAGTAGGATGGTGAATCATCCTATGGTAGAGACAGTATTTGGGGTCATCGGTGCGTCCTATCTCATTGGGACACCGAGCATCTGGCAGCTTCATTTTATTCCCTTTGTGAAGCAAATGGAATATCATGACCACTTGATCGTCTCTGAAGGAGTACTGTTTTGGAGAAAACTTAGACTCCTGATTATTGAAGCCGCTCTTCTTGGCTTTCGACTGCACATCCCCGGACAATTCAACGGACATAGTCTCCTTCCCCTTTGCTTGAGAAGACTGCGCCATGTCGCTACGTCCTTTACTGTTCATACCCCATTTGCCTCTAGGGGTGGATGGTTCGAACTTTTTAGCCGACTTTTCGGCTATCGCAGCTTGCTCGACCAATTCCTTCCATGTGTGGGCTTTGACAGCCCCCATGCGAATTTCTACCTGGTCCAAGAAGTTGTGCCTGCATGTCTGTAAGAGCATGGGTAATGGCATCCCTGCTGGGCACATCAAAGACAGATTTCTGAACCGCTCAATATAGTCACGGACAGATTCGTCCTTCCTCTGCACGGTGGAGAGGAGCTTGTCCATGGTCACTTCGGTATCGTCCTCATAGAAACGAGAGAGGAATCGGGTTTCCAGGTCGATCCAGGAGTTGATAGAGCCCGGAGGGAGACTTCGGAACCATTCAAACGCCACCCCCTTTAAGGTGCCAATGAACAGCCTAACCATGATGGCGTCGTTGCTTATAACATTACCAGTCTGAGACCGGAAGTAGTAGATATGCTGATTTGGTGAACTTTTACCATCATACGTATGCAACATTGGTGGTTTGAACTTCGGTGGATATGGCACCGAATCCCACTCCAATGGGTAAGGACGGACTGCCCCTACTTTCTTTAATTCATCCCTCTGAGCTAGGGATGCAATTTGAGCTTGGAGGCCTTTAAGGACTTCGGCGTCTAAGGAAGAACCCTCTTTGGATTTCTCCGTCTTTGGCTGCTCATTGCTAAAATGCTCCTTATCATCATGATTGCTCCAGGCATCATTGTCATTGCGATTGTTGAGGAGTCGAGCAAGCATCTGTTGAATATTATCCAGGCCTTTTGCTGGGTTTTGGAAGTTTGCTCCTGAGCTTCCAAACGTCGACGAAGGTCATCGTTAGCGTTATCAGCCATATTGACTGATGCTCTGTCTGTTCGCACTGAGCTAACTGTCGCTGAAGAGGCGTACCCACTGTCTTCATCTTCTTCATCCGATGGTTGGAGTGCTTTCCTGGGCCCTGGCGAGGCTAGGGCCGTTGAGGAGGAAGGCTGTTCATAATTATAGGGTATCGCCACCCTAGACCTGGTGTTTCGAAAAACACCCTCTTCATGCACCAAGACTTCACCTAAGCCTGGGCTGTAATCTGAATCTAGGGAGCTGTAGGGGGTGTCATCAGATGTTTTTCTTCCCTGCGTAAATCTCGTCCTCTTCCGGTCATGTTGACGGATGCAGAGGGTGGATCCCGCGAGATGTTTCTTTTGCGATGCTTCCTTGGGGCCTGTATCGACAATCAATCAAAAATTGATCGTCGTCCTGGAGGAGTGGCGGGATTGGTCCCAGCCGGCAATGGACCGAGTGGAGTGTCACCAACTGACATCCCACTTGTTGACAGCAGGAAGAAGAGGTTTGTTTATTTGTCAGCAATTCCCGCAAATCAGACCCGCTTGGGCCTAAACAATCCAGCGCAGAGGCTCTTTTGGATCGTATATAGGACACTGTCCTGCTCCTTTTATCCCTGCAGAAGGGATTAGCACTGAATAGTGCTTTAGTTCTAGCTTCGCCATCAGGCGCGAGCTTAGTGCTTAACGCACTGAAAAACGGAGCACGCTGTGGTGCTTTACCCGCTATGCTGCTGCGAAGGCAATTAGCCTTAGATGGTACTTTGGCTCTAGCTTCGCGGTTATAAACCCTGCGGGTATGCTGTGGTACAGTAGCTTCGCTCATGAGAACGAGGCCGACGCAAGGCGATGCTGCTCTTGATTGGGCGACGGTGTGATTGCCGTCGTGACTTCATGGCCGGCAGCATTGCTGGAGCAGAGAGACATCTTGCCTTTTTCTTCGCGAGAGAGGCGCGGTTTTGGCGTAGCTACGCCTGAGGCCTCGGCCGGAGACTTCTGTTTAGGCCGCCACATCCGCTTTGGCAGAGGATACTTAGGTTTACAAGGAACCTGATTAGTCACACACGCGAGGCTGAAGGGTGTTGGCAGAATTCTGCTTTTGGTTTCTGTTCTGAAACCTTAGCCGTGGAGACCTTCCTATGCTTCCGTGCTCGAAGCATTAGACCACCCCCGGAGAGGACTTCTTCAAATCTTTCTTGGTCGAATTGAATGACCAGGTTCTCGAAAGAGAAGGACTTAGACTGCGGGCGTGCTTCCTTGTTGCGCCAGAGAACCGCAGTAGGTTCGCAGAGAACCTTTTCCGTCTCCGCAGAGACTTTCCTTGAAGATTTAGCCAGAGAGGGTCTGGCTGCACCGGCTTTTCTGAATTCAGAGTTAGACCCGAAGGTCTGTTCGTCACATTGCGACACCTGATTCTCGGCAGTGGAGAATTTGGTCCCCAGCGGAGTCGCCATCTTGTTTTCCATTGATTTGCAAAGGGAAAAACTTACAAAAAAAAGTTGAGGAGCTAAATTACAAGTATTCTTAAAAAAAAGATTACAAGTAGATCTCCTCAGAGATTCTGGAGAAGTGTGCCGATAGGAGTCTGGTCAGCGCGCGACCACTTTGTCCCTTTGACGATGCGAGCGATGAGATTCCCTTCTCGCCTGGTTCGGGGAATCAGAGAATAGAAGGTTGGTAGAACCCTCTTGCTACTTCTCAAAACAGCCTTCAATTAGGAATTCCTTCTCGCCTGGTTTCGGAGATTCCTTGAGAAGAAGGTATTTAGGGTATCAGCACCCTGATTAGAGAAGCAATTCTCTATAAAGTCTCTGAATTCAAGAACGCACGGTGCGTCATGAAGAAGCCTCTGCTTGTGGAGTCCTCTCTTTTGTACCTGTCCGTCCTCTCTCTCCTTGTGCCCCTGGTGGGCTATTTATAGGGAGAGCAAGGGTATAATCGTCCCTTGAAAATATGAAAACAGATTGAATCAAATCTGTTTAAATCTAGAAAGTAGCCTTGCTGCGAGGCTAGGATCAGCTTCAGCGAAGCTAGAAATGGCAGGTCGGTTGATCTTCTTGATCTGTTTTGATCCTTTCCACATCGTTGGAGGATTTCCCCTGATCTTCTTACTCGTTTTAGAAGATTCAAGATATTGTGGCAATCAACTGCCGAATTTGATCTCCGATTTGATCTTAATTGGATTTGATCTGATTAGATCTGATCTCATCTGGAGATTTGATTGGTCAAAGGTTGACCATAGCAGACCAACAGCGGAGCTACCGCGCTGAGCTCATAGCGGAGATGGAAGGCGCACCTGGCGAAGTTAGAAGAAAGCTCTTCAGCGGAGCTAGATAACATCTGTGGCGAAGATACCGAACATCCTTCTTCTGCGGTTGTTTAGCTTCAAGCGAAGTTAACTTTCTGCGGAGTTGTGCTCAGGCGAAGCTATAAGTTAGCTTCCTGGTGGAGCTTTGAATGGCTTCAAGGCGAAGTTGGATGATCTTAGCCTCTCAGGTGAGGCTATCCCTTTGAGCTCATGTAATGCTAAGTGCTAGCATCTTAGACCTGCTGAGGTCTGTTCAGAAACAATCCGGGTTTACTGTCTGCTTGCTGGATCAGTGGAGTCCAAGTTGCTTCCTTGTCCCTCGGAGATGGGTGAAAACTGGTCTTCAGCTCGTCTGTCACTTGTCTTTTGTAAATGTCAACAAGTTTAGACATTGTTCGGACCAATAAGAATCTTGTCTTTTTTAAGTGTCAATAATAATAGAGTGAGCTCAACATCTCAGTGAGTAAAACAATAAATATGTGTACAATAATTATTTATATCTATTGGAATTTGTTCTTATGATAACAAATGTAATTTGTACTATTTTTGTGTATTTTTAAATATTCATTAAAAATCTTGACCACACATAGTAATTAGTCTTATTAGTTGACTTATCCTTTCCTATAGTCGACTTATCCTATGTCTATAGTCGACTAAGTCTTGTCCAAAAAGATATCCACTCTCTGTTTATTGACTGTAATTAATATTAGTCCTATTAGTCAACTTGACCATTCCTATAGTTGACTAATACAGTTACCGGTCGACTTAGCCTAAGTCTATAGTCAACTAAGTTCTGTTCAAAAAGATATCCACTCTCTATTTGTTGACTGTAATCAATATTAGTCGACGACACTAATTTATATGTCGACTAGCAGTAGGTTCCCGAAACTTACATATCAATATCATACATCTGTAGTCGACTTAATCCCTTTGATTAGTCAACTAGTTCAGTTGAAATTGCCTATACCAGTCGACTATAACAGTATCTGATTGTTAAAGAATCTCCTGTAGCATTAACATGCATTATTCCATTCTAGCTATATACAGAATAAAACAAGTTCAATTTTATCATTAACACACTCATTAAAAACATGAAGTTAAACTCCCTTAGATCACCTCCAGTTCAACCCGGTCCCTTCCTCCATTATCGTTATTCCAACATAATTACTCCCCTTCGGTCTTCTTCGGTTCAACCCGGTCCCTTCCTCCAAAACGTTATTCAACGTAATATACTCCACTTTGGTCTTCTCCGATTCAACCCGGCCCATTCTAGCACGTAATAAATATAACTTTCACGCAATAACAACATGTAAGGATGCATAAGGAAATACCAATATAAATGATTTTCATAATTTGCAACTTTATATTGTGCGAACATTATGGAAGTCATTAACGTGTATAAGTAACAACTTGCTAAATTAATAACATGCAAGCCTTTTCAAAGTATCTAACACATTGTATCATCTTAATTTGTTTGTAACCGTATACATGCACAAAATTAGGTATTATATTTATTCGTAGAATCATCTCTTTTGAAAGGCATGTGTTCAACTATCATGAATACACACAATAAAAGTTTATCAATCATGTGTATCGGTAAGCATACATGACATTACCAATACCTACATCATGTGAATAGATAGCATGCATGGGACTTACTTTAACATACACACATAGGTTAGACTACCATATACACGAATATGTGTAAATGAACTAGTTAATACTTACACCCATGGGATTATCTATTAGGTATAAAGGTATGCATATATGGAAATAGCTACAACATTTTTACCATGAGATTGTCTATTATGTACACTTAAAGTCTAGAACCCATGTACATGTGTTATCGTTCGCATTCATATACCCTTATAACTTAACAAATTCTACTTTACTTCGAACTTGATAACTACCTACTATTATTTGGGGTTTGGATGTTCTACTCACCCTTGAAGAGATCAACCCCGATTAGTAAGGCTTGTTTTACCGGCTATATTAGAGTCTACAAGATCATAACAACATTATTAGTAGTTTATAAATGTAAGAGTATACGAGTGGTGTAGTAGGCCTAAAGATTGCTTACCTTATTCAACCAAAAATCACCCTCCTATATTGCTAACCTAGGTCTTTGTCTTCAAAAATTTATCCTTCTAAGGTGATGTTAGATCACCACAAAGGGCTGCTGTTGCTCCTTGGCCGGCAGCAAGAGGGAGGGAAGGAAGAGGATTTTGGAGAAGGAGAATGAAGAGAGAGAGAGAGAGAGAGAGAGAGTGTGTGTTGCCAAATGAAGATTTTCTCCCCATTTTTAATCTTATATACCTCACTTCCAACAATGAGATCATGCCAAGTGCCCCCTTAAAATCATTTCTCTACATCTCTACCTTACTCTTATAGGTAAGGCTACATACTTCCCCCTTCATGATGCATTTGTACCCAACAAGTATAGTTGGAAGTATGGTAGGAAAAAGTCAAAGATACATGTGTTTATTTACACCTATATACATTTATACTAGTATATGCATGGTACAAGGTTTTAGTGTAAATAACCTACATGGATTCTTGTCCCCACATTATTTTCCTAAGGTACTCAAGTGTATTAATTGATAATTAATTAAGGTAAGTGTTACATCTCACGTTATGTGAGAGCCTAAACCTACATCAAACACAAGAGGTGGGAATTTTGGTACCCATTTCTTTTTGGGTCCACGAGGGTTAGAAACAAATGGAACCCAAACATTATTATTTGTAAAATTTATATGATTTATCTTATCAAAATAAAACTTTGATAAATGGCCTTTGTGGGCACAATGTATATATTTGTATACTCTAGCATGCATATTAGTGGTGTGAGTGTGAGCATGGTGTGCATATGTATGCCGTGGGGGTTTCTGCATGAATATGTGAAATTTGTTTCTTGCGAAACATGGATTCTAATCTATTATGATTAAGTGCACAATTGCTCAAATTTGAGCTTAAACAATCAATTCTCTTTTTCAAAACATGAATCTCATTTTTATCAAAAGAGGATGTAGCATTATTAGCATGAGAGACATGATAAGAATAAGAATCAACAATCTTTTTCTTTTTAGAAATATTTTCTTTTTCTTTTAAAACAATTTTCCTTTTCAAAGAGTTATTTTCTTCTAAAACAATCTCTCTTTTTTTTCCACCAAAATAATTTTAATTTTAAATGAATTGTTTCCTTAACAAATGTCATTTAATTTTGAAGACAAGGAAATATTCTCCTTTTTCGGGAGCGGTGGAGGTTGGGCTTAAGGAAGAGAGAGGTGGGGTCCATCACGACTATGGAGGGAGAGAAGGGAGGGAAGTGAAGTCGGAGGGAGGGTGTAGTGGTCATATTCTGATATGTACCTGGATCATGACATGTGTCCCGCCTTGCCAGAACTTCCCTAAAGACAGATGACAAAGATGCCTGCAGGACTTCTCCTTAAGCATCATTTTGCCATTCCCGAGGTCACTCCTCCTCCTGAGAACTAGATTATCTTGAGAGCACCCCCCGAGGACTCAATGGTCCCGAGCCCACTTCTCCTGAGGGCTCAACTATCTCAAGGTCAATTCCTCTCCTCCCGAGCATAAAAGATGCAACAACTGACCCCCTTGATCATTGCCTATGTTTATAGAGAGTGTTATGCTGCAACTCATCCATATTTCAAATGTGCAAAAACTCCTATCGCTATGCAAACTGTTACAGAAATTAGCACGAATCATTTCAGCAATCAAGCACAGTCTCAGCCGTTACGAAGAAATCTCAACATGCAAATCACGCGTTTATGGAAATCAGTATGACTCGCACAACCAATAATGATTGTCAGGGTATTTATATACTAAAAATTGGATTGAAAAAGGAAGCAGGACGGAAAAAGAATCAAAGTCATTATTGTACTAGAGATTGTAAATAGAATTCTAGCTCTGTGAAGTTCACTGTAATCCTTTGAAAATAGTGAATTCTCTTCCCCTTTCTGTGATTTTTTTTCAATTTGGGTTTCCACGTAAAATTTTGTTTTTTTTCTCATTCTCTGTGTGAATCTCTGAATTACTTTTCATTCTCTACGGTGCAAAATTGACCGCTCAATCAATCGTGATGAAAAATCTCTACGCATTGGTGCTTTCATTGAGATATGTGTCCCAACACTCAAGATCTCTCACCTCACAAACCTTCCTCAAAAAAGCCCCTACTGAATCAATAATGGCCCCATGCAAGAGAATCACTGATGGTACAACTTCCAAAGCCAAAACCAAAGGAACTACTGGGGGGCATCACCCCTGACCAACCAGCAATCAACCGCGCGTTGAGGATAACTCCATCTTACCGCAAAAGCCGTCTGCCAACTTCCAACCATCTCAGCCACAAGAAGACCAGCTCTTTCAGATGCTTAATGAGATGAAGGAGCAAATGAAGGAACAACAGCAGCAATCCGATCGTAAGGAGAACAGACAACACTCGAATGTGAGAATATCCTCCGTGAGCAAGAGGGGCTGAGAAAATTCAACCAACAACTCCAAACTCAAGTAATCGTCCTCCAGAACAACTCCACACGGGCAGAGAGCGACTTTGAGAAGAGGATCCCAGAGTCTCCACACCCTCAACGAGCTGATCCAGAAGTAGATCGTGGAGGCCAACCTGCCTCAGCACCTGATCCCATCCACTTACCTCCATGACTCTCTACTTCCAAAGACATCCAGAAGTGTGAGTTTTTGAGAAAATTCTCAACTCCCACCTTCAGCAGTTACACCAGAGTAAGTAATCTAATTCAGCACATCCAACACTTTCAAAATAAGATGGTGCTCTACTTTCACAATGACCTGGTAATGTGCCTTAGCTGTCCTTCCAGACCTAAAAGGCGTGTCATTAGAGTGGTTCTTTTTCCTGCCGCCACACTCCCTCCATAATTTCTCGGAGGTCTCTGAAGTCTTTCTCACACAATATGCCCCTCGTCAAGAAGCCAAGAAAAGATCCATCACCTCCTCTTCATCAAGATGAGACCTAGAAATAGCCACGAGTCCTACATTAATTTCTTCAGAGTCAACTGACCAAAAGTCTCCAACTATGATGAGGAGGTATCCTCACTCGCATTCATCAATAGGTTGCATGTATAAGCACCTCCTGAAGCACAATGTCGCCAAGATGAGCGAGGTTCTTTCTTGAGCACAACCATACATTCAGCTAGAGGAGGCGATGAAGGCTTCCTCCAGCCACCCCACGAAGCCGATACTAGAGGTAAATTAAAGTCTACTCACGAAGTTCTTGACTACACTCCAGACCAATTCCGAGGGCAGCCTCTCTATAAGAAGCAGAGACTCTCTATCCTCCCTGAAGTCTGATGCAAAGCTATGGCCTACAGAATGCTTCATTTCATTAAAGCTCCCAATCAGCGAGGTGTTAAACACCTTCATAGATTAGCCATGGGTCAGGCGCCCGAAGCTAATCCAGTACAATCTCTCACTCCCTAGGTCGGAGGAGTATTATTCCTACCACAACCGCAAAGAGCACTAAACCATCCATTGCTGGGCGCTCTGAAGGTACTTGGAGGAACAAATCCAGTGAGACTTCCTCAAGGAGTATGTCCCTACCCCCGAGGCAATTTTTTGACAACCAAACATGCAATCTCCCTGAGAGCAGAATTTGATCACCCAGTACTAGATGATCAACTGACTTCCCGAACTCGATACACAATACAGATCCTACCAATCCTATCTGTAACGCCCCGCTCCACTGAGTACAAAAACGCTACTGCAATGCATATACGTAGAGTATAATACCTGTACGTATAATGCTAAGCGTCAACATAGTACAATAGTCAGAGTAAGAAAACGTAGTAGTAATATACATTCTAACTTTGCAGTACAAGTACATAGTCATTATACAAAAGTTTATAACAGAATACAGAAGTTTGTACATGGTACTGGCAGTACAATAGATGATTGGCATATGGAACTAAATGAACTGGAAAAAGGCTTATAAGCTGCAACAGGTGTTCTCAAGAGCAACTAAAGGAAATAGGTCAGGAGGATCTGTTACTAAAATATCATGCTTTTGACTCTGATCAGCAACAGGATATCCTCAATACTCCAAGCTCTGGAATCTGGACAGACAGGTCTAGGGGTTATCAGAAAAGCAACCCAACAAGTACATAAAATGAATGCCAAGTGGCGTGCACAATAAAAGCACACATGTACAAGAGTAGCATATCGTGTATTCAAAGTAAACATATAAGCAGATAATATCAAGTATAGTAAAAAGAAAACATAATCATCCTGGCATGTATGTATTGTATATGTAGATGTAGGCAAATCCAGTTGTATAGACTCAATCTCCGGGTCCATGAGATTAGTACGTCGTGGGATAATCCAAACAAGGAATCCCTATGTATATACCATATACCTCACTTGACCATCAACTAAGCGTATACAACTTGATTTGCTTATGAATAGGTATTTCAGTATCATCCAATAATGTAGCTGTATGCAAAACCAGTTGTATAGACTTAATTGCTAGATTCATGAGATTAGTATGTTGGGAGAATAATAATCCAAACAAGAAAACCCTTATATATATATACCATTTATCTCATTTCATTAACAATTAAGCATATACAACTAGAGCTGCTTAGGGATATTAGTGGAGTCAATATGTGACAGTTTGGAGTTAGTGGATTCGGTACAGTAATCATGTCTATAGTTTTATTATTATTATTATTATGACTCGTCCTACCCGTATGTCTAAATATTAGTCTCAGCATTTCGGCACACATACACCCACATATGGATAAAACAAGGTTGGTTATTGAAAATTGATGGGGGATCAAACGTATCAGGTTCATAATGGGCCGCGTGCATACCCAAGACAACAATGTTAGGATATCCGGTGCTAGATTATGAAACCGATCACTAAGCCATAAGGATCTTATTTGTATGCCATGACATCAGGACAGGGGTGAAAATATACGTAGAGGGAGGGTGAATAGGCGTAATGCTAATCAAATGCGGAATAACAATGATCTATGATAAATGATGTAAATCAGTCACTCAAAATAAAAAGTGAAGCCGAATTTTTCGTGAACGTCTCTAGAACTTCTCCTCTAATGTTCCTCTAGACTTGAGTTGAGGTGCTCAATTTCCTTCTTATTGAGATGAGTAAAGACCGATAAATAAGAACAATGAAGATAATGTAATGATGAATGTAACACAAGCAATAAATAGAATGTCCAAGAGAAGCAACAACACTAGTGTAAGCAATGTAAAGAAATAGAGATCAAGAGACGAGCAATCATAAACATAAAGAATTTATTTCGAGGTTCGAGCCATCGCTCTACGTCCCCACCTTCACCACCGTGAAAGATTTCAATATCCACAATAGGATCTTTCAAAAGAGACCTTACAACAAGGAATTATAATAGTCTACACAAGACTAGAGTATACAACTCCAACACCAATCCTCTACACAAGAGGTAGCACAAAGCCAATGAGGTTTATAAAGCTCTTGGTGACCACTAGATCACAAACACTCTCTTCTTTACAACTTCCTATAGAGTAAATATAAATTTAAGCTCAAGGAGTTTGTGAGAGTAAAAATTCAGTTGAAGGAATTTAAAAGCTAAAAAATCAATTAAAATAGCTTTGGAAATGATGACACTTGAAATCTAGACACTTGAAAACTTTTCTCTTTAGAGCAAACTTGATTTTCAATGTATTTCTTAAAAACTAAATAATGTTATAAAACTAATCCTAATGACCTATATATATAGGCAATAGATACATACTATTAGTACAGCTCACCAGGTCATTAGGGGTGTGATTTGACCCTAAAGAAAACAAAAAAGCCCGTTGGAAAATTCAGAAGAAAAGACAGATTTTGAAAATTAGCAGCTATGGGCTTTTAACAGACTTCAGTCGACTGACTAGTCGACCGATAGTTCATTTCTAAACTAGTTGTTAGGCTCGGTCGACTGCCTGGTCGACCGGACTTTGACAAAAAAAACTTTGCACATGCTGGTCGGTTGACCGCTTGGTCGACGGGCCCCCAACAGGAACTTAGGTTGAGCCAGTCGGTCGATATATTGATCGACTGCTGGGGTTAGCGGTCGACCGGTTGGTCGATTGACAAGCGTAGACAACATGTACAACCGCAGGCAGAGGATCAGTCGACCACTTGGCCCATAATAGGCTGCAGTCGAATGGTCGGTCGACCGACCTAGGCCAAAAGACATTTTCATGACTGTTTTAGATAGCAAACTTTTTTTGAAATATTTTGTATTGGTTTTAAAGAAATAGCAATGTATAAGCAATGAAATATAAATAGGATATAAAATTTTGGAAAAATTGGAAACATGTATCAAGTGCAAAACACCAATACGGGAAAACTTGTATTTTGAAAACGTGTATATTTGTGTGTATGACTTCTTGATCATCAAATTCATATTCTACACTTTAAACATACTATTTTCTTGCAAGGTTCGATATGACTATAAGAGTTTTCAAGTGAGCTTCTCCAATAGCGACGCCAAGCGTATTTGAGCTTCAATCCCTTCTTGAATAGTCTTGAGTCTTCATATACCTTCCTTTTGAGAAAGAAAACTTCTTGAATTCTCTTGAACCCTAAAACACACATACATTTTATTATCATCAAAATAAGAAATCGGTGATTGTAACCTTTGGCTAATAATCTTCCCCATTTTGATTATCATAATGTAGGTCACCTAGAGGGGGTGAATAGGTGACTAGCTAATCTATTACAAAATTAATGTGAAATTAAAACTATTATGCAAAGTAAAACTATACACAATGTATAATCAAAGAGTATAGCCGAATTTTCAATAAAGGGCTCTAGACTATCTCCTAAAGATTCCTCTATATTAAGAGTTGAGGTACCACTATGGCTCTCTTGGTTAAATATAAGTGTGAGCACACAAACAAACCGAAGCATGTATATCAATTAAGCACAAATGAATATCAAGCATATAGAGATATAAGCCATAAAAGCATGCAGGATATATAAATACAAATGAGAGAGAGGGATGAGCAATCGCAAACACGAGAGAATTATTTCGAGATTTGAGCCATTTGCTCTACGTCCCCGTCTTCACCACTATGAAGGATTTCCACTATAAGGATCCCGCGAGATCACTCGGTGTCGCAACACCTACAATGAACTCTTTCAAGAATTCTTGGACCCACAAGTCCCTCACTTGTTCCCGCATGAACAATACACATGAACCCGCAAGCTCGCCGAGGCCACAAGCTCCAACTCCTTTAAATACAAAGATATAACACTTGGTGATCACTTCTTGATCACAAACAAACACTCTCACATACAAGGATCTTATAGGATAGATTTAGATATGAAAGACTCAAACTTTTGAGAGAAAACTAGAGAGATTTGAGTTTTGAGGCTCAAGAAAAACTTCTTTTAAAATTGAAAAATAGCTTTTGAAATACTAGAAAAAATCCCTCGAGTGGATGGGAAATATTTTCTCTAAAAACTTTGTTAAAGACTTTCTAATTAATAGAAAATATTTTGCTCAAAAACTTATGGAAGATCTCTCGTGCCAATCTCAAATGCCAAGCTCTTTATATATAGGCTTGAAAAACCAAATCAAAACACACTAAAAAAATCATTTTACAGAAATGCCATAGGCAGTAGCCGTTGGCTACTATTGGAGGTAACAGAAAAAATTTAAAATACACTTTGCTGGCTGGCCCAATGGCTAGTTCAAACTAGCCGTTGGGCTAGGCCCGGTCGGTCAGTTACTGTAGCTGATCGACCGCTGGCCTGCCCAGAGAGCTTTGCTCAAAGCTCTCTGGCCCAATAGTCCAGATACTACTGTGCGAAGTAACAACTTGGAGTACATATTTCAGATCCAAAACATTTGAATTTAAAAATAAATATATAGAAAGAATTTGTAGGTATTTAAGTTAACTTTTTAGTGAAACTTGAATCAAATCAATATCATATCGAAGTAAAACGTTATCATCAAAATACAAAAAGATGTCAAACCAGAAATTGTGAACTATTTTCAGAACATGAACAGACTTCAAACCAATATTTGATAACCTTAATATTTGAATCAAAAATTGATCTCTGAATGAGAAATGTAGCCATGAACGTTATCTTTGAAATGAAGTTTAAATCATATTTATTGAATGTCATAATAAAAGATATGACCAAAAAATCACAAGGGCGTTAAGCAAATCAGCAGATCAATCGGCCGACTGATCGTCTGGCTCTACCCAAAAAACATATTTTGAAATATTTTGAACATATTTTTAAATCTATTTTAATACCAATAAATCACCATAAATTTTACAAAAATAAATTTATGTAAATACAATGAAGTACAAATATATATGATAAAAAATCAACACATATTACAAACATGTAAACTTGTTTTAGATATAGAAATTCAATTTTGAAATCAAAACTGTATTTTCTGGAAACTAAACTTTTGTGTATTTGTGTATAAGCTTGAGAAATCAAAACTAGTCTATCCATTACATCAATTTTTAAACTTACAAACTCTTGAATAAATCTTCTTTGTAATGTTGACTTCGTCCACACTTGATCCATGAGCTAGACTCCCCTTTGAGTACTTGATGCGATTTTAAAGTGCAAGCTCCTGAATCAACACATGCTAGCTTCAAAACTTAACTTCGAATCTTTCATTGAAGCTCAACACCGACTAAGATCTTGATAAATATCTAAAACTTAATAAATACAAGACCATTAGTACTATAACTATATGAGTTAATCATCATCAAAACTAGAGTGATGGGCCTTTGAGCTAACAATCTCCCCCTTTTTGATGATGATAAAACTCATGGAGTTATACATGTATAGATTAAATATAAGCTTTATAAAGGACCCCCCCTCAACTCATGCATAGTATAAAATATGTAGATATTCAATAAAGTTTATAATTAAACACCAAACATAGATATATATGCATAAACACAAACATAACATGCATATATAAACTCATTCTAATTTTCTCTTCCCCTTTTTGTCAACTCATCAACAAAGGGGTAAAGAAGCATGATAATTATATATGTGATATAAATCTATGAAGAGGAGAGACTTCATGTTAACTCTCCCTACATACATGCATTATATGGAGAAGGGATGACTAAACCCTAACCCATATAAGCATAATATACAATATATAGACGAAGATGTTAAGCCCCCTACAGACATGTGTTATATAGAAAAGAGAGGCCAAGCTCTTCTTTATATAATACACTCATCATAGAAGAGACGTAAAGTTAACTCTCCTTGCATATAGGCAATATATCAAAAGCAAAATTTGAAAACAAATAAAATTTTGATTATACCAATTATCATTAAGAATTAAGCTTAGTATAAAATAATTTGTACTATAAATGTATGATCATATATGTTTTATAGCACAAGAGAGCATCTATATGTATGTATGATCAGAGCAATATAGTATCAATTGAAATATGATGCATACATATATATAGAAAACATGATCATACAAAAATCAATTTTCATGATAATCTAGTATATAACTCATAACTATCACCCTATATGCACATGTTTGAAAGGTATTTTTACTAAAAAGCATACAAGGCATGGTCACCCAACCAACCGCCCTTCAAGGGTAGATGTTTTCAAAAATAAAGATTTAAAAATAGTTATAGATTGAAAACATTACCAAATGAAGAATAATAACTAGTTTAAAATAGTTTTTGAAAAACTAGTTAAAGATCCTTCAAAACATGAAACTAAATATATCTCATGCGACATGCTAATTACACAAGAAGTGACACTCCATAAAGCACATATATAAGCTCATAAAAATCAAGTCATGAGTAAACAAAAGAAATGTGAGTGTATAAGAATCATGTGAATAGCACATTTATGAAATAAATCAATAAGGCTAAAAAACAAAAACAAACATGAAATTTTTTGTCACAAAAAACATGATATATCATATAAATATGTGAAAATCATCAAAACTAGAATATATAATGTACAATCAAAAATAAAATTGAGTACACAAAAGAGATAAAGCATGTATAACATGTAAATCAAAAATTGTACATATATAACACAAGTTTTAATAGAATTTGCATATAAACATATGCTATAATCATATAAGCATTTAAAATATTTTAAAAGTGGAGTGTGAAATGGTTACCACAACTGATGTAGCCAATCCATTTCTCCAAACATGATGGTCCTCCCACCGAACTCTCTTGATAGCGATGCATCTAATGTTGTATCCATCAAACTCTGATAGCATCTACTATCAAGGCACCAATCCTCTCACGTCTTATGAGAGCCCACACCTACATCAAATATAAGAGGTGAAGATTTTGGTACCCATATTTTCTTTTTGGGTCTATAAAGATTAGAAACAATTGAAACCCAAATATTTTTATTTGCAAAATTTAAAAACTTTAATCTATCAAAGAAAAATTTTGCAAGATGGCCTTTGCGGCAACAATGTGTACATTTATACACTTTAACATAATGTGAGTGTGGGTGTGATCATGGTGTGCATGTATGCCATGGGATATGTGCATGCATGTGTGGAACTTATTTCTTGTGAAATATAAATTGCAATCTATTATGATTAAATCCACATTGGCTCAAAGTGGAGCCCAAACTATTAATGTTCTTCTTCAAAAATATAAATATCACATTCAATTTTAGAAGAAGCAACATGAGAAAAAACATTCTTTTTCACTTTAGAAATATTTTCTTTTTCTTTTAAAATACTTTTCTTTTTTAAAGATTTAATTTTATTTAAAGCAATATCTTTTTCTTTAGAAATCAAAATAACTTTATTTTTTAAGGATTTGTTTTCTTTTGAAACAATGTCAAATTTATTTTGAAGAGAATCTTTTTCTTTTAAACAACATCATTTTCATTTTTCAAACTCTTGTTTTCCATTTTTAACAAATCATATTTTTCAAGAAGTTTTTGACAAAAAATGCAAGTTCATTATATGACACCTCAACTTCCTCATTAAACTCGGATTCAGAGTTTATCTTATGGGGGTCATCCCCTTGGACCATGTAGCACATAATGGAAGTATCACTTCCTTCATCCGAGTCACTCTCCTTATAATCTTGCGTTTGTTCACCGAGAGTGATGAGAGTGTTTTAAACTACAAAAGCCAACTCAATGTTAAAAATTCTAGATAAATAATCATCATTTAGGGTAGATTTTAGAACATGAAGGGCTTTTGTATTAGCCTCAAGATTTTTGCCATTTATAAAATAAAAATCTTTAATAGTGACAAAATAAACATGAATACTTAGGGCCTTAAGATACATAGATATCTTAACTTTTCAAGTTTGGAGGTTAAGAATGTCAAACGTGGGAGTGATCGGCAAAAAGAAAGAACAAGAATAAGTAAAAAGAGTGTGGTCGATGTTACTGCTTTTCCGATTCTTTCGTAGTAGTGAAGTGGCTATACGGGTCGTATCCACAAGGAGAGAGCAATGGAAGCTTAATGCGGCTTCTTTGTTCAAGAAAAGAGAAAGTTTTTTATTTCAAATAAAGAATTGTAAAATGAAAACAAGTTTGTTTCAAAGATTGTTTTAGAATGATTTGGTGGTTTGTAAAGTTAGTTTTCTTAATGGTAAAAACACATGGCTAACTTTCTACTAAGTGCTCCCACTAATCCCTAACTTCTTGAAGATGTAGCCTCACGATGGATCATAAGCAAGCATACCCCTTATGCATAGGAACTATTCACGTGAAAATCGAGTGAAAGTTCTTCCTATAACTTAGCTTAATACGACAAAAACTTGAACATTTCCTTATTAAGATCCAATTGAAGGCGAGAATGGGGAAGACACAAGTGCACTAATGGTATCAGCGAAGTTAAAAGAAAAATCTCTAACTTATAAAAACAAGTAAAGCATGCAATCCATAGATCATCAAAAACCCGTTAAGCATGAAATATAAGAAAGTGAATACTTGAATGTACATTAGAGTTAGAACCCTTATCTTAAGATATCATAGCTCTTGTTTACATAAGGCTTAGTTGACACTATTGACTCATTTGGGTTTATCAATCAAGTTGTTAGAGATTAGTGGGTTAGTAGTTAGTTAGCCATGCAATGGAAGAGTTAGTTAGACATGGTAGTAAAAGAACCAACAAAAGAAAAGAAGTAAAGAGAAAGGGAGTTACACTACAACAAGAAAATAAAAGTAAATGGAAAAAATAAGTAACTGGAAAGAAGAAAGAGAAGTAGTTACTTATATTAGCTTGTCACCTTCAAATACAACCTTTACACACTCTTTCTCTTTCACTATAATGGCTAAAACTAAAACTAGAAGAGGAAAGAAACTACAACAACTACAATAAGATAATAACAACTGCTAAACTCTGGATCTGCTCCTCTTCAGACCCCAGGAGGTATTTATAGGTACCAGAGAAAAGGGGGCCAGGGGACGACCTCTGGCCCAACGTCCGGGCGCGCGCGCGCCCGTATTGCCGCAGAAACGCAGCCCAGGCCGTGTTTTCACGGCAATGCCATGGTGGCGCACGCCTGGCTTCCTGCTGGGTGCCGTCCCGTCTGTCTCCTGTCAGGTGGATCTTCTGATTTTTGGATTTGATGCTCTGGCCTGACAAAATTTCCTCCCTAAAGTCAATGGCTACTTGGTAGGCCTTTAATCACCCTTTAAATGGTGATTTAGGGTCTTCTTCTTCATTTGCACACCATGAACCTAGAATCAAGCAAGCAAAGCTTTATTAACAGAATTTTACATCAAATAACTATGCGGATGTGATAAAAATTATGTAAAATTAGAGACTAATCACACCCCCATAAGTATCTTTTTGCTCGTCCCGAGCAAAACAAAAATAAGAAAATTATTACACCACTTTCGCAGGTGTCACGATTGTACTGACATGTGCAACAAGCCTTTAAACCTCTAGGTTTTCCTAGAGGAGGAGTGTTGTCTCCTGAGGGTTTTAGCGGATTGCACCCACAAAATCTAGCAAGTGAAAAAATATTTAGTTGTTAGCAAACCTCTTTCAAGAAAAAGAACTTTCAATCATCTAAGTAAAAATGACCGAATGATATAAGAATTAGGTTCAACCCTCATAAGTCCTCCTATATTTTAGCCTTCATAAAGGAAGAAATTATGATTTTTCGTTAAATTTAGAAAGAATCTTATACTTCTAACTCATTCTGTTATTTTGCTTTAGATAAATATGTTGGCCCAAGGTTACAATCACCCATGATTAGTGTATTTTGATGATTATAAAACATATTAGTTATTTGTACTAATAACATTTGTTGTTTAAGTGTGTTTCAGATTTCTATTCATTCTAGAAGTCTTCTCTCATAAATACAAGAATTTGGACTCAAGTCAACTCCAATTGGGCTCAAGGAACAAGTGTTGAAGATCATATGAAGAAGCCTATTGAAGATCTTGAAGTCTTAGAAACATTGTAAGAAATAGAATGTTAAAGTTTGAGTATATGAAATTTGGCTCTAGGATTTGCACACACACTTGTTTCATATATTTCCTATGTTTTGAAAATGGTTATTTCTAAGTTTTATGCCTTAGTTTATATATACATGTACCAAAAGCTTTATATCTTGAAAATCTTGTTTAAATCATGTGTATAAACTATTTTCTGCATAATACTTAGCTATATGTATTTTTAAAATATTTCTCAAAATTTTTTCTAACTCAAAACCAGCCCAGTTTTCAGTTTCAGGCAACTCCGGCCGACCGACCCGGTCGACCGGCGATGTGTCTGGACATGCACTGTTTGTGCATGTCTGTCAGTCGACCGACCGGTCGACCGACGGAGAGCAAATTGCTCACAGGTTTTTTTCGGTCGACCGGACCGGTCGACCAGAAGAAGGAAACTGTGTTTCCTCTTTTGGGACGGTCGACCGAACCGGTTGACCGAGAGCCAACGGCTCTTTGCAGCTGGGCTTGCGGTCGACCGGACCGGTCGACCGCCAAGCCTGCTATAGCCTAACGGCTCTTTCCTCTTTGGGCTATTCTGAAAAACTGTTTTTGTTTTCAGCTTTAACAGATTTTTTGGAGAGTTGTTGGGGAGCTTTTTCAGAGAAAATAAGACCAAAAGAAATTATTTTTAACCTATTTTTTAACCCTATAAATAGAGGAGAAGTCTCTCTTTCATATCACTAAGAAAAATCCTCAAGTTTGTGTTGTTTTTAAAAGAGAAAAGAAAAGAATTTAAAGCTTTCATTCCAATTCTTTTTGAGCTTGTTTTTCAGTTGTGTTTGATTACTAATATCACTCTACAACTGAAGTTTTTCTCACCACACTTCATAGAGCCAAAAATCCTATACTCATTCTATAGTGAAATTGTAATTGAAGTGAGAGTGTTTGTAAAAGAGTTTGAGAAAAAGTGTAGTGATCTTGTTGTGATCACTTTGTTCTTGTAAACCCTTCCTTGGGGAGCAACCTCTTCGGTAGAGGTCCTTTGTACTCGGTGGAGCTCGGTGCTCGGTCTTCGGTAGACCAAATTGTAAAAGGCGTCCTCGGTGGATAGTGGAAACCCTTCACGGAGGTGAAGGCGGGGAGTAGAGCGGTGGCTCGAACCTCGAAACAAATCACTTTGTTTGCGATTGCCTTTGCGTCTAATTCTTGCTTTACTTTTCAATAACTCCTTATTGCTTTCTATTGCATACTTGTGATATTGTTTAAATCTCTTGTGCTACTATTTGCTTGCTTGTAATTCTTGCCATATATCATTGTGTTTGCATCATTCTTCATATCATTCATTTCTTACTTGTGTGTGCCAATCCCGTACTCATCCAACAAGAGCTTCACATAGCGCCTCAACCCATATCAAGGGGAATCAAGAGGAGTTTAGTCCAGAGCCTCGCAAGAAGAATTCGGCTACACTTGTTGAATTGTACTAAGTTGAGCCTCACTTGTTTTAGGTTCCGCATTTAGAGAGTTAAAATTTTTAAGATTAGCAATCACACCTATTCACCCCCCCTCTAGGTGTTTTTTTCAATTGGTATCAGAGCTTGGACTCTAGGATTTGGTCTAACAACCTTAGAGAAGATCCTAATTTGCTAATCATTTCATTCATATTCATATAGTAAAAATGGCCGATGGAATTAAGACCCCTCCTAAGTTTGATGGACTTAACTTTCCCATATGGAAAGTTAAGATGACCGTGTTTTTGCAATCTCTAGGTAGCCGAGTTGCAAAAGCCGTGACTAAGTCCTTTAGTGTACCCCCCGGTGACGAATCCACTTGGTCCGAAATAGAGACTAAGGAATTCGATGCCAATGCCAAAGCTCACTATGCACTTCTACAAGCCCTTAATGATGATGACATTTCTAGGGTTTATCCATTGCAAATCCGCATATGAGATTTGGTCACACTTGATAGTCACTCATGAGGGGACCTCACAAGTAAAGAAGGCTAAGATTGACCTTCTTCGGTCCCAATATGAAACATTTAGCATGCAAGAAAATGAAACCATAGATGATATGGTTACAAGATTTACAAAGATTACTAATGGACTCTCTTCTTTAGGTGAAGATATCAACAATGATCAAAGAGTAAGGAAGATCATCCGTGCTCTTCCTCCTTCATGGGAAGTTAAAGCAACAACCTTGAAGGAACTCAACGACAATGAAGAGATGGAGCTTATAGGTCTCATTGGGAACCTCAAAACCCACGAGATGGAAAGGAAAGCAAGGGAGGATATGGCTCCTTCCAAAAAGAAGACTATCGCCTTCAAGAGTCAAGCTACACACTCCGATGAAGACGATGAAGAAGAAGATGATGAGGAGCTCTCACTCCTTGTAAAGAACGTCCGGAGGATGTACAACAAGGCGAAGTACCAAGGTAGAAGAAGATGACAAGGAGGCAAAGAAGAAAGGAAAATCACTTGTTTCAATTGCAAAAAGCCCGGACACATTGTTGCGGAGTGTCCGGACAAAGCTAAGCCCTCCACTTCAAAGAAGCCCTACAAGAAGAAGGCTATGAAGGCAACTTGGGATTCGGAGACCGAATCCGAGGAAGAAATAGACACCGCCAACATGTGCTTCATGGCTAATGAAGGCACAAGCAAGGTAACCTCTTCCCCTTCTCATGATAATGAACTTTCTATGGATAAATTAGAAGAGGCTTTTGTTGAGTTGTCACAAAATTATGATTTCTTAAAGAAAAAGTATTTAAAAATGAAAAAGGAAAATGAATCTTTAAGTCATCAAGTTTTTACTCTTACAAAAGAAAAAGATGATTTGATTTCCACTTTGGCCACTACCAAAAATGATTTTGAAAAATATAAGATTTCTTGCAAAGGTAAGGCCCCACTAATTGATTCTAATGAAGTTTCTATACTTAAGGAAAGATTAGACTCATTAAGTGTTGTTTTGAAAAATTGTGAGTTTAACAAGAAGAAAATTGAGGCTATGTTTCCTAAGAAACAAGCCCCAAAGAAAAATGCTCATGCTCATGTTCATGTTCATGCTACACAACCTAAACAACATGACAAAACCCTAAAACATGCTCACACTACACATACACATCATGCATTCATGTATGGTAGAGTGTTCTCATGTTCACATTGTGGACGGAAAGGGCACTTAGCCAATTTTTGCTATGATAGATTAAACGTTTTACGTCATAATGTTTGGGTTCGAGGCACTAACTTTAAAGGACCCAAGAAAGTTTGGGTACCAAAATCAACAATTATGTTAAATGATGTAGGTACTTTCCAAATCCCAACGACGTAGAGGATTGTGGTATCTTGATAGCGGTTGCTCAAGGCACATGACTTGGGACATCAACAACTTTGCAACCCTATCAAGATATCATGAAGGTGGCACCGTCACCTTCGGAGATGACGCCAAGGGTAAAATCATCGGTATTGGTAATGTAAAACTTGGCACGTCTCCTTTAATTGAAAATGTAGTTTTAGTTGATGGGCTCAAGCATAATCTCTTGAGTGTTAGTCAACTTTGTGATAAAGGTTTTGATGTTGTTTTTGATAATGTTGCTTGTAAAGTAATTGATAGAACTTCTAATGCTTGTGTATTTTCCGGTTTTCGTGAAAGTAATGTTTATATGATTGATATGTTAAATATGTCTTGTAATATTACTTGTTTGAAAGCCCTCGATGATGACTCTTGGTTGTGGCATACGAGATTAGGCCATATTGATTACTGAATTTTCCTGCACACAAAATAGAATATGTTAGCTTAAGAATAGATGTGCAAGTCTCAGTTCTAATCCGCGGTAGCAGGGCTATGCGGGTCGTGATCCTCAGGGAGGGACTAGCGATGGAAGCGTTTGTAAGATTCTCTAAAGTTTTTATCTTTTTATTATTAGCAGTGGTGGTATTTACAATGGATGGTGGTAGAAAAGAATATGGAGATGAGTTGTATTTATTCTACAAAAAGGAAAGAAAAGAAACGAAAAGAAAAGAAACTTACTTGAGATTGGTTGAAGAAAGAACGTGAAACCTTACATGTTCTACCTTGCTTAGGAGGCGTTCCACGAATAGATCATAAGATCGATCTCAATCCCTGTGCACATTATATCGTCAAGCATACTCAAGTACGAAGTGATGCGTAGCTTGGAGGAGACGTCTTCATGAACTATCGCTGGTTCTCACAGAGCTTAGTTATACGTGCTTATGGAATCCACTTGCATGTTCATCAACAACCACAAGATCACAGAGAAAAAGAAAAGAAAAACAAAATAAAAATAACACATAAGAAAGAACAAAAAGAAAAGTAATTACCTTTATTGCTTTAATCAATGGCAGAGAAAAGAAGATACATCGGTGTCACGCTCAATATAATCCTCTCTCTCTCTTGAAAATAAAGAAAAGAAACCCTAATTTACAAAAGAAGAAAACCTAGAAGAAACCCTAATTTTGGCCCTTGGCTCGCCTCTGGACGCTGGACGACTCTGTACGTTGCACTGCAGGGGGTTTTTATAGGTGCAGAAGAGAGAAGAGTCCCAGATAAAGCAGCCCACAAAAATTGGTATTCAAACTCATCTAGAATGCGGCGGAATTGCGGCGTTTCCGCGGCATTTTGGTGACGTCTGGCCACGCGCTTTGGCGCGTGGCCTCTCCTGGTCCGTCCATCTGGGCGCCTGCTTCTAGAAGTGTGATCCTGGCTCTTTATATTGGGATTTCGATGTAACTTGGGAATCAAGTTATCTAGATTTTGAATTATCCCAATCTCTTTTAAACGAATTTCCTTCTCATCTTTGGCTTTTATGCTCATCCTGCAAGAGTTTAGGGTTGGGTAGAATTCTATCCTTCCCTCATCTTCGATATTTGCAACTTTAGCCCTTGCATAATTGCACTTTGACAATCTGATATTTGCACTTTGACTCTTGGGCTTCAAATATGGGCTTTTGGGCTCTTTTTAAGCTTTAATTCTTTCTTTTTATTATTTCGAGGCCTGCACACAATAAATCACAAAATATTAATAAATGTGCAGAATTATATAAATAAATATGAAAATGTGACGGTAAATATGATGATAAAATGCACTTTTCACTACCAATCACACCTCCACACTTATCTTTTTGCTCGTCCTCGAGTAAAAACAAAGAAAAAGAAAAAGAAATGAAAAGTTAATCTAACCTAACTCACTTTCGTAGGAATCACGGTTGCACTTAGCACGTACAACAAGCCGTTAAACCTCTAGGTTACCCTAGAGGACGAGTGTTGTCTCGTGAGGGTTTTCAGCGGATTACACCCACAAAATCCATAAAAAGGAAAATATTTGAATTATTATTGAAGAGACTAAGTAGTCTATAAGTTTTAGGATTATCATTTTTATTCATTCTTCAAACCTGGTCTTTATAAAGTTAATTGTTATTTATTTTAGGTAAGGATTAAAATTGAATTTCTAATATAGTCTTTTTCGTTACCAAAAGTCATACGCACCTTGTGAATCTAGGAATTCCTTAACTTGGACTCTCATGCCTCATTATTATTTTTATAACATCATCTAATTTTCTTTCGTGTAAGTATCAAGGCTTCTTGAGGCCCTCATACCTAACTAATTGACTATTAGATGTGTTAATATATATATATATATATATATATATATATATATATATATATATTATTTTGGCATGTATAACTCATCTAATTTTCTTTCGTATAAGTATCAAGGCTTCTTGAGGCCCTCATACCTAACTAATTGATTATTAGATGTGTTAATACATATATTATATTTCTTAGTTTTCTTAGGCTTTCTAATCCACCCATGTAGCGAACTTAAAGTCGATGACTCCCAAACCGGTTGGCTTTAGGGCACCAGGTGAGAAACACCCCGCGGACTCAAATTCGAGTGAACTAGGCCCCAAAACTAAGGACTTTATTTATTTACTCACCTTTAGGCATGAATACTTATGCTTCTTGAGGCACATATATCAGGTTAATTGGTGATTTTTTTCTTCTTCTCTTTTTTTTTTCTTTTTTTTTTTTTTATGAGGCACAAGTCTTTGTCTTAGAATCCTAGATATGCATTTGGTATGCACATTTCATTAAGGTAAAAATCAAGACTAATTATTTATTCAATTTCTCCTCCTATACCTAAAATTTAAACAATTTATTTATTTTGACCAAGTTTTTAGAAATCCTAATCATGATTTTCCTAATTCTTAAAACTAACTTAGATTTCTTTCAAAAATAAGTCAAAATATTTCCTTTTTATAACATTTTTTTTTTTAACATTTTTTTTTAAAAGTAGTTTTTACCTATGTTAGTATGTTAGCAAAACCCACCCCCACACTTATCTCATGCATTGTCCTCAATGTATGAATGAATGCATATATGCATGAAACAGAACAAGGGAAGGCAGAAAATTACCTTAGGGGGTGGTTCCGGTGGTGGTCTAATTGGGCCACGAAATGTGGCCCAAACAAGATAACGTGGTAGTTCACGGGACCTACCTTTATTGACATCTTTTTTATTTACATGTTTACAGTCCCCAGAATGAATAGGATCATGGAAGATCCTCTCGTGAAACTTACTCCCTTTACATGACCAGTCCTGGAAAATCATCACAGAGTCATGGTCTATACCTATGTCCAACAAAAGAATGTGACTTGGTAGAATGGTTGACTTGGACTCAAGAATGATAGGTTCAGGATCTAATACCGACTCAGGAAAGAAACTCAAATCAAGTAAAGGTTCAGGAGTCGGGCTAGGATCAAGAAGTGGGTCCAAGTCGAGAAATTGAAACTCAAGTTTACAATCATTTTCCCACAATGGAATGTGACTCAATGTTGGTGATTCAAGTTCAGGAATGATAGGTGTGGGAATTAAAACTGACTCTAAAATATTACCTAAGTCGGGTAACAAAACAGGAGTCAATAATGATTCGGGAATTTGAACTTGATCATAGATTTGGGAATCTAGGTCACATATCTCATTAGTTTCAATCTCATAAAATGGGAACTTGCCAATTTTTCCATGGGACTTTCAAAATTGGACAATTGGTCAAGTTCAATATGATCATCAAAAATGGGTGATTCAATTCATGATCTATAGGTATGGGAATAAATGTTGGCTCAGAAAATTGGTCCAAATTGGTAAGGATACTGGAGTCAACATAGATTCGATGGAAACTGAATCGCAAAGTTGGGGATCGGGTTCACATTCACAATCTAATTCAATCTCATTGAAATTAAAGCTAGCCAACTTGTCCAAGGATTGGGGTTGAGCAAGTTCATATTGATGTGATGAAATTGAATTTTGATCAAGGTCTTCTAAACAGAATGATTCTTGGTTCCTATCAAGATGCTCAAGAATGTTTGAAAGTCTAGAAATTTGATCATTCATTGTATCTTGCAACCGATCCACTTTTTCTTCTAACCCATCGAATAGATCAATGGAGGACTGAAACCTTGGTGATGTGGGAAAGACGTATATGAAGATAATGGTTGAACAGGTGGTTGACCATATGGCTCAGGGGTGTTGAATTCCCATTGACTCTGTGAAGACTAGTGATGATTATTCCAATCTTGTTCATAGTATTGGGACTGGGGCATGTAATGATTCGGATAAGACCAATCTGGCACACTAGGTTGGTCAAAGTTATGATATGCCGGGTTGGTAATATCCGAATAAGAGGTTGGTGTGTAATATGGATCCTCATTAAAATTGAAAAAATTGTTGTTATAGGCCATATCACACAAAGCAAACAAAAGAAAAACAAACAAAAAAGAAAAATTTCTAACCTAAGTTAGGGTAGACCTAGACCTAGACGACTCCTAACTGGTTAGACTGTCCACGGGAGGTAGGGTGTAGACTTTGACCACAAGTTAATCAGCCAGGTCGGGGCAAGAGTGGTGGGAGGTTTTCCGTCAAAGACGTTCCTTAATTAAATAACCACCACACTTCGGGCTTTCGGCCCTCAATCCCCTTCCTAGACACTGATTTGGCAGGAGTCAACTTCCAACACCGTTCCCCCTTAGGATAATCTCCTAATTGAGTCCGAGTGTCCCTAGGGCCAACGTCTACTAATTTTTATGTTAGGCTTGGGTTAGTGAGTGCTCGGGATATGATTTTTGGGCTAAGGAAGGGTGATGAAATCCCCACCTTATCTTGTTAATGGGTTATGCCCTTAAGATGAATTAGTGCAAGTGTACAAGATAAATAGATAAGAATCACTCAAAGCAGAAAATCAACCAAGAGATGAATCCTATTCTACATGCAATGCGTACGTACCTTGCTCCTCCAGCACTCTTCAACAGTAAATAAAAATAATTGAAAAGACACGTGCCTAATATGCAAACGTCGAATCAATTTTTATTTTTAACAACCAATGATTTACTGTTGAATTATTAGCAATTTACAGGTATATCACAGAACAAAACAGAATAGAGCAGTAAGCAGTAATCTCAAATTTCAGCAATCTGCAAAAAACTGAATTAGTAGTTCACTGCACTTGCCGCGGATCCGCGGCTCTGGCCGCGTTTCCGCGGCAAACTTGCAGGCCCTCGTGCTCTGCCTTCGAGGGCAGAGGCACTGGGTTGCTGTATGTCCTTGCTGCTGCTCTGTTTCTGTTTCCTGTTCTCCAAACCTGCAAACAGAAAAGAATAAAGAATTAGTTAAAAATTAAATTTTGTTTTAGAGATAAACTTACCGTCCCTCCCCGGCAACGGCGCCAATTTGATTACTGAATTTTCCTGCACACAAAATAGAATATGTTAGCTTAAAATAGATGTGCAAGTCTCAGTTCTAATCCGCGGTAGCAGGGCTATGCGGGTCGTGATCCTCAGGGAGGGACTAGCGATGGAAGCGTTTGTAAGATTCTCTAAATTTTTTATCTTTTTATTATTAGCAGTGGTGGTATTTACAATGGATGGTGGTAGAAAAGAATATGGAGATGAGTTGTATTTATTCTACAAAAAGGAAAAGAAAAGAAACGAAAAGAAAAGAAAACTTACTTGAGATTGGTTGAAGAAAGAACGTGAAAACCTTACATGTTCTACCTTGCTTAGGAGGCGTTCCACGAATAGATCATAAGATCGATCTCAATCCCTGTGCACATTATATCGTCAAGCATACTCAAGTACGAAGTGATGCGTAGCTTGGAGGAGACGTCTTCATGAACTATCGCTGGTTCTCACAGAGCTTAGTTATACGTGCTTATGGAATCCACTTGCATGTTCATCAACAACCACAAGATCACAGAGAAAAAGAAGAAAAACAAAATAAAAATAACACATAAGAATAAAGAACAAAAAGAAAAGTAATTACCTTTATTGCTTTAATCAATGGCAGAGAAAAGAAGATACATCGGTGTCACGCTCAATATAATCCTCTCTCTCTCTTGAAAATAAAAAGAAAAGAAACCTTAATTTACAAAAGAAGAAAACCTAGAAGAAACCCTAATTTTGGCCCTTGGCTCGCCTCTGGACGCTGGACGACTCTGTACGTTGCACTGCAGGGGTTTTTATAGGTGCAGAAGAGAGAAGAGTCCCAGATAAAGCAGCCCACAAAAATTGGTATTCAAACTCATCCAGAATGCGGCGGAATTGCGGCGTTTCCGCGGCATTTTGGTGACGTCTGGCCACGCGCTTTGGCGCGTGGCCTCTCCTGGTCCGTCCATCTGGGCGCCTGCTTCTAGAAGTGTGATCCTGGCTCTTTATATTGGGATTTCGATGTAACTTGGGAATCAAGTTATCTAGATTTTGAATTATCCCAATCTCTTTTAAACGAATTTCCTTCTCATCTTTGGCTTTTATGCTCATCCTGCAAGAGTTTAGGGTTGGGTAGAATTCTATCCTTCCCTCATCTTCGATATTTGCAACTTTAGCCCTTGCATAATTGCACTTTGACAATCTGATATTTGCACTTTGACTCTTGGGCTTCAAATATGGGCTTTTGGGCTCTTTTTAAGCTTTAATTCTTTCTTTTTATTATTTCGAGGCCTGCACACAATAAATCACAAAATATTAATAAATGTGCAGAATTATATAAATAATATGAAAATGTGACGGTAAATATGATGATAAAAATGCACTTTTCACTACCAATCACATATTTCTTTTGATCATATTTCTAGGTTAAACACAAAGGAAATGGTGAAAGGTATTCCTTACTTGAATTTTGAAAAGGACCGAGTTTGTGACGCATGTCAATTTGGGAAACAAACTAAGTCTTCCTTCAAGTCAATTAAGGATATCATGACTTCACGTCCTTTGGAGTTAATCCATATGGATCTTTTTGGCCCTACACAAACCAAAGTCTAAGTGGGAATAGATTTGCTTATGTTTTGGTTGATGATTTTTCAAGGTTTACTTGGGTTTTCTTTCTTGAACACAAAACCAAGCATTTTCGTATTTCCAAACTTTTAAGAAAAGAGTTGAAAAAGAAAAAGATGTTTCGATTTTGAGAATAAGAAGTGATAGAGGAGGTGAATTCATTAACCAACCCTTTACCACTTTTTGTGATGAACATGGAATAAAGCATGAACTATCTTGTCCTAGAACTCCACAACAAAATGGAGTAGTTGAACGGAAAAATAGAACATTACAAGAGATGGCTAGGACAATGCTTAGTGAATACGGTCTACCACATTATTTGTGGGCCGAGGCCATTAATACATCATGCTACATATCAAATCGTGTTTTCTTATGTAAAAATACTACTAAAACTTCTTTTGAAATGTACTTTTCTAGAAAACTAAATGTTTCTTATTTTAAAGTTTTTGGATGCAAATGTTTTGTTTTAAATACAAAGATAATTTAGGAAAGTTTGATGCTAGATCTTATGAGGCTATTTTTGTAGGTTACTCAAACACTAGTAAGGCTTATAGAGTTTTCATTAGATCTTCATTGACTATTGAAGAGTCTATTCATGTTAAGTTTGAGGAATCTTACAAGTTTGTTAAGAATGTTGTAGAAATAGATGCATTGGATGAAGGTTTGGAGAAAGTGACCTTGGAGGATGCTTCTACTATGGGAGACAAACCAAAGGATGATGAAGGAAGCAAAGCTAAAGTGGAAGAGGCACAAGGAAATGAAAATCAAACACATGAGGTGGAGCCTACTCAACCACTACCAAAGGATTGGAGATACAATCCACATCATCCCAAGGACCTCGTCATAGGTGAAATATCAAAAGGGGTAACTACTCGCTCTAGACTTCATGACTATTGTGGTAACTATGCATTCATTTCTCATATTGAACCCAAAAATGTCCTCGAAGCCGAGGCCGATTCATGTTGGTTGCTAGCCATGCAAGAGGAGCTCAATCAATTTGAGCGCAACCAAGTTTGGCACCTTGTTCCTAGGCCCCACGATAGACCAACAATTGGTACTAAGTGGATCTTTAAGAACAAGTTGGATGAATCGGGTAATGTAGTTAGAAACAAGGCTAGGTTAGTTGCCCAAGGTTACACTCAAATCGAAGGGATCGATTTTGAAGAAACCTTTGCACCCGTAGCACGGCTTGAAGCCATACGGATGACACTAGCATTTGCCTCATATAAAGATTTCAAATTATTTCAAATGGATGTTAAAAGTGCTTTTCTAAATGGATTTATTGAAGAGGAGGTGTATGTTGAACAACCCCCCGGGTTTGTTGATCCCACACATCCGGATTTTGTTTTTAAATTAGATAAAGCTCTTTATGGTTTAAAACAAGCCCCTAGGGCTTGGTATGAAAGACTTTCTTCATTTTTGACTTCAAATGGTTTTAAGAAAGGTAAAATTGATACAACTTTGTTTACAAAACATGTAGAAAAAGATATTCTTATTGTGCAAATTTATGTGGATGATATTATTTTTGGTTCTACTAATGAATCTCTTTGCCAAGCTTTTGAATCATGCATGAAGGATGAATTCGAAATGTCTATGATGGGGGAACTCAACTATTTCCTTGGACTCCAAATCAGCAAAAGAAGGATGGGATCTTCATCAATCAAGCCAAGTACACAAAGGAACTAATCAAAAGGTTTGGGCTTGAAGGATCGAAAGTAAGCAAAACTCCCATGGCAACAACTACAAAGCTTGACAAGGATGAACAAGGTAAAAGTGTAGACATTAAATTATATCGTAGCATGATTGGTAGCTTGCTTTATTTGACGGCTAGTAGGCCGGATATTATGTTTTCCGTTTGTCTTTGTGCACGTTTTCAATCTTGTCCTAAAGAATCTCACATAATTGCGGTTAAACGCATAATTAGATACCTTAAGGGCACTATTGAAATGGGTTTGTGGTATCCTAAAACCGAATTATTTGAAATGAAGAGTTTTTCGGATGCCGACTATGCGGGTTGTAGGGTAGATAGGAAGAGCACAAGTGGAACATGTCAATTCTTAGGTAATTGTCTTGTATCTTGGTCTTCCAAAAAGCAAAATTCGGTAGCCCTTTCAACCGCCGAGGCGGAGTATGTTGCAGCCGGAGCTTGTTGTGCACAAGTTCTTTGGATGAAACATACTCTCCTTGACTATGATTTACACTTTGATCATGTTAAAATATTTTGTGATAATACTAGTACTATTCACATGACAAAGAATGCAAATCAACATAGTAAAACCAAACACATTGACATTAGGTATCACTTTCTTAGAGATCACTATGAGAAAGGTGATATTGTTATTGAATATGTTTCTACCGATTTTCAACTTGCCGATATTTTTACTAAACCATTAGACTATGCTAGATTTTCATTTATTTGTGGTGAGTTGAATGTTTGCATTATGGATTCTTAAAAATAAAATTTTTTTTCAATTGGTATTTTAACCCTTTTTGATGTATGACAAAAAGGGGAGAATAAGTTTAGTTTGATATTTAGTTTTGATATTAATTGAGTTTTATTTTATGAAGAAAAAGAAAGTTTGTTTATTTAAGTTTTTGACAAAACTTTTGTACATTGAATGCCTTATGTATTGTGTTTTCAATAGTCCAATTTTTTTTAATACATAGCATTGTTTGAGGGGGAGTTTTCCAAACTCTTCTTCCATGTTTATTTAAATAACCTATATGTTTTGTCATCATCAAAAAGGGGGAGATTGTTGGCCCAAGGTTACAATCACCCATGATTAGTGTATTTTGATGATTACAAAACATATTAGTTATTTGTACTAATAACATTTGTTGTTTAAGTGTGTTTCAGATTTCTATTCATTCTAGAAGTCTTCTCTCACAAATACAAGGATTTGGACTCAAGTCAACTCCAATTGGGCTCAAGGAACAAGTGTTGAAGATCATATGAAGAAGCCTATTGAAGATCTTGAAGTCTTAGAAACATTGTAAGAAATAGAATGTTAAAGTTTGAGTATATGAAATTTGGCTCTAGGATTTGCACACACACTTGTTTCATATATTTCCTATGTTTTGAAAATGGTTATTTCTAAGTTTTATGCCTTAGTTTATATACACATGTACCAAAAGCTTTATATCTTGAAAATCTTGTTTAAATCATGTGTATAAACTATTTTCTGCATAATACTTAGCTATATGTATTTTTAAAATATTTCTCAAAAATTTTTCTAACTCAAAACCAGCCCAGTTTTTCAGTTTCAGGCAACTCCGGCCGACCGACCCGGTCGACCGGCGATGTGTCTGGACATGCACTGTTTGTGCATGTCTGTCGGTCGACCGAACCGGTCGACCGACGGAGAGCAAATTGCTCACAGGTTTTTCGGTCGACCGGACCGGTCGACCGGAAGAAGGAAACTGTGTTTCCTCTTTTGGGACGGTCGACCGAACCGGTCGACCGAGAGCCAACGGCTCTTTGCAGCTGGGCTTGCGGTCGACCGGACTGGTCGACCGCCAAGCCTGCTATAGCCTAACGGCTCTTTTCTCTTTGGGCTATTCTGAAAAACTGTTTTTGTTTTCAGCTTTAACATATTTTTGGAGAGTTGTTGGGGAGCTTTTTCAGAGAAAATAAGACCAAAAGAAATTATTTTTAACCTATTTTTTAACCCTATAAATAGAGGAGAAGTCTCTCTTTCATATCACTAAGAAAAATCCTCAAGTTTGTGTTGTTTTCAAAAGAGAAAAGAAAAGAGTTTAAAGCTTTCATTCCAATTCTTTTTGAGCTTGTTTTTCAGTTGTGTTTGATTACTAATATCACTCTACAACTGAAGTTTTTCTCACCACACTTCATAGAGCCAAAAATCCTATACTCATTCTATAGTGAAATTGTAATTGAAGTGAGAGTGTTTGTAAAAGAGTTTGAGAAAAAGTGTAGTGATCTTGTTGTGATCACTTTGTTCTTGTAAACCCTTCCTTGTGGAGCAACCTCTTCGGTAGAGGTCCTTTGTACTCGGTGGAGCTCGGTGCTCGGTCTTCGGTAGACCAAATTGTAAAAGGCGTCCTCGGTGGATAGTGGAAACCCTTCACGGAGGTGAAGGCGGGGAGTAGAGCGGTGGCTCGAACCTCGAAACAAATCACTTTGTTTGCGATTGCCTTTGCGTCTAATTCTTGCTTTACTTTTCAATAACTCCTTATTGCTTTCTATTGCATACTTGTGATATTGTTTAAATCTCTTGTGCTACTATTTGCTTGCTTGTAATTCTTGCCATATATCATTGTGTTTGCATCATTCTTCATATCATTCATTTCATACTTGTGTGTGCCAATCCCGTACTCATCCAACAAGAACTTCACATAGCGCCTCAACCCATATCAAGGGGAATCAAGAGGAGTTTAGTCCAGAACCTCGCAAGAGGAATTCGGCTACACTTGTTGAATTGTACTAAGTTGAGCCTCACTTGTTTTAGGTTCCGCATTTAGAGAGTTAAAATTTTTAAGATTAGCAATCACACCTATTCACCCCCTCCTCTAGGTGTTTTTCAAAATATGCATAATGTTTAAGTGTGATGTGCTTGAAAATTTTCAAATCAACTTTGAATATTATTTATTTATTAATCTTTATCTATTATTCTTGGTTTCATTTGGCTTTCTACTTTACTCATGTAACACATATTAAACCAATGACTCCTAAACTAGATGGTTTAGGGTACCAGGTGGAAAAACACCCTCAGGTCAAATATGCAAGTAGAGTAGGCCACGAAATCAAGATTTACTTATATATTATATATTGATTTATTATTTTTTGGCGTGAGTAATCATGCTTCTTGAGGCACAATTATCCAGCGTTTTTTTTTCAGAGTTGTGTCTCTAAATCCCAAGCATATGTGTGTGGTTTATGCAAATTCTACAAGGCTAAATAAAGGTATGAGTTATTTTCCTTATCCCTCCCAACTCTTAGTCAAACCAATCTTTCTTGTTTATTTAGGCAAAAATAAAGATTCATTAATAAGGTTCCCTTAATTCCTACAATCTTTTAATATTTTTATAAAGAGTATGAAATTTCTTTTCACTCTTAACTTTTCAAGTTTGAAGGTTAAGAATTTCAAGCGTGGGAGGCGTCATGAAATCCATGAGTGTGTACAATTATTGTGATTAGCTAAAATAGGATCTTTAACTCAAGGCTATTAGACCCAAATCAAGAGCACCAAGCTCTGATACCAATTGTAGGTCACCCAAAGAGGGTGAATAGGTGATTAGCTAATCTAATGCAAAACTAATATGGAATTAAAACTATTATACTAACTTAAACTACATACAACGTATAACTAAAGGATGTAGCTGAATTCCCTGTGAAGGGTTCTGAACTATTTCCTCAAGATTCCTCTAGATTAAGAGTTGAGGTGCTATTATGGCTCTCTTGGTTAAATACAAGTGTGAGAGACACAAACAAACCCAAGCGTGTATATCAGTTAAGCACAAGGGAATATTAAGCATATATAGATGTAAACAATAAAACCATGCAAGATATATAAACACAAGTGAGAAAGAGAGCAATGAGCAATCACAAACATGAGAGAATTGTTTCGAGGTTCGAGCCACTTGCTCTACGTCACTGCCTTCACCACTATGAAGGATTTTCAGTATAACAATCCATAAGATCACTCGGTGCTGCAACATCTACAATGAGCTCGCTCAAGAACACTTGGACCCGCAAGTCCCTCATTTGTTCCCGCAAGAACAATACACATGAACCCGCAAGCTCGTTGAGGCCACAAGCTCCAACTCCTTCAAATACAAAGATAGAACACTTGGTGATCACTTCTTGATCACAAACAAACACTCTCACATACAAGGATCCTACAGGATAGATTTAGTAATGAAGGCTCAACTTGTGTGAGAAAACTAGAGAGATTTGAGTTTTGAGGCTCAAGAAAAACTCCTTTTAAAATTGAAAAATAGCTCTTGAAATACTAGGGGAAAATCCCTCTTGTGGTTAGAAAATATTTTCTCTAAAACTTTGTTGAAGACTTTCTAATAGATAGAAAATATTTGCTCAAAAACTTGTGGAAGAGCTCTTGTGCCAATCTCAAATGCCAAGCTTTTTATATATAGGCTTGAAAAACTAAATCAAACACAAAAAAAAAAAAATCATTATGCAGAAATGCCATAGGCAGTAGCCGTTGGCTACTATTGGAGGTAACAATTTTTTTTTTTAAACACACTTTGCTGGTTGGCCCTAACGGTTAGTTTATACAAGCCGTTGGGCCAGGCCCGGTCGGCCAGCTACTATAGCCGGTCAGCCACTGGCCTGCCCAGAGAGCTTTGCCCTCTGGCCCAACAGTCCAGAGACTACTGTGCAAAGTAACAACCTGAGCATATATTTGAGACCCAAAACATTCAAATTTGGGATAAAAATATAAGACGAGTTTGTAGATCTTTAAGTTAACTTTCTAATGAAACTTGAATCAAATCAATATCATATCAGAGTAAAACATTATTATTAAAATACTGAAAGATGTCAAATCAGAAACTGTGACTATTTTTAGAACATGAACAGACTTCAAACCAACATTTGATAACTTTAACATTTGAATCAAATAATAATCTCTGAATGAGAAATGTAGCCATAAAAGTTGTCTTTGAAATAAAATTTAAATCATATTTATTAAATGTCATAATTAAAACCTATGACAAAAATCACAAGGGCGTCAAGCACATCAGCAGATCAATCGGCCGGCCGATCGTCTGGCTCTGCCCAAAAAACATATTTTGAAATATTTTGAACATATTTTTAAATCTATTTTAATACCAATAAATCTCCATAAACTTCACAAAAATAAATTCATGTAAATACAATGAAGTACAAATATGCGTGATATAAAATGAACACATATTACAAACATGTGAACTTGTTTTAGATATAGAAATTCAATCTTGAAACCAAAATCATATTATTTAAAAACTAAACTTTTGTGTGTGTGTGTGTGTGTGTGTGTGTGTGTAAGCTTGAACAATCAAACTAATTTATCCTTTACATCAATTTAAACTTACAAACTCTTGAATAAATCTTCTTGGCAATGTTGACTTGGTCTACACTTGATCCATGAGTTAGACTCCTCTTTGAATACTTGATACGATCTTAAAGCGCGAGCTCTTGAATCAACACATGTTAGCTTTAAAATTTGACTTTGAATCTTTCATTAAAGTGATGTGTTTCGAATGGCAAGTGTACCAATCATTAACAAGTAATATAGAGTGAATCGTTTATCGTCCCACGAGGATTGTTGTTTCAAGTATCAACTTAATCTTTATTAGCTCTATTTGAATAATCAATTAAGTTGGCAGATGCTGTGAATAAAGTACTACTAAAACGGGTTACTTTATATATGAAAAAATTAGGATAATAATTTTAATAATTGTAATCAGATAAAATATTATACTTGTGCTAATTCATTCTACTCATGCTAATAATCAGAATTCCCTAACCTTATTAGTATTTTCTCTCAAATAATACTAATTCTATCTTCTATATCTACAATTTATAATCTCTCAATCTAGTAGATTGCTAGTTAGAAGAAGCATTAAGTGTGATGGATATTTCTATATCACTGCACAACTCTTATGTCTCAACGCCTTGAGTTATGGCTGTTAATCGTAAAAGCTTTTGCTAAGTTATCTCTTTTCGGACTCTAACCTAACCTTCTGACTAATTGTGCATACCAATTATAACATAAAACACAAGATTAACAATTTAAGATTTTAACTTTATAAAATACGTAGGAGAATTTGCATAAAACATAATATCATATTATCAATACAATCCTTACATCATACCCTAGTTATGAAAAATTAGTTCATAACTAAGAAAATATAACACATCACAATATTAGAATAGATCATGAAATAAAATAAAATAAAAAAAGGTAAGAGAGCACCAAAAAGATGAAGCCTTTATGAAGAATTCCTCGCTGAAGATGCTCTAAGATTTAATGGCTAACAACAAAATTTTTATTAATTTATGCTCAAAATAAAAGAGAGATAAAAACTGTATATGATACAAGAGGCTTGGCGGCGTTTATATAGAATAGAGAGTAGTAGAACCCTAATCGAATAAAAAAAGACCTAAGTTCTTAATTTACACGAATTACTGAAAAAATTCTATCCACAATTGCCGCCATGTTCGGCCAGCTGGCCGAAATTTTGGCCAGCGGGCCGAACTTCCAGCTATAATAAAGCTCCGCTTATTGACTCATGTTGACCTCTGAGTTGGCATTCCTGTTGGCTGGTCCACGGCTGCTTGGTCGAATATTCGGCTGGGTGGCCAAACTCTTGGTCTATTTCAGTCCAAAATTTTTGTGAAATTTTTGATTTTGCGTGAAAGCTCTATTGAGTTGTCCCTGCTTTAGATTTCTAGTTTTGTATCTCGTTTGTTCACTTGATATCATCGATTCGCCAATTTTTGCCTTTCTCTTCTAATTTGTTCTTGACCTAAAATCTGAAAAATAGCTAACAAATACCCATGCAGCATTAAAAGTTGCAAATAAGAATAAAAAGTGATGTAAAATATGTATATAAAGCACACACATCACACCCCCATATCTACTTTTTGCTATTCCTCGAGCAAAATCCTAATCTAAAAATAAAAAAGAAAAACTAAAAATCCTAAAAATAGAATCCTAATCCACTTTCGTAGGACTCACAGTTGCACTTAACATGTGCAACAAGCCGTTAAACCCTAGGTTACCGTAGTGGACGAGTGTTGTCTCATGAGAATTTTCAGTGAATTTTACCCACAAAATTCGTTGAAAAAATTAAAAGATGAGAAGAGATTAAAATAAAAAGGATAACTAAAAATAAAATTAACCAAAAGTAATGAAAAAAGAAAATAAAGAAAGATAAAATGTTTTTTCGAGTGGTAAGCATCACTAATATATAAGTTCTCTAGTTACCATAAACTCTTATTATCAAGTTCAATCTCTTATCAAGAACTCTATCATCTACTTTGTAGAGATTTTCAAATCTTAGCCTATATCACCATCATTTCTAAGTTTTCTAATTCTATGCGTCTTTGTGAATGTGTATAGCTCTTAACTTGGAATTTTGATTCAAGCTTACATACTTAAAATTTATATATATATATATATATATATATATATATTTAATAGAAGTTTCGAAGTATTACCACTTCGTTGCCCTTTAAGCACTTCTTATATATATATATATATATATATATATATATATATATATATATATATATATATATATATACTTCGAAACTTCTATTAAATATATATATATATATATATATATATATATATATATATATATATATATATATATATTATATATATATATAAAACTAATCTAATTCTCTTTTCTGTAAATGTCAAGGCTTCTTGAGGCCAAGATACTTAACTAATTGATCATTAGACCTGTTAATACATACATACATATATACATATATATATATATTTTATTTTTTATTACCTAACTATTTTTTCGCGTAAATACCAAGGCTTCATGAGGCTAAAGCTTATTAATAGTTAAGGTTCTTATTATTTTTATTTTTTAAGTATTAAGTAATCCTCATTATTTCCAGCTTAAACTAATATGTAAGTGTAGATAAGATGCATATTCACGTGGACAAATTATAGAAGGCAATAATATTCTAAAAATTTTCATCTCTTCTCAAAGACTTTAAAATTCCATCAAATTGATGTTACTTATCCAATTCAAGTTATATGGTTTCTAAATCCCTTACAATTAGGTCAACTTACCAAAAAAACTTTTTTTTTAATATAAGAAAGAAAAAAAAAACAAACAAAAGAAAAATCCTACTATACAACTCCCCTTAAGCACGCCTTCCTCTCTTTCCCATGCTACTACTACCTCCATAATGTGTCCTAAAATGTGACTCTTCAGTTTTCTTCTTCTTCCCCTTTATCAACTTTTATGTTCTTTTTATTCTCTCCCAAATTAAATGCGTGAATGCACGGTTATCATCGGGTGGTTGTTGATTAAATAATTCATCATCCTCCTCTTTCGATCATTAGATGATGATGATGCAACTGGGACATGTTCTTGTAGCATAGAAGGTACCCAATCAATTTACACTGAAGCAGTATAAGATGAAGAAATAGTTTTTGCTTGAATACTAATTTTATCTTTCATAGAATGATTAAATTCATCTTCACGCATCCATTCCTTACTAATTTATGTGACAAGAAAGGGTAGTGGAAAAAAGATCTTTCGTTATCTTTAGCGCTACCAATGGTGTCCAATAATGTATAGCACATGCAAAAATCTTTTTCTTTAGTCATCAAAATGCAGGCAATGTGTCAAACTTGGATGTAGAAAGATGAAACATGTGATACACCCAAGACATTGCGATTCGATCATATACATAATGCATACATATTCTTATATAATGTTTTATCTCTAATACAACCCCCTTGAGGTACCTTACAATATTCTCTCATTAAGTGAATGTAGTTTCCTAGGTTCCCCGGTTCTTGAGTCTCTCTTTCCATAGGAGGAATACCCGTTAGTTCAGAAATTATTTGTAAATGTAAGATTTTCATCTCCCCTCTCCAATTCACTTCAATTTTCCTTTAATTTCTATCAATAATTTTTTTGAAAACCCATTATAAAACTCTTGTACTAGGGCAGGAATATAAAATTCATAAATATTAGCATGCAATAAATAATCCCAATTCATAGCCTTATTTGATCCAAAAAATACATCCTAAATGCTTCGAATACAAGAAAAAAAATTGTGCTCAGCAAAGAACTTAGACATGATGAACATACAAAAAACTGAGAACGGTAAAAGAAGGAAGACATAGCACTTACTGTCCATGAAGAATTCAGGAAAAAGATCCTGCTAAAGTTCGGCTACTTGGCCGAAATCGCGGCTGCCTAGCCGAACTTCTGCCTCAAACATCATGGATCTGGTGGCTGAGGTCTCTGAAACTCTTTCTCATGGCTGTAGAACGCTCTGGTTTGAGAGGTTGGACTCAGATTTGTGAGAAACAAAAGAAGGTTGAAGTTAGTTTATATAGAAAATGTATGTATCATTATTCCTAAACTACCCTTCATTTGAATTACAAATTCAAATTTTGAATCCTAATAGATGTTGAAAACTGAATGCTCTTGAGAAAAGATGAGGGAGATTTGAAATTTAAATTTTGAATTTTTTTGAATTTTTGAGTAGGATGAAATAAAGAAGATAAAAATAAGGAAAGGATAAAGTTAAAGAAAAAATAAGGTAAGATTTCAAAAAAAAAATTCAAAAGATTTGAACCCTACCCCTATACCTAAATTGTGCTATGTCCCCATGCACAAAATCAAGATTGAGAATCACCCCAAAAATTTCAAATTCAAAAAAGAAATTCATATTTAAATCAAGATCTGATTTATCACAAACAAATCAATTTCGAAAACCACATATCTCAGAATCAGACCCAGAAAAATAGGTAATTTGAAAAGTATATACCTAAAAAATTCCTGATCAAACGCCTACCAGAGTTTGGCTAACTGGCTGAAAATTCGGCCAGCAGGCTGAACTTTTGGTCCTTTGATGCTCTGTCTTATGGTACTCATATTGTGGTGATTTTGTGGTTCATCTGGGAGTATTGGATCTATCTACAGAGGGGGTACCTGACATACAGAAGACACAAGTTAGTACTAAAGAAAATTAAAAATAGAAAAATAATAAAAGAAGTTAGAGAACTTGGTTGCCTCCCAAGAAGCGCTTTAAGTTATAATCATTAGGTAGACTTTCTGCTGATCTTCATAGAGGCTCTTGTATGGAAGGTGTCAGCCCCAATAAGTTTTTTGCAATCTTTTAGACTTTGTTCCATATTTGATTTGGCGGTCCAGCTTTCAAGTAGAAACTTTGCTTCTCAATTTTTGCATTCTTGGACTTGGTAGACTTGGGCTAATTGAACTCTTTGCTAAGTAACTTTTGAGGCTCCTCTTTTGGTACTACATCTGCTTGGTTGTCCTTGGTATCAATTTTGAAGCACTTACCAACATTCGATGGTTGTGGTGTGGCTTTAAAAACCTTGAAAGTAACTTGCTCATCTTGCACCCGAAGGATGAGTTCTCCTTCTTCCACATCAATCAAAGTTCTTTCTGTTGCTAAGAAAGGTCAGCCTAATATGAGGAAAACATTACTATCTTCCTCCATGTCAAGTACGATGAAATCTGCAAGGAAATAGAACTTGTCGACTTTAACAAGCACATCTTCAATAACACCAAGCGAATACTTTATCGATCTATCTGCCAATTTGAGTGAGACAATAGTCTGCTTTAGTTCTCCCAAACCCAATGCCTTGAAAATAGAGAGAGGCATTAAATTTATACTTGCACCAAGATCACATAAAACATTGTTTCAAATTTTAAGTTTCCTATAATGCAAGGTATAAAAAAACTCCCTAAATCCTTAAGCTTTGGAGGAAGTTTATTTAGCAGAATAGCACTGCATTCTTCATTCAACATTACTGTTTCATGATCCTCAAGTTTTCTCTTATTTCTTTGGATCTCCTTCATGAATTTTGCATATTGGGCATCTGTACCAGGGCCTCTACAAAAGGAATATTAATATGCAATTTTTTAAACATATTCAGAAATTAATCATACTGCTTATCTGAAGTTTTTTGCTTGTGTTTTCTGGGGGAATGGAAATAGAGGAATATATGGCTTGATAACTGACTTCTCTATAGGATCTTGTAGAGCTTGAGAATCTTTCATAGTTCAGTTGTCTGGCGAGATTTCGGTTGGGTGGCGAACTCTGGCTCTGTACATCTCCTACTTTCTTCTCCTATTCTGAGTTCTTATCTACAGTGTCTGTTGGAGTAGCTTTTTTTTTTCTCTAGAGACTTGGTTATGTGCTAGAACTTTTTCACTTCTTACGTGATTTCCATGACGTGTTCTTTGGGATTTACCTTCATGTTGCTTGGTAACGATCCCTGTGATCGATTGGAGAGCAGGCTAGAAATTTGACTCATTTGCACCTCTAGGTTATGAATTACAGTTGCTTGGTTCTTCAGGTTGGTGTCTGTGGTGGTCATGAATGTTTGTGTAGGGGCGACGCGTTGTTGCATTGTCTCCTCCAAGCTTGACTTCTTCTCTTGTGGTGGTCGTGGCCTTTCTTGTTGTTGCTAAAAGTTATTCACCCTTGAAGCACTGTTGTTGTTGTTTTCTAGAATAGGATTATTCCTCCAAGTTAGTGTGTACGTATTTGAATAGGGGTTATTGTTCCTTTGAAAGTTGTTCACATAGTTTGCCTGCCGGTTGAAGGAAACCCAAAGTTGCCAACTTGTTCTTCATTTGCTTGTTGCCCTACAGCAAATGCATCACATGGAGGGTTTTGTGTTTGGATGGCGCTTACATTGGTTGCATCGAGTTTCTTTGTTAACAATGCAAGTTATGCATGTATTGCGGAGATTGCGTCTATCTCATGTACTCTAGCCGCCTTTCCTTGGCATAGCTCGATTTGATTATCATTGGTAGCTATTCAGCCAATCTCTTTAAGAAGCTCGTATGCTTCATCACGTTCCTTGCCCATGAGTGCTCCTGCGGCCGCGTCAATTATCATCTTGGTATTAGATTCAATCTATTATAGAAGAATTAGATTTTCAACCAAGCAGAAAGTCCGTGATGTGGGACTTTCCTAATCAATCCTTTATACCTTTTCCAAGCTTCATAGATACTTTCAGATTCAAGTTGAAGGTTTTGAGATCACCTCGGACTTTTGCCGCTCTAGATGGAGAGAAGTACTTTGTGGGGAACTTATTCGCCATCTCGTCCCAGTTGCTATGATATTCTTAGGTAAAGAATTAAACCATGTCTTCGCTTTATCCTTTAAGGAAAAAGGAAAAGTTTCAACTTTATTACCTCAGAGACACACCATTAATCCTGTGTGTCGCAAATCTTTAGAAAATTAGAGATGTGTTCATTTGGGTCGTCATATGGGAATCCCCTGAATTGACATGTGTGTTGCACTATTTGAATTAACCCCGGCTTCAGTTCAAAGTTGTTTGCTTGAATTGTTGGTGCAATGATACATGAATTAGCTCCAGTTGAGAGGGAACAGCATAATCCCTTGAAGGTTTTCTCTCGTTTGATCTTCCATTGCTTTTTCTCGATCTTGTTTCTCTTTGAGCAAGCGTCTGAAAGTTTTGTCGATCTCTAGATCAGGTTCTGAGAGTTCAGAACTCATAGAATGTCTCATCTACTGGTAACAAGTCTGAAGAAAACTCAAACTCCGCTCAGAACAGGAGTTTAGCTACCTGGCTGAATTTTTGGCTGCCTGGCCGAACTCTTTGTTCAATTGAGGTTGAACTCCCTATAACCTGCAGAGAAAAAGATTTTTATGTTAGATCTATAGACAGAATTCAAAATAGAACAATAATCGATATTGTTGATATTGAAAATTACACAACCCCCGTCAACGACGCCAAAAACTTGATGTGCTTCGAATAGCAAGTGTACCAATTGTTAACAAGTAATATAGAGTAAATAGAGTATCGTTCCACAAGGACAGTTATTTCAAGTATCAACTTAATCTTTCCTATTCTGTTTGAATAATCAATTACATTGGAAGATGTTGTGAATAAACTACTATTAAACCGATTGCTTTATATATGAAAAGAATTAGGGTAATGATTTCAGTAATTGTAATCACATAAAATATTATACTTATGCTAATAATCTAAATTCCCTAACCTAATTAGTATTTTCTCTCGAATAATATCAATTCTATCTTCTAAATTTAGAATTTACAATCTCTCGATCTAGTAGATTGCTAGTTAGAAGATGCATTAAGTGTGATGGATATTCCTACATGACTGCACAACTCTTCCATCTTAACGTCTCAAATTATGGTTGTTAATCCTCGAAGCTTTTGCTAAGTAATCTCCTTTCGGACTCTTACCTAAGCTGCTGATTAATTGTACGCACTACTTGTAACATAAAGCATAAGATTAACAACTTAATATGTAAAAAATGTAAACTTTATAAAACACAGAATTTGCACAAAATATAATCCTCATCAATACAATCCCCACATCATACCCTAACTATGGAAAATTAGTTCATAGCTAAGAAAATATAATACATTACAATATTAGAATAGATCATGAAATAAAATCAAATAAAAAGAAAGGTAAGAGAGAACCAAAAAGATGAAGTCTTCATGAAGAATTGCTCGCTAAAGTTGCTCTGAGATTTAATGGCTAACAACAACATTTTTATTTAATTTTTGCTCAAAATAAAAGAGAGATAAAAACTGTATATGATACAAGAGGCTTGGCGGCGTTTATATAGAACAGATAGCAGTAGAGCCCTAATCGAATATAAAAACCTAGGTTTCTTAATTTACACAAATTACTAGAAAAATTTCTCCACAATTGCCGCTATAGTTAGGTCCGGTGGCCGAAATTTCAGCCATCGGGTCGAACTTCCAGCTATAATGAAGCTCCGCTTTTTGACTCGTGTTGATCTCTAAGTTGGCATTCTCGTTGACTGGTTCATGGCTGCTTGGCCGAAATATACGGCTGGGTGGTCAAACTCTTGGTCCATTTCAGTCCCAGATTTTTGTGAAATTTCTTATTTTTTGTGAAAACTCTATTGAGATGTTCCAACTCTGCTTCATATTTCTGGTTCTGCACCTCTTTTTTTAACTTGATATCATCGATTCGCTAATGTTTGCCTTTTTCTTCTAATTTGCTCTCGACCTAAAATCTACAAAATAACATTAACAATATACCCATACAACATTAAAAGTGGCAAATAATAGTCATAAAAAGTGATGTAAAACATGTATATAAAGCACACACATCATGAAGCTAAACATCGACTATGACCTGATAAATATCTGAAACTTAATAAATACAAGATCATTAGTACTATAACTATATGAGTTAATTATCACCAAAACTAGAGGGATGGGCCTTTAGGCCAACAAAGAAAAGATATGAGTTATTTAAAATAAATGATAGAAAAGAGTTTGGAAAAGTTCCCCCTCAAGTTATGCTATCTATCAAGTATAAGAAATCATTATGACTATAAATAGATTTGTCAATGTAAGCAAGTCATATAAATGCATATATGAAGAATATATCAATTTAGAATATATGTATAAATAGCCTACCATCCTTCCATACCTCCTTCCTTCAAAAAACATTATGCAATGAATGAAAACAATGAATCATGGTATTACATATAAGCATGGTAATGGAAATGGATATACATAAAGTTCATGATATACCAAAATAAGAAACTATACTAAAGCAAGAAACTCAAAAACTCAACTATCAAATATCATAACTCAAATACCTCTCCCCCTTTAAGTCATGCATCAAAAAGGAATAAAATATACAAGAAATAAAAACACATGAAACCAAGAGAAATACCAATAAAAACACATGTATATCAATTGAAAATACATGAAATCATATGAAACAAACATGAAACAATTTTAAAACTCATGAATCCATGACCCAAACATTAACTCATCACAAATGAATGAAAATCTACTATAATCTAGTAGTTTAGTAAAAATGTGTGCAGGTTGAAAATCGGTGAAAACATAATCAATGTCAATATCTCCTTTCTCAAAGTGATCTCTAAAAAAGTGATATCGAATCTCTATGTGTTTGGTCTTTCTATATTGATTTGCATTCTTGGTCATATAAATAGTACTAGTGTTATCACAAAATATTTTGATATGATCATTGATTGAGGTTGAACTAGCACACAAAATACAGTATTTCAGATTTTAGATTAAAGAGTGCAAGTTACTCAATTCTACTGCAATAGCAAGTGGCTATGCGGGTCGTGATCCACAAGGAGGGACTAGCGATGAAAATTTTTTAGTAAGTTCTCTTTTAGGCTACAAAGTATGGTTAAAGTTCTTCTTTAGTTCTTAAAAGAAAATGAAAAAGAGTTAAAGTCAAGTTAGAAAGAAAGTGGTAGAATGAGAAGGTGGAGAAAAACAGAAAATAGACATATACAAAGAAATCAAAATGAGTGATGAAATAGTTGGGTGTTGTTGGTGATCTAAACTAAAGAAATAAAAGAAAAGAAAGAAAAAAATTAAAGAAATACTTACCTCCTCTGATTTATGACTTACTTGGAACCCTTGCATGTTCTACCTTGCTTCAGAGGCGTTCAACGCATAAAACACAAGATCGAGCTCAGGTCCCCATTCGCATTACATCTTCAAGAAGAACAAGAATGAAATGATATGAAATCTTGAAGAGGAGAACATCATCATATAATATCGTTGGCACTCACAAAGACATGGCTATACTGATGCTTCTAGATTCACTTGAATGCTCATCATAACTAAAAGTGAAAAAGTAGAAAGAAGAAGAAGAAAACAAATGTAAAGACAAACATAAAAAAAATTACCTTTTATTGCTTGTAGAAACGATGGAAGAAAGGAGGAGGTACATCGGTGTCACTCTCAACATAAGCCTTTCTCTCTTACTTACATGAATCTCAGTCTAAACTATACTTACAAAGAAATAAAAATTACATGAAAAGAAAATAAAAAACTACACTAAAAAGAATGAAAATGTGGACTAAATTCTATCTTTGCATGGTCATACCCTGTACGCTATGAAAATCCCAATATTTATAGGCAAAACCCAACCTATGAGAGCATATGAAGATAGGGGGAGCAAACGCTCCCCTAACTTTCTAACAAAGCCACGAAAACACAGCTTTGGCCGCGTTTCAGTGGCAAGGGTGTGGCAACCTGGCCACACCCTGTTGGTGGTACTCCCTGGCTTCGCGATTGATGTTTATCTTCAGCTGGATCTGCAGTTTAAGTCTAGGATTTGACGAAATGGCCTTTGATCCTTGGCTTCAACCGATTGATTTGTAGGGATTTATTCTAACTGGTTTTCAACCAATCTGAACTAACCTGATTTGCCCTGATTTACTGAGTTCGAATTAATTCTGATTTAATTTAGAATTTGATGGGCTTTTGGGCTTATTTCTCTTCACTCTCCTTTAGGAATGGGTCTGCAAATAAATTAAATAATAATTAGGAAAAAGTAGAGTTTATTTTATAATAAGTATGAAAATATGATAATGAATGTGCAATATTAGCGACCGATCACACTCCCATACTTATCTTTTGCTCGTCCTCGAGCATAACAATTATACAAAAAATTATTAGACCACTTTCGCAGGTCACGCGATTGCACTGAGCATGTGCAACAAGCCGTTAAACCTCTAGGTTACCCCTAGAGGACGAGTTTTGCCTCGTGAGGGTTTTCAGTAGATTACACCCACAAAATCAGCAAAGAAAGTGAAAAATGTTTGTATTTTGAAAACACATTTTGAATGAAAATATTTAAAATATTTTTGTAAGTTTTAAGTAATCTATAAGTTATAGGAAAACAGAATTTTCATTCCTAAACTTAATCTCTATTCAAAAATTTGTTATCAATCAAAGTAAGGGGTCAAATTTTACTTCTCATCTAACCTATTACTTTACCCTAGCCTATTACTTTACCCTAAGTTATATGCACCTTATGACCGTGAAAATTTTGACCAAGGGTTCTTTAACTCTAACTCTTATGCCTTATATATATATATTTATTTTGGTGGTATTATTCCTTAGTTCTATTAGGCTTTCTAATCTGCCCATGTAACGAGCCTTTAATTGGTGACTCCCAAACCAAACGGTCTTAGGGCACCGGGTGAGAAAACACATCAAGGACTTAAGGACTCGAACAAATAAGGCCACAAAACTAAGTATTTTATTATATGAATCACTTTTAGGCGTAAATACTTATGCTTTATTAATACCCGGCTTAATCAGAGGATTTTTTTATATATATATTTTTTTCTCAAACTTATCTAATCATCTTTCGCATAAATACCAAGGCTTACTTAGACCAAAGCACCTACCTAATCAATAATTAGATTTGTTCATCTTTCATAGATATATATTTTTATTTTTTTATAAGGCATAAAAATCTTTGTTTTTGAACCCTAAGTGTGTAAGTGTATGAAGTATGCATATTTCATTAAGGAAAAGATCAAGACTAAATTACTTTGACAAATTATCCTCCTAACCCTAAAAATCAAACAAATAATCTTATTTCACCAAGTTTAAGAAATCCTAATTTTGATTTTCCTATTCCTTAAAATTGACTTAATTTCTTACAAAAAATATGTCAAAATATTGTTTCTATTTTCAAAAAGTTTTTAAAAGTAAAGAAAATGTTAAAAAAATTTTTTAATAAAAAGAAAAAACTAAGTTATGCTAGAGCCCTCCCCCATACCTATCTCATGCATTGTATGAATTAATGCATAGATACATGAAAAAGAAAAAAGGGAAGGAAAATATTACCTTAAGGTGATGGTTCTGGTGGTAGTCTGATTGGTCCACGAAATGCGACCCAATCGACTTTTCGTGGAGTTTAGAGGAACCCACCAGAAATCTCTCTTATATAACCCACTAAAATGATGTATACATGAATGGTTTTTATTAAAAATTTAACCCCATCTAATTTTCAAATTTCATAATTAATTTCGGAGTCAATTTTGTCAACTGCCTTGTCCCAAAATGGAGTGTGAAAAGATAGAATGATTGACTTGGGCTTAGGAAGTACGGGAACTAATACCGACTCAGGAAAGTGACTTACATCAAGTAAAGGTTCAGGAGTCAAGATTGGTTTAGGAAGTGGGTCCAAATCAAGAAGTTGAAACTCAAGTCCACATTCATTTTCCTACAATGGAATGTGACTTAATATTGGTGATTCAAGTTCAAGAATGGCAGGTGTGGGAATCAAAACTGACTCTAAAATATAACTCAAGTCGAGTAACAAAACAGGACTCAATATTGATTCGAGAATTTGAACTGGATCACAAAATTGAGAATCTAGGTCATGTTTCTCATTGAGTTCAATTTCATAAAAATGAGAACTTGCCAATTTGTCAATTGGACTTTCAAAATTATAAAATTGGTCAAGTTCAATATGATGATCACCAAAAATGGACAATTCAATTTCATTATGAATTGGCACAGGATCCAATGTTTACTCAAAAAAAGATTGAAATCAGCTGAAGACACCGGAGTCATAATTGAATCAGGAAGTAGAATTGAATCACTAAGTTGAGGTTCGTGATCATATTCATTTTCAAGTTCAATTTCAGGAAAGGATAACTTGCTAAACTGTCAATGTCACTTTCAAAATTTAGAGTTTGGGCAAGTTCAAATGATTGTGCTGAAATGGAACCTTGTTTTTCAAAATAACATGACTCTTCGGCTTTAACAGAATGGTTAGCGACATCAGAACTGGTCAAATGGTGAGAACGTAGAGTTTGAACCATCATATCTATGTCATGATTATGAGCATTTTGAGCCTAAGTCATGGCTTCATGCATCTTTTCATAGTTGATTGGTTCATCATTTTGTTGTGATTGGTCTTGAAAAGATGAAGTGTTATTTTGGAATTTGTGGTGAATTGTGAGTCCATCAGATTTTATGATTGTTGTTTGGACTCACGCATACTCATTTCCAAAATTGATGGTTTTCTATTTGGACTAGTGGAACCAACTTGTCCTCCTTATCCACCTTGTCTATAATATTTTCACTAGTCCAAATTATTCTGGAAACTATGGTTATAAGATTGGGGGCATGGGTTATATTGATTCGGATAAAACCAATCCGGCACACTAGGTTGGTGAAAGTTATGATATGCCATATTGATAATATCCAAAAAAGAGGTGTAATATGGATTACCATTAAAATTGGAAAATTATTGTTTTAAGCCATATTACACAATAAAACACAAACAAATAAGCAAACAAAGAAAATAATTCTAAACTAAGTTAGGGTAGATCTTTGACCTAGACGACTCCTAACTGGTTAGACTGTCCACAGGAGGTATAATGCAGACTTTGACCACAAGCTAATCAGCCAGGTCAGGGTAAGATTGGTGGGAGGTATCCGCGCAAAAGCGATGGGCCTAATTAAGCCAAACCACCAGCCTTCGGGGTTTCGCCCCTCAATCCCTTTCCTTAGACACTGATTTGGCAGGAGTCAAATTCTAACACCTTCCCCCCTTAGGATAATCTCCTAATTGAGTCTGAGATATCCCTAGGGCCAACGTCTACTTAGTTTTAGTTAGGCTTAGGTTAGTAAGTGAGAAGATTGTTTGTGGGCTAAGGGAGGGTAATGACTTTCCCACCTTATCTTGTTTATAGGATAAGCCCTTAAGATTGATTGTGCAAAGTGTGCAGGATAAAGAAAAGTAATATTCAACAAGCAAATAATCACTCAAAAATATTTCCTAAACTATATGCCATGCAAATGTACCTTTTACTCTAGCACTCTTCAACAGTAATGTAAAATGTAAACGAATTAGACATGTGCCTAAATGCAAAGTCTAAAACATTTTTAGCATTTAACAAACATCATTTTACTATTGAGGTTAGAAAGGAAGTATAGTGAGACAAACAAGAAAATTAATAGCTACAGATATTAAACTTTACGATTCAGCTAGCCTACAGAAAATACAGGTTAGTAGTTCACTCAGATTGCCACAGGAATGTAGCAAATCTGAGGGCTTCTTGGCTCTGCTTTCTTGAGTAGAGTCCAAGGCTACTTATATGTCCACTGCAGCAAAAGTTCCTTGTTGTTAATCTGTACACCAAAAACCAAGAAGAAGGTTAACCAAAAATGTAAATTTAATGAGAATTACTTACCGTCCTTTCCCAGCAACGGCGCCAAAATTTGATTAAGGTTGAACCTACAAACAAAATACAGTATTTCAGATTTAAAGATTAAAGAGTGAAAGTTACTCAATTCTACCGCAATAGCAAGTGGCTATGCGGGTTGATCCACAAGGAAGGACTAGCGATAGAAGCTTTTTAGTAAGTTCTCTTTTAGGCTACAAAGTATGGTTAAAGTTCTTCTTTAGTTCTTAAAAGAAAATGAAAAAGAGTTAAAGTCAAGTTAGAAAGAAAGTGGTAGAATGAGTAGGTGGAAAAAAATAGAAAATAGACATATACAAAGAAATCGAAATGAGTAATGAAAGAGTTGGGTGTTATTGGTGTTGGTGATCTAAACTAAAGAAATAAAAGAAAGAAAGAAAAGATTAAAGAAATACTTACCTCCTCTGGTTGATGACTTACCTGGAACCCTTGCATATTCTACCTTACCTCAGAGGCGTTCAATGCAGAAAACATAAGATCGAGCTCAGTCCCCATTCGCATTACATCATCAAGAAGAACAAGAATGAAATGATACGGAATCTTGAGGAGGAGAACATCATCATGTAATATCGTTGGCACTCACACAGACATGGCTATACTGATGCTTCTAGATTCACTTGAATGCTCATCATAATTAAAAGAGGAAAAGTAGAAAGAAGAAGAAGAAAACAAAAGTAAAGACAAACATAAAAAAATTACCTTTTATTGCTTGCAGAAATGACGGAAGAAAGGAGGAGGTACATCGGTGTCACTCTCAATATTAGCCTCTCTCTATCTTACTTACATGAATCTCAGTCTAAACTATACTTACAAAGAAATAAAAATTACATGAAAAGAAAATTAAAAAACTACACTAAAAAGAATAAAAATGTGGACTACATTCTATCTCTACATGGTCGTCCCCTGTACGCTCTGAAAATCTCAGTATTTATAGGCAAAACCCAACCTATGAGAGCGTATGAAGATAGGGGGAGCAAACGCTCCCCCTAACTCTCTAACAAAGCCGCAAAAACGCAGCTTTGGCCGCGTTTCCGCGGCCCCCTGTTGGTGGTACTCCCCGGCTTCGCGATTGATGTTTATCTTCAGCTGGATTTGCAGTTTAAGTTCGGGATTTTGACGAAATGGTCTTTGATCCTTGGCTTCAACTGATTGATTTGTAGGGATTTATTCTAACTGGTTTTCAACCGATCTGAACCGACTAGATCTGCCCTGATTTACTGTGTTCGAATTAATTCTGATTTAATTCAAAATTTGATGGGCTTTTGGACTCATTTCTCTTCACTCTCCTTTAAGAATGAGCCTGCAAATAAATTAAACAATAATTAAGAAAAAGCAGAGTTTATTTTATAATAAGTATGAGAATATGATAATGAATGTGCAATATTAGCGACCGATCAATCATAATACAAATTATAGTCAAGGAGAGTATGTTTCATCCAAAGAATTTGTGCACAACATGCCCCGACCGCAACATACTCCACCTTGACGGTTGAGAGTATTAAGGAATTTTATTTCTTGGAAGACCATAAAACAAGGCAATTTTCTTGAAATTGATAAGTTCGACTAGTGCTCTTCCTATTTACTCTACAACCGCCATAGTCAGTATCCAAAAAACTCGTCATTGAAGATTGTCTGATTTTCAAATACCACAAGCCCATTCTAATAATACCTTTAAGATATCTAATAATGTATTTTACTGCAATCAAGTGGGACTCTTTAGGATAAGATTGAAATCTAGCATATAGACAAATACTAAACATAAATCCGGCCTACTAGCCATCAAGTAAAGCGAACTATCAATCATGCTTCTATAGAGTTTAATGTCAACACTCCTACCTTGTTCATCTTGTCAAGCTTTGTTGTGGTAGCCATCGGAATCTTGCTTGTCTTTTCATCAAGCCTAAATTTCTTGATAAGCTCTCTTGTGTATTTGGCTTGGTTTATAAAAATCATGTCAAGTTTTTGCTTAATTTGGACTCCAAGAAAGTAGTTAAGCTCTCCCATCATAGACATTTTGAACTCTTTCTTCATGCATGATTTAAAATCTTTATAAAACATTTCATTAGTAGATCCAAAAATGATCATCAATATAAATTTGCACAATAAGAATATCACTATCTACATATTTTGTAAATAATGTAGTGTCAACTTTTCCTTTCACAAAATCATTTGAAACAAGAAAAGTAGAAAGTCTTTCATACTAAGCTCTTGGACCTTATTTTAAACCATATAAAGCCTTTTCAAGTTTAAAATAAAATCCGGATCTGTAAGATCAACAAACCCAGTGGGTTGTTTAACATACACCTCCTATTCGATAAAATCATTCAAAACTATACTTTTAACATTCATTTGAAAAAACTTAAAATGTTTGAATGAAGTAATAGCAAGTGTCATCCGTATGGCTTCAAGCCATGCTACGGGTGCAAAGATTTCCTCAAAATCGAGACCTTCAATTTGGGAGTAACCTTGGGCTAGTAACCTAACTTTATTCCTAATAATATTTTCTGACTCATTCAACTTATTCCTAAAATCCATTTAGTACCAATGATTGGTCTATCATGGGGTCTAGAAATAAGGTCTCAAACTTGGTTGTGCTCAAATTGATTAAGCTCTTCTTGCATTGCAAGTAACAAATATGAGTATCCCTCGGCTTTGAGGATGTTCTTGGGCTCAATATGTAAAATGAATGCAAAATGGCCATTGATCGGGGGAAAACTGTGCATGAAAAGTTTATGTTTTGAAATCAAGATTAAAGTGTGTGTGCTTTGGCTTCCTCGATACGTCAGTTATAGCATAGAGTCTAAAATAAGTTGAATCCACAAGGACGGGAGACGATAGAAGCTTTACCGGTTGATTCACGTGTGTGTTAAAAGTTCTTCAATGTTTGAAAGAATGAAAAGAAAAGAAAACAAAGAATGGAAAGAGAAGTACAGTGAAACACAAAGAAAAGGGAAATATAGAAAAGAATATATTTGTGGTTTTTGGAATATTTCTAAAACAAGTGAAAAAGAAAGAAAACTCATGGCTATTAACTACTAATGACTCCACCAACATGCTAACCTCTTAGTGATAGTTGCCACACATGTATCATTGGCCATTACTAGTCCTTGGTTCAAGAGTTTACAAAGCATGGCTCATATGTTAACTTTTACATCCAAATTCAACCAACAATTGCAAGCTTCACTTAAATCATCAAAACCCAATAAGAGCTAGCATGAAATAAAGTAATGTTAGCTTGTTAGAGATTTAGATGTTAGAATGTTAGAATCCATCATCATGAGCCATCAATAGCTCTTACAAGAGCAAGGCCAAGTAGAGGCTATTAGATTCATGTGGATTATCAATAAGAAGTTAAACTAGTTAGTAATTAGTTGCCATGAGAGAAAAAATTAGTTACATATGCAAAAGCAGTTAGAGAGAAGAAAACAAAGAGAGGCAAAGAGAGCACCTTTCATAGATTGTCGCCTGCTATTACAAGCACTCTTGCATTCCAAGCATGTACCACTCTCTCTCCTATTACAAGATCTATAAGAAATGAAAAATACAAGGGAGGAAGAAGAAGAAGAACTAAACTAAACTACCCTAAATTAAAACATGGAAAGAAAAACCCTAAAACTAACCTAAAAACTACTCAAAAAATTCTCTCCGTGGTTCTGGAAAAACCCCAGGGTATTTATAGGCAAAAGGGGGGGAACCAAGGTACTGTATGGAGCCGCGCGTCAAATCTTGGCGCGCGGCTCCACAAGGGTGTCGCAGAAACGCGGCTATGGCCGCGTTTCCCACGGCCATAGTGCGGCCGCGCTCCGCCTGCAGCGCAGTCCTCTCCTGTCCCCATGTCGGCTAGATGTCTCGGTTATGGGTTTTGGGTCTCTGATATTGACAGAATCATCTCCAAAGTCAATGGCTATTTTTTGTAGGCCTTTAATCACCAATTAAATGGTGATTTTGGGTCTTCTTCTTCATTTCATGCTATGGACCTAAAAACATGCAAGAGAGGTATTCTTAGCAGATTTAATATAAAGTAAATGTGAAGATGTGGTATGAAATATACAGTTTTAGAGACTAATCAACCATAAATATCTAAGAGTTTAGAGCAAGTAGTCACCCCCTTGGATACATCACCTATGATAAGCTCCTTGGGATGATTTGTAGCATATCTCTAATCCTTTGGAAGTGGTTGTGTTGGCTCCACTTTAACATTTTGAACTTCACCATGTTCATCATCTTTTGGCTTGTCTTCTTGCATTGGTGAGTCATTCAAAGATATTTTCTCATGTCTTCACTTAAGGAATCAATTTCTACAATATTCTTCACAAAAGCATTAGATTCCTCAAACTTGACATGCATAGACTCTTCAATAGTCAAAGTAGACCTATTGAAGACTCTACAGGCCATGCTAGAATTTGAATACACAACAAATATTGCTTCATATGACTTGGCATCAAATTTACCTAAATTATTTTTGGTGTTCAAAACAAAACATTTACAACCAAAAACTCTAAAATATGAAACATTTGAATCACAAAAGAAGTTTTGGAAGTGTATTTGCAAAACTAAATTCTATTCGATATGTAACACGAAGTGTTTACGGCCCTGACCCATAGATATTGAGGGAGTCCGTATTCACTAAACATTTTTCTAGCCATCTCTTGAAGGGTGTGATTCTTCCTTTCAACGACTCCATTTTGTTGTGGAGTTTTAGAACAAGATAGTTCATGTTTAATTCTATTTTATTCACAATAAGTGATAAAGAAATGATTAATGAATTCACCACCTCTATCATTCCTAAATCTTTTTCTTTTTTTAACTCTTTTTCTAAAAATATGGAAATGCGAAAAAACTTCATATCTGTGTTCCAAAAAGAAAACTCATGTAAATTTAGAGAAATCATCAACTAAAACAAAAATAAAATGATTACCACAAAGACTTTTGGTTTTTGTTAGACCAAACAAATCCATGTGGATCAACTCTAATGGTCTAAATGTCATGATATCCCTGATTGCGCTAAAAGAGAACTTGGTTTGTTTTCCAAGTTGACATGCATCAGAAATGCGGTCCTTTTCAAACTTCAAGTAAGGAGTACCCTTCACAGATTCCTTAGAGTTAATTCTTGATAGATGGTCAAATGAAACATGTGAAATACACCTAGGGGGTGAATAGGTGTATTAGCTAATCTAATGCAAATGATGCGGAATTAAAAATCAATTGCAACACACTTTGTGTAGCCAAAGAGTGTAGTCGAAGTTCCCGTGAAGGGCTCTGGACTATCTCCTCGAGATTCCTCTAGATTAAGAGTTGAGGTGCTATATGAAGCTCTCTTGGTTTAACACAAGTATGGGCACACAAATAATACCAAGTATGTATGTGATTTGAACAATATAAAGCAATGCAAGATATAAGAGAGATAGAGTTAAGAGATAGTGGATCTAACACGAACAACAAGATATGTTTTGAGATTCGAGCCACTGCTTTACGTCCCTGCCTTCACACAGAAGGATTTTCACTATATGTCCACACAGGACCTTCTACCGAGGAACCTCCACCGAGAAATTATAACTCTACACTTGGAGTATACTACTCCACTCTCAAATACAACCACCTCTACACAAGAGGGACAAAGCACAAAGCCAAATCACAATCACCTTTACACAAGAGGGATAAGGTACAAAGCCAAAACTCAACTACAATCACCTCTACACAGGAGGGTAGGCACTAAGTCAAAACTCAATCCCCTCTACACAAAGAGGGATAGGCATAAAGCCAACCACAGTCACCTCTACACAATAGGGATGAACACAAACCTAAAGCAAATAAGATATTACAATCTTGATGCTCAAATAGACCACAAACAACACTTGGCGATCATAATAGACCACAAATAATTTTTCTCACAAAATAAGATTCTATAGATAGGATTAGATATGATAGCTCAAGTGAGAGAAAATAAAGTATTTGAAAAGTAAAATCACAAAGAAAAATACTTGAAAAAAATACTAGATAGAATTAAAAATAAAGATCAAAACCAATTTCCCAAAGACTTCTTTTTCTTTGATTTTTCCAACCCTTTGAAAAATAAATAAAAGTTAGAGATTTGAAGCACAAAAACTATTTTAAAACTGTTTAGAAAATGGGCAAGATGGCACTAAAAAATGGTTAAAATTCTCTTCTCAAATCTTATTCAAAACAGCCCCCAAAACCCCTTTATATAGGGCTAGGAGAAAACTAGCCGTTGGCAGCCAGATAATGTCATTTTTGACCTTCCGATTGACCAACCGGTCGACCGTCCAATGGTCATATTTCTGACCATTGGGCCTCTAGTCGACCGCCCGGTCGACCGGGCCAAGCCTGTCGGTCAACTGCCCAGTCGACCGGCACTACCCGAGAGTTGGGTAGTTACAGTCGGTCGACCGCCCGGTCGATCAGCCTTCTAGGCTGGCCTTGTGCATGTCCTTGTGCATATCGGTCGACAGGTCCGGTCGACCGACCTCTGGTCCGGTCGAGCGTCCGGTTGACTGCCAGCAGTTCTGGCAGAGATTAAGGGACTTGAAACTTGTCTTTTTAACTCCAATAAAATCTCATAAATTCTCATAAATTTCACAAAAATCAGTTCTTATAAATATTTGAAGAACATATATGTGTGACCAAAAATTAATACATATTACAAACTATTTGAACTATTATTGTGATATAGAAATTAAGCTTAAACACAAAATTGGTATTTTCAGAAAACCAAACGATTTTTTCCAAACTTGTATAAATACAAAAATAAGATATTTAAACACTTTTGAAGCATATTGTGTACGGATAGAATCCAATACATATGTAAATGATATATCTATGTTTTTGACATGAAATCTAAAATAGGTTTTGTTAATTACAAACTCTAAACACATGAATAGGATCATCAAAATAAGTTTTTCTAAATATATGAAGCATATATGTATATAGATGAAATAAATTAAACCATGTAAACTTGTTTTGATTCTATCTATTCATGAAAACCATATATATGTATATTCGAAATCCAAAACCGGTTAAACGAAAACCAAACGTATTGAACTTGTGTGTGTGAACTTGAGCATATCAACACTATCATCTTTACACAAGATCTAAATACAAATTAAAACTAGACAAACTGAGGTTTTCTTGTAGAACTCTTTCTCCAAGATGACTCGATCCAAACATGATCTAAAGAGCTTGACTCCATCCGAGTGCTAGATGCTATCTTGACGCGCGAGCTCTTGAATCTACATGTGTTAGCTCCAAAACTCTTTTGTTGAAGCTAAGCACCTACTAAGATCTTAATAGTAAATCTGAAATTATATAAACGTACGATCATTAGTACTATAACTATAATCATCATCAAAACTAGAGTGATGGGCCTTTAAGCCAATAATCTCTCCCTTTTTGATGATGAGCAAACTCACGGAGTTATATATGCATGGATTAAAGATAAGCTTCATAGAAGCTCCCCTTTAACTCATGCATAACAATAAACAAATAGATATTCAATGAAATGCATAAACTAAACAAAAACATATATGCATAAACGAGGATATAAACATGCATATATAAGCTATCTAAATTCTTCTCCCCCTTTTTCTTAATTCATCAACAAAGGGGTGAAGACAGTCAAACAATAAAGATGTATATGTGATATATATTCATGAAGAGGAGAGACGATAAGTTAGCTCCCCCTGCATACAAGCATTATGTGGAGAAGGGGTGACTAGACCCTAACCCACATAAAGCATAATATACAATGTATAAATGGAGAGTTAATCTTTTCCTACACACGTGTACCACATAACGAAGAGAGATCAAGCTCCTCAATATGAAAAGTACACTCAACATGAATCTATAAAAAGAGGAGATGTTAAGCTCCCCTTGCATATAAGCAAAACATATCAACAAATTTTGAAATCACTTTTTAAAACAAAATTTTGAAATTTCTTAAAGTCAACAAAATAAATTATGATACCAATGAAATCAAATTGTAGTTGATAAAATAAAAGTTGGTACCATTTGTCAAAAAAAAATTTAAGATACCAATAGTAGATTTTGATACCAATTGAAGGTGAAACATAAAGTACATTTTGATACCAAATAAATACCAATTGAAATCAATGGATAAGCTTGTAAATATACCAATTAACATTTGGAACAAAATTAAGCTTAACATAAATATAATTTGTGCTTTAAAAATGTAAAGATATTGTAAAATAAGCACAATCAAATCATATATATGTATGTATGAAAATGAAAATACCAATTGAAATTTATACCAATTGAAATTTGAAGCATACATATATAAGAAATCAAATATGAGTATATAAAAATGAAATAACATGAACATCATGTGTATAACTTATAACTACTGCCCTATTCATGCATAAGTTTAAAAGATATTCAATAGGTATACAAGGCATGGTCGCCCATCTAACCACCCTTTGAAGGTAGGGTTTTTCAAAAATCATGATTTGAAAATATTTTAGCATAGTTTGCAAACGCTACCAATTGAAGAATAAAAACTAATTTTAAAGATAATTTTGAAAACTAGCATGAAATCCTTCAAGTGAGAAATAAAACATGAAAATATCCAAAGAGAACATGAAATCACATGATCATCGACACTTAAGAAGCAATGAAACACATATATGCTCATGAAACAAAAAATCATGAGTATACACCAAACATAGTGTAAGAATTATGTAATCAATAAAATCATGAAAATAGGGCATGAAGCTCATATGAAATTCTTTTATCAAAAGCCATAAATCATCAAAACTAAATACGCTTCAAGGTATATGTATGTTTTATTGAAACTATAAGTATACATACATATCCCACACATAAACGAGTCAAAAAAATTTGCATGAAGAGCAAGTGACTCTAGGATAGACATGTATATCTAATAGTTTTAGAGACATGTATATCTAATAGTTTTAGACAAAATTAGCATATACATGAAGATAAATATTTTTATGAAAACATGTACAAAAATAGGAAAAATAAGTATAAATGAAGGAATCATCAAAACTAGGTTATACATGTACATGCAATGAGTACAAATGAGCAATGAAGCATAAACACGTAATAACCAAGTGTAGCTCACTACTTGCACAAGTATAAACACAAGTTTTAATGAAAACTTTATCTAAAGAAGTAATCAAAACATGAAGTGTAAAATCATAAACAAACATGATCATTAGGGTAAATGCACGTGCTACAGAGCTAGGATGTACACAATAGCTAAAGTATAGTGAGAACACAAAAATAATAGTCCATATAAACATGGGTGTATCTCAAATACTACATATTTATATCACAAGTCTAATAAACATTGCATTTAAACATAATGAACATGAAAAATCAAAACATGTTAAAAATCATCAATGAGAAAGTATGTAAACAAGATAAGGAGTTAGAGATAGTTACCAAAACCAATAGGACTAATCTCTAGGTCTTCAAACCATGGTGGTGCTCCCACCAAACATCCTTGAAGTTGATGCATCCAATGTAGTGTCCATCAAGCTCAAACGCATCCACCATTAAGGCACCAATACCCTCACGTCAAGTGAGAGCTCACACCTACATCAAATACAATAGGGGTGAATTTTAGTACCCATACCTTTTTGGGTCCATGGGGGTTAGCACCTTTCCTAACCCAAACAAATTTATTTGCAAAATTTGAATTGTGTATTCTATCAAAATAAAATCTTGTAAAGTGGCTCGTACATCCACAATGCATGCAAGTGTACACATGAGCATACATAGAATCATGCGTGTGAGCATGATGAGCATGTGTATGCCGTGTTTTGTGTGCATGCATATGAGGAGCATGTTTCTTGCGAAACATGAATTCCAATCGTGTGTGATTCATGGCACATTGGATCAAAGTGGAGCCCAAAAAAATCTACACTATTCTTCAACATGCAAATATCATTTTCAATTATTGAAGAAGAATTATAGCATGCATTCTTATCAATAGATGGTATAACAATGGAATCATGACAAGAATGAGAAGCCAAATCATTTTTTAAAGAAATATTTTCAATTGAGACACATTCCAACTTTTTTGAAATCAAAGCAATCTTATTTTTCAAAGAATTGTTCTCCTTTAAAACAAAATCGAGTTTTGAAGACAAAATCTCATTATTCTTCAAAACATCATCACAATTTTTTTTTATTCTTTAAAATTTCGCTTTCTTTTATAGCAAGGTCAAGTTGAGTTTTCAAAGAGTCTCTTTCACTTGAAATCTCAACCTCTCTTGTAAAAGCATGTTAAGTTTTGAAAACAAATCCTTATTTTCTTCTTGTTTTAATTTAAAACTTTTCTTTTCAAAAGTTTGAACTTTTCTAGCAAGTTTTTATAAAATATAGATAGTTCTTTATTTAATGCATGTGCATCCATGTTATCATCACAAGAAGAGGTAGCACTATCATCTAGTTGAGTTTCTAAAATTATCTCAAGGGAGTCATTCCCTTAGACCATGGAGCAAGCTTGGTCAGCCTTTTCTCTACTAGATTCTTTCTCCACATTGTTTGTCATTTGTAGCTCAGGAGAGGTCAAAGTATTCCACACTATAAAGGCGGAATCACAATGAGAAACTATACATAAATAATCTTTGCTAAGTGTATGCTTTAGTGCATCTAAGGCTTGTAGCCTCAATGTACTTGTCATTACAAAAATAAGTTTTCTTGATAGTGACAAGATAGACATGCAAACCTAGTGTTTTTAAATAAGCACTCATTCTAAACTTTCACATATCGACGCTAGAAACATCAAACATGGGAAGGGCAAGGTGATCCATGAGTGTATAGACTATGTGTGTGTAAATGCAATACTAAATTAGCAATCCAAGATCTCACTCCTAGGTGTTAAACCTAATATCAGGAGCGTAGGCTCTGATACCAATTGAAATACACCTAGAGGGGGTGAATTGGTATACTAGCTAATCTAATGCAAATAATGCGGAATTAAAAATCAATTGCAACACACTATGTGTAAGCAAAGAGTATGGCCAAATTTCCTGTGAAGGGCTCTGGACTATCTCCTCGAGATTCCTCTAGATTAAGAGTTGAGGTGCTATATGAAGCTCTCTTGGTTCAACACAAATATGGGCACACAAATAATACCAAGCATGTATGTGATATGAACAATATAAAGCAATGCAAGATATAAGAGAGATAAAGTTAAGAGATAGTGGATCAAACATAAACAAAAAGATACGTTTTGAGGTTTGAGCTACTGCTCTACGTCCCCACCTTCACACAGAAGGATTTCCATTATATGTTCACACAGGACTTCCACCAAGGAACCTCCACCTAGGAATTACAACTCTACACTTAGAGTACACTACTCCACTCTCAAATACAACCACCTCTACACAAGAGGGACAAGGCACAAAGTCAAACCACAATCTCCTCTATACAAGAGGGATAAGGCACAAAGCCAAAACTCAACCACAATCACCTCTACACAAGAGGGATAGGCACTAAGCCAAAACTCAATCACCTCTACACAAAGAGAGATAGGCACAAAGCTAAACCACAATCACCTCTACACTAGAGGGATGAACACAAAGCAAAGAAGATATTACAATCTTGGTGATCACAATAGACCACAAACAACACTTGGTGATCACAATAGATGTAACGCCCCAATCCTGCGGGTACGAAGACGTTACTGCAACGTATATACGCAGGTCAGAAATACCCTCACGTACACACGCTAAGCATCAGTACAGGAAAAAAATCAGAGTTCGAAAGACGCGGTGCATTATACATTCTAATATAAAAGTACAAGTACATAGTTATCATAAAGAGTGATACGATATTATAAAAATATTACATCTCAAAAGGGTAAAAGTACGATTTACAATGAAATATACATAGTCAAAAGCTGATAAATGCTCGCGTGCAACAAGAGGAGTCTCGAGATCTGATCGGGAAAAGCTGGGAGGACAGAGCGACAAGCGTTATGCCACTTTGATCAGCAACCAAGAGAACCCCTAGCTCCAAGCTCCAAGACTTGAACATGAAGATCCAGGGGAATCAGAACTTCCCAGCGAGTGGTGATGCGAATGCCAAATGGCGTGCAAAGATAAGAACACGTGTATCGATAAATCTGAATCATAAACATGCATTAAAAACTATGTCGTGAGCACAAGCATGTAGGAGCAAGTAGATATATATATCAAGTGATATCAACCAGAGAATACTCATGGTATAATAAGATAAGGACAGGAGACTGGTGGAATAGAATACAAGTGAAAAGGTAGGATGTAAACAACTATAATATAATAATGGCAACTAATCAGAAATTCGATGTAAAACCTGATGGAAGCAAACTCGGCAAAGCATACACGGATACATAGTTGGCATCTTTTATTATTATTATTCGTCTGACCCATATATCTAGGTATGTGTTTTGGTATACATCTGAACACACATATATCCATATATAAGTAAGTCGAGGTTGGTTATTGGAAGCTGATGAATAACTGATTGCTCATACTTATAGTAGTTCCCGTTTGCCCGGGACACAGCCATTGGGGGCCTAAAATCCCCCTAACACGCATCTTCTGGGGGCCTGAAATCCCCCTAACACAAATCGTCAGTTTAGTATTCCACTACTATAAGTAAGACATCATACCTGCATCCATCACTTTCTCCCATTCTTCGTGTAAGTTATCCTTTTTATAACTTATTAAACATAATTATCAGATTACGGGAATGCTAGGAACAAAACTGGTCATAACAGGAGTACATAACAAACATAATGGGAGTTCATAACAAGCATAACAGGAGTACATACCAAGAGATTAGGTATTACATTCCCGTAATGTGATAATCATGAGTAGAGAGTTAATCATAACAGGTATCAGGTTTTAACATGACAATGACAACTGATAAGTCATGTCATAACAGGGGACAGGTGATAAGAGATAACATAACAGGAGCAGGTGTCAAGTAGTTGCATGTCAGGTGATAACACATCCGTTGTTAAGTGTACAGACAGGTGTTAGGTATTAGCATGTAAATGACAGGTATCAAGTAATAGCATGCCAAGTGTTAACATATCAAGCATATACATGACAAGTGATAGAGTAATAACTGAGCACAATTAAGCAGAGCTGAGCAAGCTGCAGGTATGGACAACAAACAGTGTTTAACACTGGAGCGCCTGGCGAGGCTACCGGGACGATTCAACTTAAAGTGCGAGTAAAAAATCTGACAGCATCTCGCCTAGACGAATCTAGTGGTAAAGCGCTGAGCGCTAAGCATGCCTACCAGGCGGAGCTAAAAGACATGGCAGTCTAAGCGCACTCCTCTTTCGAGGAAGTAGATGGAGCCCGGAGGCTAAAGTACGCTCGGGGTTTAGGCGCACTCACAGTAGCTACCACGAAACCAATAAAGGTACAGGCCTGAAACTATTGGGTAGCCAACCTGAGAGTGGGCAGAACCCAGAGTCGGTACAAGAGTACCTGCGATGTTAGTACCACATGAGCAAGCTATATTGTGATAATATTTATTCTACCGTGGAGTAGTGAAGCCTGAAGGCTGTAGCTACCACGAAACCCTTAAGGGTACAGGCCTGGAACCACTGGGTAGCCATCCTGGGAGTGGGCAGAAACCCAGAGTCTAACAAAGGTACCTGCACGAGTTGTTTTATCCTATTACAAGCATTATAGTATATCAGTCTGATACAAGTTAAGACATGTCCACAGAAGACAACACACTCACCCGTACAAATACACCAGACTGATACTAAAACATAATACAACACCAATTCTAAAACAAATCCAACTTTGTGAGAAAAGTCAATCGCCTAAAACGCCAATTTTTAAAGCTTTGCATGTCCGAATTCCCGAGCGAGGAAAAACATGAAGCGAGCGAAGGAGGGGAGGCTTAGCCCTAGGGTGGCTGCCGGCTCTAAGAGGTGGTGCACCACCCTTGGTGGCCTAGGAAGTGGTTGGCCATGATAAGAAAGAGGAGAGAGAGAGTAAAGATGGAGGTGGTAGAGTAGGTGGTTGTAGTAATTTGGAGTTTGGTGTTTTGGAGGAAAAATGAAAAGGAATTTTAAGGAGGTGAAGAAGATGGTGCTATTGAATGTTGAAATAGGGTGATGGAGGTAGTGTTGTGGTGGTGAGAGTTGAGATTGTGGTGATGGAGAAAAATCAAAGAGATGGTGGTGAAGATTGAAGGTTTATAGTGGTGGTGATGGAGTTTGTTGAAGGTGGTGGAGTTGTCACCAGAATAGTCACTGGAGTGGTCATCGGAGTGGTTGCTAAAGGTATTATTGGAGAAGAGGGGCCCGGCCCCTAGCCGAAGGTAGTGGCCGGTCTAGTAGGGGGTGATGTAGTGGTGGTTTTGTGGAGGAATTTGTCGTTGTGGTAGTTTTGGAGAAGGTAAAGGAGAAGGTGGAGGTTTTGATGGAGTTTTGGAGTTTTGTGGTGGTTTAAATGGAGATGGAGGAGAAGGAAGATGATGGTAGGGAGTTGGAAAAGTTATATTTGTTATAGTTTTGGTGGAGATGAAGGAAGAGTTGATGGTGTTTAGGGTTTTGATGGAGATAATGAAAAGGGAAGAAGGAGAAAAGGGTTTTATATTTGGAATTAGAGTTAAAGGAGAAGAAAAGAATTAAGGGAAGGGAATTTTTGTAAAAGGGAGAAGGGTGAGGTGGCCTTGGCTGGTCATGTGATGGGAGAGGGTAATTGAGTGGTTTGGAGGTGATGGGAGACGGTAATTGAGTGGTTTGGGATATTTTGAAAGAGATATTTTGGTGGAAAGGTGTAGAAATTAATGGAAGAATGGAGAATGTTTTAGAATATGGTGGAAGTAAAAGAAGGAAAAGAAAAAGGAAAAAGGGAAATTGATTGGAAGAAAAAGTAAAAATAATTAAAGTGGCGGATTCACCGGATTCGGTTGCGGATGTGGAAATCTTTCAGAAAAATACCAGAATTGTCCGAAAATCAAGTATCTCGGAACGACCCACAAAATTCTCAAAAATCAAGAATATTATTCTAAAAATCATAGTGATATCTTTTCAAGAAATTCTTTACGGTTTTAAAATTAAAAATCCTGGAATCGACCGCCGATATCCGTCGACATCAAATCTGACCGAAATCTGATAAATTCTGAAAATCTCTGAAAAATACATTGAGATAGTGAAAATTATTTTAAGAAAATATATGAAAGCAGTTTCTTAAAATTTGACTCTATTTGTAAACTAAAAATCTGGGAATAAACGAGCGGCACTGATTAATCCCGATTTTTGGGTTTTTATAAAAATAATTCAGAAAAAAATCTGAAAGATCATGAAAAATCTAAAATATTGGAGAACAGTGGTTGAAACTGAAATCAGTCAAATTGGACTATCGGAAAGACTAAATCAAACAATATACTAGGATCGGGTCCCCGATCCAAACTAGGGCTGACTCCGAGTTCATGAACTCGGATGCAAAGAAAAAAGTTCATATAAATAATTCATAATATAAAATAAATACTGGAAGTAAATTAAAAAATATGATCGAAAATCTAAATATGCAACTAAGTACGTATTCCGTGAGCGGAGTGTTACATTCCATCCACCTTATTGCGTCCTCACAATTTCGATAAGGGGTAAAATGAAAACAAAGAGGACATGGACGTGAATTATACCAATTAAGATATGAATCAATGCAGGTAGGGCTCTCAAGTTGACTAAACAATAATCAGAATATAAATATCTCCTGCACTTCCTGCTGATAAATCTTCGAATGATGCCGAATATTACTAACTTGATAACACTGCTTTGTAATAGAATTCCAGCTGTACTGCATACTTGATAACTCTCTGAGAATAAGCCAGAATACTAAAGATAAAGAGAACCCTGATAATACTAAGCATAATAAAGAAGACCGATAGTTAAGAATTCTGAATACCAGGTATCGATCACTCTAAAGGTTATAGCCAAGAATAGAGAATAACCGTAGAAAAATCTAACTACCGGTTTCTGAAAGATAACCTGATAGTGGATCAATTCTAAGAATATCCAAACTTCATAGAGTTGGCCGAAGAGATCATACAATAGCTTCATTCAGAACCAGCCGCTACCTTCTAGTCATCCATATCTTAAGTTGATATAAACGCTCCAAAAAACCAAAACAGTGGCAAGATGGAAGGGATTAGGAATCAAAGGAAAGATGATCAAGAAAGAATAGATAACTCTGTACTTGTAGTTGGATTGTATAACCGGAATCCATGCATTCTAGTTGCAAAATATTTTTACCATTAATTTGCCATCTGGACGTACTGAGGATGTGAGAATCTAGGCTCTGATACCATCCTGTAACGCCCCGATCCTGTAGGTATGAAGACGTTACTATGACATATATACGCAGGTTAGAAATACCCTCACCTATCTACATAAGAATCAGTACAGGTAAGAATTAGAGTTCGGAAGTACGCGGTACATTATACATTCCAATAAAAAAGTACAAGTACATAGTTATCACAAAGAGTGATACGATATTATAAGTATATTGTAAGTACACCTAGAGGGGGGTGAATAGGTGTATGGCTAATTTAATGAAAAATAATGCGAAATTAAAGCTAAATTGCAACACATTTATTATAACCAAAGAGTATAGCCGAATTCCTAGTGAAGGGCTCTGAACTATCTCCTCTAAATTCCTCTAAATAAGAGTTGAGGTGCTATGTAATAATCTCTTGGTTCAACACAAGTATGGTACACAAACAATACCAAGCAATAAGATATGAATATGATGCGATGCAAGGTAAATAAGAGAGAGAGAGAGAGAGCTAGAGATAGTGGATCAAACGCAAACACAAAGATATTTTTCGAGGTTCGAGCACCCAGCTTTACGTCCCTGCCTTCACACAGAAAGATTTCCAGTATATCGTCAACACAGGACTCCCACACAGGGAACCTCCACTGAGAATTTGTGTAATACAATGTAGGAGTACACAACTCCTCTCTCCAACAAATAACAACCTCTACACAAGAGGCAAGGCACAACAACAACAATCACCTCTATACTTAGAGGGATGGGTACTTAGCTAAACAACAATCACCTCACACAAGAGGGATAAGACACTTAGCTAACACTCCAACAATCACCTCTACACTTAGAGGGATATCAATCAATCCAAACACAACCTCCACAATCACCTCTACACAAGAGGGATAGCAACAAACCCAAATAAAAGAAGGTTTATAACTCTTGGTGGTCCCACAAACCACAAACCAATTTTCTCACCAAAATAAGACCCTAAGAGATAGGATAGATATGATAGCTCAAGTGTGAGAAATCAAGGTGTTTGGAAAACAAATCACAAAGAAAAATACTTAAGAAAACCAATAGAATAAGATAAAAATGAAGATCAAAACCAATATCCCAAATATTCTATTTTTCTTTGAATTTTCCAACCCTTGAAGACAAATAAAGATAGATCTTTTATCCTCAAAAACTCTTTTAAAACTTGTTGCTAAAATACTTAAGATGATGGAAATTTTTGCTCTTGAAAAACTTGTTTTAAAATAGCCCAAGAGGGGAGGCTATTTATATCAGAAAATAGTCGTTGGGCCAAGACAGCAGAAAAATTCTGCTGTCGGTCGACTGCCCGGTCGACCGACTAACAGTTAGATTTTCGAATGTTGTGCCATCGGTCAACCGTCCGGTCGACCGAGGCCTGGATACAGAGAGCAGAGCTCTCTGCCAGTCGATCGTCCGGTCGGCCGGGGCCAGATCCAGAGAGCAGAGCTCTTTGGCGGTCGACCGGGTCGGTCGATCGGCCCTCCAGCCAAATGGCCTGTGTACGTTTATGCACATTGGTCGACCAGACCGGTCGACGGACTTCTGCCTCAGTTGACTGTCTGGTCGACCGGCAGAAGGCTAGGTCCAACAGTTTATAGGGATTAAAACTCAGTCTTTTTACCTTCAACAAAATCCCATAAAATCACTAAAAATCTACAAAAATAAGTTCATTGACATAATTTGATATACAAACATGTTGAACTATTTTTGTGATATTGAAATTTGGCCTTTAAATGAAAATCGTACTTTTCAAAAATCAAACTTTGAAATGGAAAACCGTTTTCTCCAAAACTCATGTAAATACAAATATATGATATTGAAACAACTTTGAAGCATATTGTATATTGATAGAATCCACTATACATGTAAGATTTATATCTATGTTTTTGACATGAAATCCAAAACCGGTTAAACAAAAAAACAAACATATGAAACTTGTATGTGCACTTAAGCATATCAATACTATCTAATCTTTACACAAGACCTAAACAATCTAAACTAAACAAACCGAGATCTTCTTGTCTCCAAGCCGACTTGATCCAAACGCGATCCAACGAGCTTGACTCCAACCAAGTGCTAGATGCGATCTTGACGCGCGAGCTCTTGAATCAACATGTATTAGCTCCAAAACTCCTTTGTTGAAGCCAACACCTACTAATATCTTGGTCAATCACTGAAACTATTTAAACATAAGATTATTAGTAAACTATAACTACATGAGTGAATCATCATCAAAACTAAAGTAAAGGGCCTCTGCGCCAATAATATTATAAGAATATTACACCTCCAAAGGATAAAAGTACGATTTACACTGAAATATACATAGTCAAAAGCCAAGAAATGCTCGCGTACAATAAGAGGAGTCTTGAGATCTGGTCGGGAAAAAGCTGGGAGGATAGAGCGACAGGTGTTATGCCACTCTGATCAGCAACCAGGAGAATCCCCTAGCTCCATGCTTCAGGACCTGGACATGAAGATCCAGGGGAATCAGCACTCCCCAGCGAGTGGTGATGCGAATGCCAAGTGGCGTGCATAGATAAGAACACGTGTATCGATAAATCTGAATCATAAACATATATTGAAAATCGTGTCGAGAGCACAAGCATGCAGGAGCAAGTAGATATATATATAACAGTGATATTAAGCAGGAAATACTCATGGCATAATAAAATAAGGACAGGAGACTGGTGGAATAGAATACAAGTGAAAAGGCAGGATGTAAACAACCATAATATAATAATGGCCATAAACTGAAAATTCGATGTAAAATCTGATGGAAGCAAACTCAGCAAAGCATAGACAGATACATAGTTGGCATCTTTTATTATTATTACTTGTCCGATCTATATATCTAGGTATTTGTTCTGGTGCACATCTCAACACACATACATACATATATAAGTAAGTCGAGGTTGGTTATTAAAAGCTGATGAAGAACTGATGGCTCATACTTATAGTAGTTCCCGTCTGCCCGGGACACAGCCATTGGGGGCATGAAATTCCCCTAACATGCATCTTCTGGGGGCCTGAAGTCCCCCTAACACGACTCGTCATTTTAGTATTCCACTACTATATGCAAGGCATCATACCGGCATCCATCACTTCCTCCCATTTCCCGTGTAAGTTATCCTTTTTATAACTTCTTAAACATAATTATCAGATTAGGGAATGCGTAGGAATATAACTGGTTATAACAGGAGTACATAACAAGCATAACGGGAGTTTATAACAAGCATAACATGAGTACATAACAAGAGATCAGGTACTACATTCTTGTAATGTGATAATCATGAGTAGAGAGTTAATCATAACAGATATCAGGTTTTAACATGATAATGACAAGTGATGAGTCATGTCAAAACAGGGGACAGGTGATAAGAGATAACATAATAGGAGCAGGTGTCAAGTAGTAGTATTTCAAGTGATAACACATCCGTTGCTAAGTGATACAGACAGGTGTTAGGAATTAGCATGTAAATGAAAGGTATTAAGTAATAGCATGCCAGGTGCTAACATATCAAGCATATATATGACAAGTGATAGAGTAATAGCTGAGCACAATTAAGCAGAGTTGAGCAAGATGAAGGTATGGACAGTAAACAATGTTTAACACTGGAGCGCCTGGCGAGGTTACCGAGACGACCCGGCTTAAAGTGCGAGTAGAAAATCTAGCAGTATCTCGCCTAGATGAATCTAGTGATAAAACACTGAGCGCTAAGCATGTCTACCAGGCGGAGCTGAAAGACCTGGAGGTCTAAGCACACTCCTCTTTCGAGGAAGTGGGCGGAGCCCGGAGGCTAAAGTACGCTCGGGGTTTACGCGCACTCTCGGTAGCTACCACAAAACCAATAAAGGTACAGGCCTGAACCATTGGGTAGCCAGCCTGAGAGTGGGCAGAACTCAGAGTCGGTACAAGAGTACATGCGATGTTAGTACGACACGAGCAAGCTATATTGTGATAATATTTATTCTACCATGGAGTAGTGAAGCCTGAAGGCTGAGTAGAGAGCCCGAGACCAAAGTAGGGTCTAAGCGTACTCTCTATAGCTAGCACAAAATCTTTAAGGGTACAGGCCTGGAACCATTGGGTAGCCATCCTGGGAGTGGGCAGAAACCCAGAGTCTATACAAAGTTACCTGCACGAGTTGTTCTATCCTATTACAAGCATTACTGTATATCAGTCAGGTACAAGTTAAGACATGTCCACAGAATACAACACACCCACCTATACAAATACTCCTAACTGATACTAAAATACAATACAACACCAATTCTAAAACAAATCCAACTTTGCGAGAAAAGTCACTCGCCTAAAACACCAATTTTTAAAGCTTTGCGCGTCCGAATTCCTGAGCAAGAAAAAACATGAAGCAAGCGAAGGAGGGGACGTTTGGCCCTAGGGTGGCTACCGGCTCTTGGAGATGGGGCGCCACCCTTGGTGGCCTACGAAGTGGCCGGCCATGATAAGAGAGAGGAGAGAGTTAAGGTGGAGGTGGTGGAGTAGGCGGTTGTGGTAATTTGGTGGAGTTTGGTGTTTTGGAGGAAAAATGAAAAGGAATTTGAAGGAGGTGAAGAAGATGGTGATGTCGAATGTTGAATAGGGTGATGGAGATGGTGCTGTTGTGGTGAGAGTTGAGATGGTGGTGATGGAGAAGAATAAATGAGATGGTAGTGATGGAGAAGAATAAAAGAGATGGTAGTGAAGATGGAAGGTTTATAGTGGTGGTGATGGAGTTTGTTGAAGGTGGTGGAGCTGTCACCAGAATAGTCACTGAAATAGTCCCCGGAGTGGTTGTCGGAGGTGTTGATGGAGAAGAGGGGCCCAGCCCCTAGCTAAGGGTAGTGGCCGGTCTAGTAGGGGTGATGTAGTGGTGATTTTATGGAGGGATTTGTGTTGGTGGTAGTTTTTGAGAAGGTGAAAGTTTTGATGGAGTTTTAGAGTTTTGTTGTGGTTTAAATGGAGATGGAGGAGAAGGAAGATGATGGTAGGGAGTTGGAGAAGCTATATTTGTTGTGGTTATGGTGGAGATGAAGGAAGAGTTGATGGTGGTTAGGGTTTTGATGGAGATAATGAAAAGGGAAGAAGGAGAAAAGGGTTTTATATTTGGGATTGGAGTTAAAGGAGAAGAAAAAGAATTAAGGGAAGGGGTTTTTTGTAAAAGGGAGAAGGGTGAGGTGGCCTTGGCCGGTCATGTGATGGGCGAGGGGAATTGAGTGGTTTGGAGGTGATGGGAAAGGGTAATTGAGTGGTTTGGGATATTTTGAAAGAGATATTTTGGTGGAAGGGGGTAGAAGGTAATGGAAGAATAGAGAATGTTTTAGAATAGGTGGAAGGAAAAGAGAGTAAAGAAAAAGGAAAAAGGAAATATTTGATTGGAAGAAAAAGTAGAAATAATTAAAGTGGCGGAATCCCCGGATTCGGCTGCGGATGCGGAAATCTTTCGTAAAAATACCAGAATCGTCTGAAAATCAAGTATCTCAGAACGACCCGCAAAATTCTCAAAATCAAGAATATTGTTCTGAAAATCATAGTGATATCGTTTTAAGAAATTCTTTATGGTTTTAAAAATTAAAAATCCTGAAATCAACCACCGATATCGGTCGACATCAAATCTGGCCAAAATCCCTGAAAAATACATTAAGATAGTAAACTTATTCTAAGAAAATATGTATAAGCGGTTTCTTAAAATTTGACTTTATTTGTAAATTAAAAATCTGAGAATAAACCAGCGGTACCGATTAATCCTGATTTTTGGGTTTTTATAAAAATAATTCAGAAAAATCTGAAAAATCACGAAAAATCTAAAATATTGGAAAATAATGGTTGAAACTGAAATCAGTCAAATTGGACTATCAGAAAGACTAAATCAAACAATATACTAGGATCTCATCCCCGGTCCAGACTAGGGCTGACTCCGAGTCCACGAACCCGGATCCAAAGAAAAACGTTCATATAGATAATTCATAATACAAAATAAATACTGGAAGTAAATTGAAAAATATGATAAAAAATCTGAATACACAACTAAGTGCGTATTCCGAGAGCGGGGTGTTACAATAGACCACGAACAATTTTTCTTACAAAATAAGATCTTATAGATAGAATTAGATATGATAGCTCAAGTGAGAGAAAATAAGGTGTATGAAAAACAAAATCACAAAAAAAATACTTGGAAAAAAATGCTAGATAGAAATAAAAATAAGGATCAAAATCAATTTCTCAAAGATTTCTTTTTCTTTGATTTTTCCAACCCTTTGAAAAATAATATTAAAGTTAAAGATTTGAAGTACAAAAACTCTTTTGAAACTCTTTAGAAAATGGGCAAGATGGCACTAGAAAATCAGTTAAAATTCTCTTCTCAAATCTTGTTCAAAACAGCCCCCATAACCCCTTTATATAGGGCTAGGAGAAAACTAGCCGTTGGCAGCCAGAAAAGGTCATTTTTGACCTTTCGGACGATCGGCCAGTCGACTGTCTAATGGTCATATTTCTGACTATTGGACCTCCGATTGACCGGCCGGTCGACCAGGCCAAGCCTGTCGGTCGACCGTCCGGTCGACCGGCACTACCCGAAGTTGGATAGTTACAGTCGGCCGACCGTCGGTCGACCAGCCTTCTAAGCTGGCCTTGTGCGCGTCCTCGTGCACATCGGTCGAAGGTTTTGGCAAAGATTGAGGGACTTGAAACTTGTCTTTTTAACTCCAATAAAATCCCATAAATTCTCATAAATTTCACAAAAATTAGTTCTTATAAATATTTGAAGAACAAATATGTGCGACCAAAAATCAACACAAATTACAAACTATTTGAACTATTTTTGTGATATAGAAATTAAGCTTAAACACAAAATCGGTATTTTTTGAAAACCAAACTTTGAAATGAAAGTTCGATTTTTTTTCAAACTTGTATAAATACGAAAAAAAGATATTTAAACTCTTTTGAAGCATATTGTATATGGACAGAATCCAGTGCACATGTAAATGATATATCAATATTTTTAACATGAAATCCAAAATAGGTTTTGTTAATTACAAAACTCTAAACACATGAATAGAATCATCAAAATTAGTTTTTCTAAATATATGAAGCATATGTGTATATAGATGAAATCTAATATACATTAAACCATGTAAAATTGTTTTGATTCTATCTATTCTGAAAATCATATATATGTATATTCGAAATCCAAAACCGGTTAAGTGAAAATCAAACGTATTGAACTTATATGTGTGTGAACTTGAGCATATCAACACTATCTATTTTTACAAAGATCTAAACACAAACTAAAACTAGACAAACCGAGTTCTTCTTGTAAAACTCTTTCTCTAAGACGACTCGATCCAAACATGATCCAAAGAGCTTCACTTCATCCAAGTGCTAGATGCGGTTTTGACGCGCGAGCTCTTGAATCTACATGTGTTAGCTCCAAAACTCCTTTCTTGAAACTAAGCATCTACTAAGATCTTGATAGTAAATTTGAAATTATATAAACATAAGACCATTAGTACTATAACTACATGAGTTAATCATCATCAAAACTAGAGTGATGGGATTTTGGGCCAACAACATAGTCTAGTCTCCTATGCTATAACAAGAATCTTCATTAAAAGCATTTAAACAAGTAGCATTGCGCTGTAAATTTAACATATCAATCATATAAATATTGTTGTCACGAAAACCAAAAAGAACACAAATATTTATTTTCTTTTCTAAAACATCACAAGTGAAATCATCAAAAATAACTGTAAAACCTTTATCACAAAGTTGGCTAATGCTCAAGAGATTATGCTTGAGACCTTCAACTAAAATAATATTTTCTATTAAAGGAGATGAGTTAATTTTTATATTACCTATACCAATGATTTTGCCCTTTGAATCATGTCCAAAAGTGATAGTGCCACCTTCATGATATCTTGATAGGGTTACAAAGTTGTTGATATCTCAAGTCATGTGCCTTGAACAACTGCTATCAAGGTACCACCGCTCTCTACGTCTTAGAGCCCTAGTGCGTACCTATATCAAGTATAGAAGTTGATTTTGGTACCCATATTTTCTTAGATCCTATAGTGTTAGTTCTTCGAACCTAAACATGATCATTTGAAGCATTAATGCGATCAAAACAAAACTTAGTTAAGTGACCCTTTTGGCCATAATAGGTGCAAGTATAAACTCTATCATATATAAATGCATGATCTGTATGTAAAACATGAGCATGCTTATTGTGTGTGGCTTGTTTAGCATGATGTGTGTGGGCATGTTGTGCTTGATGAGTGTGGGCATGTGTAGCATGATGAGTGTGAACATGTGTAGCATGAGAAACATGAACATGTTTCCTTTGAGAGTGTCTCTTAGGAAACATGGCCTCTAATATAGACTTATCAAAAACACATTTTTTTAAAAACATTTCCCAAAGTGCCAATTTTGGTTTTTAAAATTAAAATCTCTTTTTCATCAATCAAAAATAAATTTTCTTTACAAGAGACTTTGTGTGCATTAAAATTCTTTTGTGTAGAAGTAAGTATAGAAGATAAAACGTCTTTTTTTCTGAAAGAATAACAGCTGTGAAGTAAAAGAGAGAGAGATAGAGAGAAATTGGAGAGAGATTGAGAGTGAGAAAGAACGATTAGAAAGAGAGAGCAATTTTGATATAAAGGGAGGTCAGTTGGGGAGAAAGTCGGTGGAGGTGAGCTGTGAAGTCAATGTCTTGGGTTAGAAGGAAGTGAAGATGATTGGAGGAGAAAAAATGAAAGAAAATAAATAAATTAGTAATATTTAATTGGGTCAAAATTTGACTAGTTCAGAACGGTTCTCAAAAATTTTGTAAAATAAAAAATATTATACTAAGGAGTAATGTGATATCAAATTTTAAATTTAGTCTATTTTGTAAATTAAAAAAAACCCTAGAATCGATCAGTGATACTAGTTAATACCGATTTGATCGAATTTTTGACTAATTCAGAAAAATCCTCAAAAATGTACTAAAATAGTAAATATAATTTGAAGAACAATATGGAAGGAGATTCCAGAAAATCAACTCCATTTGTTAATTAGAAATCCAAGAATCAACCTATGATTCCAGTCAATACCGGTTTTAGAAGATTTTGTAAAATAATTCAGAAAAATTTCAGAAAATTTTGAAAAATTCAAAATATTGAAAATAAATATCTGAAACTGAAACAGGTCCAATCCTACTATCAAAACGTCAAATCAAGTAATTTTAGTAGGATAAGATTTTGGGTTCAAACTCGAACTGACTCTGAGTTTAAAAAAAATCTAAATCTGCTACCAAAATAATAACATAAATGATATTAAGAGGAAACTAAGTATGAAGAAAAGAGATAAGTACGAGCAAAAAATTAGGATACACCTCCATGTACGTATTTCGAGAACGGGTTATGACATTCTACCCCCTTACAAAATTCATCATCAAAATTTTGATAGGGAGGAGATGCATAAGGAAAGTCAAAGAGAAATGAAAAGAAGTAGGGAGACATGTATATAAATAGTCAAGGAATGGATGGATGGAAGAAAGAGGTGAGAAATGGAAACAAACAGTCAAAGAATGGATATCATCTTGCTTTCGGTTATTTTCTCTTGACACTTGCTGGTTCCATGAAATTAATACCAATAAAATTGCCTAGCGCTATAATATTTTCCCATTTATATCCTAGCTATGACTGCTTTATAGATGATAAGTCTTTGTGTAGGTATAAATTTAAATCACCGACTACATTTGATCGGTCATTGATATTGCATATTTATCATCATATTCTCATATTTATTTTTAATAAACTCTGCTATTTAATTATCTTTTTGTCTAATTATGTGCTGGGCCTTTACTAAATTAAAGAGGAGAAAACAAGTCCAAGAGCCCATCTAAATTTAGACTAATTCAAAATCAAAGAGATAAAGGCAATTCTAGCTCAAGATCAATGCATATTAGGGAAGATAACACTAAATGAAGACCAATTAAACTCAAATTTTTATGGATCCAGTTAGTTAATCGAAGATCAACAGAAGAATCGTCAAAACCAGAAAATCAATCTAAAATCTTAATGGATAAAGGAAAAGGAGAATAACAGGAGTCTACACCCCCCGAATGTGGCCAAAGATCAATAGAAGAATCGTCAAAACCAGAAAATCAATCTAAAATCTTATTGGATAAAAGGAAAAGGAGGATAACAGGAGTCTGCATTCCCCAGTGTGGCCATTTGGCCACACCCAGGTTTTGCCACGGATTCACAACAATCTTTTGAGATATGGGAGAGCGTTTGCTCCCTTATCTTCAAACACTCTCTCTCGTTATGTTTTTACTTTAAATACCTACATATTCTAAGGCCAGGAAGAAGAATTCAGCAGAAAGTATAGGCTAGGCTGCTCTTTAGTTTGTAACTAAGGTTTGTTTTCTTTTTAATGTAAGTTTTTATTTTGTTTATGCAGCTGAGACCAGCGAGAAGTTTCATGTTAGAAAAAGAAGAAGGCTGTATCGAGAAGTAACACCGGTGTAAATTTCATCCTTTCTTCCATTATTACTCAATTTCAATCGAAGGTAGCATTTTATGTTCTTCTTCTTCTTCGCTTACTCTTCTTCTTTGTGGTTTTGATGATAATCCAAATGAATCCTATAGCATCGGTACTGCCTTGCCAATGCAAGTGCCCTTGATGGCTTATAGTGATGGATAATCGTTTCCATTTTACATTTCGCTTGCATTTGAATTCATAGTTAATCTGGGAATGGGAAAGATTCTATTTGCCATGCTTTGCTTGCTTTCAAGACTAGGTAAGTCTTTGCAAAGGATTCAAGGTAAGTCATCAGCCAAAAGAGGTAAGTATATACTTATAGTTTTTATTCTTTCTTTTAATCCTTTAGTTTAGATCACCTCCAATCACAATTCTCTTTTATTTACTCTTTTTATTTCTTTGTATAAACTTATTTTTCATTTTCCAAAATCACCATCTTCTCCAATCTACCACTTTCAATCTAACTTAACATAGCTTTTCCTCTTTTCTTTCTAAAGAACAAAGAAGACTTAACTATTTTTAGTGCACTTAAAAGAGACTTACAAAACGCTTCTATCGCTTATCCCTCCTGTTGATAACGACCCACATAGCCACTTACTATAGCGATAGTATTGAGAACTTGCACTTTTATTCTTCAATTTTGAATTTTGTATTTTCTGTGCAGGTTTTACTCAATCAAATTTTGGCGCCGTTGTCAGGGAGGGATGATAAGTAACTTTTTTTAATTTACTTTATTAGTTAATTTTCTTCTCTGTTTTGGTGTGCAAGTACTAATTTCTGAATTCTAACAGCTGCAGGACATAAATAGCAGCACTGTGTCTCTAATCTAGAGAGCAGAGCACAGTTGCTCTCTGCATTGCCGCGAAATCACTATGAAAGCCGCGTTGGCACGGCAATCAGAGTGAACTACTCACTCTGTTTGATTGCAGACTGCTTGAATTGAAAGTTTAGTATTCTGCAACATTTAGTTTTCAAATTTAACATACTCTAGACACTGAATTAAGCCAACAGTAACATGGTGTTTGTAAATACTAAAAACAGTTTAGACTTTGCATTTAGGCATGTGTTGATTTCGTTACATTTTTTATTTACTATTGAAGAGTGCTGGAGCCAAGGTACGTGTGCATAGCATATGGTTTAGAAAACATGTTTTGAGTGATGTATATTGCTTAAAGTGTTGCTTTTTCTATATACTTGTACACTTGCACAAATATGATTAAGGGCATATCCTTAAACAAGATAAGGTGGGAAAGTCATTATTCTCCCTTAGCTTACAAACAATCTCCTCACTTACTAACCCAAGCCTAACTTAAAATTAAGTAGATGTTGGCCCTAGAGACATCTCGGGCTCAAATAAGAGACTGACCTAAGGGGAAAGTTGTTAGAATTTGACTCTTGTCAAATTAATGTCTAAGGTTGGGGATTGAGAGGCGAAATCTTAAAAATAGTGGTTTGACAAAATTAAGCCTGTTGCTCAGGCACGGATATCTCCCACTAGTCTTGCCTTTACCTGACCAATTAATTGTGGTCAGATTCTGCAATATACCTCCTGTGGATAGTCTAACTAGTTAGGGGTCGTCTAGGTCTAAGGTTTACCCTAACTTAGGCTAGATTTTTTGTTTGTTTGTTTGTTTGCTTGTTTTTTGTTTTTATTTTTGACATCTTGGTATTATAGATTATAATCACAATTATTCATATGCATATAGTAATCCATACTCACCCTGACCTCTTTTGACTCGGATATTACCAATGCGGCATATCATAACTTTAACCAACTAAGTATGCCTGATTGGTCTTATCCGAATCAATATATGCCCCAGCCCCAATATTATGAACAAGACTGGAACAATCATCATTACTCTTCATAGAGTCAACGAGGATACAATTTTCCTGAGTCATATTGTCAACAACTATTCCAACATTTAACTTTAAATCTTCCTGGTCATGATCAACCGATAGAAAAAAATCTGAGGTGACTAAGAATATAGAAGCCATGATTGAGACTCAAGAACAAAACTAAAAATGATGAACTCACAATTCCCACAAGAATTCCAAATCCAAGATTCTTACTCCATTTTCTAAGTTCCACAACAAGAAGAAGAACTTATGGACTTAGATCGACAGATGAAAAATCTGATTCAGTCCAAAAATAATTTTTTTCAATCTATCAATAAGTTAGAAGCACAAATGAGTCGTTTGATCAACATAATGAATGACAGGAATGAGAAAACTCTACCTAACACATTTTCAACCATTCTCGATTGTCCTAGCAACATTGATAGGAACGAAGAATCATGGTGTCATGGAGAATTTGACCAAAATTCAATTTCATCACAAAATCTTGAACTTGATCAATATCAAACCGTTGACAAATGGGCTAGTTTTTATTTCAATGAAATTGTTGAACATGAACGTGACTCCGATCCACAACTTTGTAATTCAATTTCAATTTTTTAATCTATATTAACTTTGGTATCCTTACCTAAGTTGGACCCATTTCTCAAGCCAACGATGATTCCTGTATTCATAGATTTTAAAATTGAATCACCTCTTTTGGGTAGTCACATTTTATTGATGGGAAAGAATGTAAAATTAAATTCTTTGATTTGGACTCAACTCTTGAACCAAAACCTGCTCTTAAACCCAAAGTTCATTTTTTTTGAGTTAGTAATGGTTCCCGAACCTATCACTCTTGAGCCTAAGTCAACCATTCCACCAAGTCATTCTTTTGTTAGACATAGGTATAAACCATAATGACTCTGTGATGATTTCTCAAGATTGATCATATGAAGGGGACAATTTTTATGATAGGATCTTGCATGATCCTATTCATATTGGGGAATGTACATATGTAAATAAAAAGAGGTCAATAAAGATGAGTTTTGTGAATCACCACATTATCTTGATTGGGTGGTAACGGTTGGCCCAATCTGACCCCCACCTGAACCACCACCTTAAGGTAATATTTTCTTCCCTTTCTTCTTTTTTATGCATTTATGCATTCATTCGTACATTGAGGATAATGCATGAGATAAGTGTAGGGGAGGGTTCTAACATAACATAGGTTTTATTTTTATTTAAAAAATATTAAATTTTTCTTTGCTTTTAAATTTTTTTGAAAAAGAAACATATTTAACCTATTTTTTTGTAAGAAATTAAGTTAATTTTAAGGAATAGGAGTTTCATAATTAGGATTTCTTTTATTTGGTTAAATAAGATTATTTGCTTGATTCTAGGGTTAGGAAAAAAATTAGAAAAGTAATTTAGTCTTGATTTTTGCCTTGATAAAATATGCATACTTTATACACTTACACACTTAGAGTTCAAAACAAAGATTCTTATACCTTACAAAAAAAGAGAAGAAAAAATAATTTATATATATCAAAAATTCTCTAATTAAGTTAGGTATTTATGCCTCATAAAGCATAAGTATTCATCCTAAAAGTGGTCCATATAATAAATAAAATCCTTAGTGTTGTGGCCTTGTTTGCTCAAGTCCTTAAGTCCTTGGCAGGGGTGGCAATTGGGTCGGGTTGGGTCGACCCGACCCAATTACTGCTCGACCCATATAATAATCGGGTCGGGTCGACCCGACCCGATTATTATACGGGTTAAAAATTCAGACCCAGACCCGACCCAGACTTAATCGGGTCGACCCAACCCGACCCATTTGACCCGATTATTAAGTCTTAAATCCAATTTTTTTTACTATATTATTAAATTGTTTGGTGATATGGTTGGTCATCACACTAAACTCATACACTAGAGGTTACATGTTCAAAATTGGGCTCACGCATATTTTTTGACAATTTAATTTAGGTGAAGGGGAGGAGGCGGTGACGGCGGTGGAGGAGATTGGAGGGGAGGAGGACGAGGAGGAGAGAGAATAATTGGGTCTGGCGGGTCAAGCGGGTCTGGCGGGTTCGGGTCGACCCGACCAATTAATAATCGGGTCAGATGGGTCGACCTGATTATGACCCAAACCAATTAGCCCAAACCCAGACCGCTAACTCTGGGTCGGGTCTGGCGGGTCGCGACCCGTCTGCCACCCCTAGTCCTTGGGGTGTTTTCTCACCCGGTGTCATACGACTATCTGGTTTGGGAGTCATCGACTAAAGGCTTGTTACATAGGCAGATTAGAGAGCTTAATAGAACTGAGCGATAATACCATCAAAAATATTAAAATAAGGCATAAGAGTTAGAGTTAGGGTCTGTTTGGTTGTCGTAATTGGCCGTAATTCGTAAGTTGTAATTGGTAAAGTCTTTTACATTTGTAAATGAGTTACATGCATGTAAGCTTTATGGTGTTTGGTTGGTAATATAAAGTTATAAGTGGAAAAGTGTATTGTGCTTTACGGTGTTTGGTTGTCGTAATGTGTAAGTCGTAAGTGAAAAAGTTGATCACAAAATTAACTATTTGATGATTTAAAAAGTTTTAATATTGCAAATAAATATTAAAAATGCTAAATATTAAAAAAATTTAATATTAACATAAAAAATAATACAAATTTGCATGACCACAAAATTAACTGTAACTGGGCTGTAAGTGAGTGGTAATTGGGTTGCAAGTGAGGGGTAAGTGGTTGTGTAAGTCTTTTACGAATTACGGTCCAAACAAACGCCGTAGTTGTAACTGGGTTGTAAGTCATTTACGAATTACGGACTTTTACGCGAAACAAACGGCCCCTTAAAGAATCCCGAGTGAAAATTTTATTGTCACAAAGGTGCATATGACTTAGGGTAAAATAATAAAGAGGAGAAATACAGTTTGACTCCTTATCTTGATTGTAACAAGTTTATGAATTGAGAATAAGTTTAGGAATGAAAAATTTAGTTTTCGTATAACTTATAGATTACTTGACTTACAATAATACTTAAAATATTTTTTCTCTTTTTCAAAATGCTTTTTCAAAAACACTAACACTTTGTTTCTCTTTCTTTGTGAATTTTGTGGGTGTAATCTATTGAAAACTCTCATGAGATAAAACTCGTCCTCTAGAGGTAACCTAGAGGTTTAACGGCTTATTTCACATGCTAAATGCAACCGTGATTCTTACGAAAGTGAGTTAGGCTAGGATAGCTCTGTTTTACTTTTTATTTGTTTTGCTCGAGGATGAGCAAAAGATAGATGTGGGGGCGTGACCGATCACTGATATTGCATATTTATTGTCACATTCTCATATTTATTGTTTAATAAACTTTTCTATTTAATTATCTTTTTATCTAATATTTGCAGGGCCTTTACTAAATGAAAGAGGAGTGAAAACAAGCCCAAGAGCCCATCTAAATTCAGATTAATTCAAAATCAAAGAGATAAAGACAATTTCAACTGAAGATTAGTGCATATCATGGAAGTTAATACTAAATGAGACTAGTTAAACTCAAATTAGATACAGTTAGTTAACCAAAGATCAACAAAAGAATCGTCAAACCATAAAATCAATCTGAAATCTTATTGGATAAAAGGAAAAAGGAGGATAATAGGAGTCTGCATCCCCCGGGTGTGGCCACAGCCACATCTGGGCCGCGGATCCAT